>PVKB01001828.1:0-353724 GCA_004027205.1 Ctenodactylus gundi | reverse complement strand
TTCGGCAACATCACCTCCCTCCGGGTCCCCTCGGAGATGATCTGGATCCCTGACATCGTCCTCTACAACAAGTAAGAAGCCTGAGAGTCACCGGGTGGGGGAGACCCCAGAAGGAGCCGGCAAAGGGGACTGGGAGGGGCACTCCCTGAGATTCAGCTTTTTGGTTTTGTTTTTTTGCCCGCCTGCCTCTGAGCTCCTTAGCTGAGGTTCCCTTTTCTCCTTATTCCCTCATCGGTGTCCCTCTGCTCTCTCGCTGGTACACACCAACATTTATCTAGCGCCTACTGTATCATCCGTGCCTGGCACTGTGCTAGCGGGACAAAGATTTGCCAATTCTAAGCAGCCTTTGAACATGTGGTGCAGGCTCTCTAAAAACTGCCTAGGGGCCAGACCTTAAGAGGATGGCTGTGTTGTGGACACGGTCAGTGGCGTCCTATGGCGGCATCTTCGGAGGGGTGAACTCACTTGGTACGTTTTAGCTCTCGTCATATTACTTCAGAGTTGCCCCAAAGGACGTATCTGCCCACGAAGGACGCATCTGCCCATGGTGGCGAGAAGCTGATGGAGTAAAGCGAGCTCCAAGCCGCAGCGTTCACTCTCCCATCGAAATATTTGTTTTGCTGAAAGAGACGGGAGTGTCTGCTTTCATTTGTGTGCTTGGCAGCAGGTGCCCTGAGAGGGCAAAGAGTTCTCTAACTGTCCAAGCCATCTCGGGACACACCCCCAACCATAGGGTTACCTGCAGGCCTAAGCAGGCGGGCGCCTGGCGTTTGCTGCTGCTGTGGACTCAGCCCCACCCCCATTCCTGTGCCCGCCTGCCCCGGGGCTGACGCCCATGATCCTGGTCATCTGGGACAGAGGTCAGGAGCAGAGTGCTGGCGTCAGATATGACTTCGAGGTTTAGGATTTCTGTTCACGCTTTGACCACGGTTACTGGATGGTCACAAGAGATTCTCCTGATAGGACAGGTGGAAGTCCAGTCCAAACTCCTGCAGATGCTGCAGGAAGAACCTCCTTTATCCAGACATGAGCTCCAGGTCACAGGCAGCCTGTCCCCCAAATGGGAGCACGTCGCCGTCTAGCGGTCACTATGTGAAGCAACAAAAATATCTTAACTTCTTCCTCCCTCCCTTTTTCCCCCTCCCTCCCTTCTTCTCCTTTCCTTCCCTCTCTCCCTCCTCTCTCTCTCTCTCTCTCTCTCCCCACCTCTGTCTCTTTGTCTGTCTCTCCTTTCCCAGTACTGGGGACTGAGCTCAGGGCCTTCAAACTGAGCTACATCCTTAGCCCTTTTAAACGTTCAAACAGGGTCTCGTAAAGTCACTTAGAACCTCGGCCGGGCTCAGACTTGTGACCCTTCTCTCAGCCTCCCCAGAGTGTTGGGATTACAGGTGCATGCCGCTTTTTGACTGATGCGTTTGTCACTCTCTGTCAAAGCTTCTGCCTGGAACCTGCCTGTATCTCTGCCCTGCCACTGCTCCAGGGGGAACAGTCTTGCTACCCCTGTGTTCTCCTTCCTCAGGCCTCAGGATTGAGTGCTGGAGCCTGAGGGGAGAGGACGGTGCTAAAGACCAGGGTGCTAGGCCCAGGGAGCCAGGGACTCAGGGTGCAATCACCGTTGTTCCGGTGTCCCCAGAGTCCAAGGGGTCCCTGAGTGCCCAGTCCCATGACGCTCAGCCCCGCCTCCCGCTGTCCCCCCTGGCACCCACCTCTCCGGCTCCCGGGCACCTGTGAGTTTTGCCTTTGTTCCCGTGAGACGCTCAGCCACTGGGCTGTCCTCCCACCTCAGCCCAGCCCCGCCACCGCTCAGGGTCTTGGGCACATGGCAGCCCTCGGAGACCTGCCTCCCCCCAGTGGGCCCTCGGAGGGCTGGTGCTCAGTTCCTCCCTCCTGTTGGGGCTATCTGAGCATCTGTCTCACCCCCGCGGTTCCTACGCCCACACTCCCAGGTCCCAGGCTGGCTCAGAAACAGCCTAAGTACACACACTCGGGCAAGTACCTGCCCCCGCCCAGACCCACGTGGGAAAGCCCTGACCTGCCTGAGCACCACCTGCTGGGGGGGGGGGACCCAAGGAGATGGAACCACCGCTCCAGGCAGGCGTGGGCCACAACCTGATCCAACGCTGTGGGAGGCTGAGGCGGGAGGTTGGAGAGCCTATGCCCAGCTGGGGCAACTTAGCGACTTAGTGAGAATTCCTGTCTTGGGATAAAGATAAATGAATAAGGCCTGGCTTAGCGAGACCTTGTCTCAAAATACAAACATTAAAATAAAAATGGGCTGGGAATGCAGCTTGCGGGGCTCAGTCTCCAACACCACAGAAGAAAACAAGAGAAAGCACAAGGGAACGGCTAGGGATGAGCTTAGGGGGCAGGACCTGGTTGCCATCCTCAGTGATGCAAAAAAAAAAAAAAATCACTGTAAAATATTAGATGAATAGAAACCGGCAGCCAGGCGCCATATGCCCTGTGCCCTCAGCTAGGTAAACATGCCCTAGCGGTGAGCCACGTGACAGTCAAAATGCTAAGTCATACTTAAAGGTTTGGCACTTCCCACCGTTCTTCAAAGTCCCCACTTTGGCGATTTAAATAATGATAATTAAAAAGACAGCCGAGGTACATGCGGCTGCTGGGAAAGGCCCCAGGGGGTCCCTGGCAGCTGGGTTGGGGCCTGCTCTACTGCGTGCCCCGCCCACAGCTCGCCTCTTCTCCCCAGCGCGGATGGGGAGTTCGTGGTGACCCACATGACCAAGGCACATGTCTTCTTCACGGGCACCGTGCACTGGGTGCCGCCCGCCATCTACAAGAGCTCCTGCAGCATTGACGTCACCTTCTTCCCGTTCGACCAGCAGAGCTGCAAGATGAAGTTCGGCTCCTGGACCTACGACAAGGCCAAGATCGACCTGGAGCGGATGGAGGAGACGGTGGACCTGCGGGACTACTGGGAGAGCGGCGAGTGGGCCATCGTCAGCGCCACGGGCACCTACCACAGCAAGAAGTATGACTGCTGCGTGGAGATCTACCCCGACGTCACCTTCTACTTTGTCATCCGCCGCCTGCCGCTCTTCTACACCATCAACCTCATCGTGCCCTGCCTGCTCATCTCCTGCCTCACCGTGCTGGTCTTCTACCTGCCCTCCGACTGCGGCGAGAAGGTCACGCTGTGCATCTCCGTGCTGCTGTCGCTCACCGTCTTCCTGCTGCTCATCACCGAGATCATCCCGTCCACCTCGCTGGTCATCCCGCTCATCGGCGAGTACCTGCTCCTCACCATGGTCTTCGTCACCCTGTCCATCGTCGTCACCGTCTTCGTGCTCAACGTGCATCACCGCTCGCCCGGCACCCACAACATGCCCCGCTGGGTGCAGGGGGTCCTGCTGGGCTGGGTGCCCCGGTGGCTGCTGATGAGCCGGCCAGCGACGCCGTCCTTGGAGGAGTTCCATGAGCCCCGGGGCCCGAAGCTCAGCCCTGGGTATCGCTGGCTGGACACCAACGTGGATGCCGTGGAGAGGGAGGAGGAGGGCAGCTGGGGGGGTGCGGGCTGTCTGGCCCCCTCCGTGGGTGGCCGCCGTGGCCAGGGCAGCCTGCACCCAGGAGCCTCCAAGACTGCAGGCAGCTCACAGGGGCGGGAGATCTTTCTGTCAGCTCGCGTGCAGAAGGCCCTGGAAGGAGTGTGCTACATCGCTGAGCACCTGAGGGCTGAGGATGCCGACTCTTCGGTGCGTGGGGCCTGGGCAGGGGCCCCCTTACCTGGGTGTTTGCTCGGGGCTACATTGCTCCCTTCCCTCTAGGACTGGTCCCCTAAGTCATGGCCCTGAGATGTCTGGGATCCATTGTGAGAGACAGTACCTTGCTGGCAGATCTTGGGACACTCATTGGCAGGTGGCAGAATGCCATGGGGTCAAGACCCCAGCTCTCTGCAAGGCTGAGGCAGGAAGATTGCAAATTTGATTCCTATCTGGGGAATTTTGCAAGACCCTGTCTCAAAAAATTTTAAATATGTATCTTAAAAATTTAGAAAGGGCTGGGGATGTTGCACAGTGGGAAGGCGCTGGGCTCGGTCTCCAGTGCTACACACACACAACAGAGTGGTTCCACTTGGCTAACCAGGGCACAGTGAGCAGTGAAGGAGGTGCTCGGCGCCGACTCGGCCTCCAGCCTGCTGCCAGCCTTTCTTACCCAGCCTGCATGTGGGGTGGGGCAGGGGGAGATCAGGAGGCACCTTCCTCCATTGTACTGGAGCGTCTCTGCCCTGGGCATCGCGTGGCTTTTACTTTTCACCCGCAAGCCCCTGCAGAGTCCTGGTGGCACAGGGTGGCCCTCCCTGCCCCTCCCTGTCCTCCCCTCATGCCCAGTGTTCAGCGGGGAACTCACCTTACCATCAACCCAAGGAAGGAGGGAAGGCCAGAGGTGAAGGCTGTGTAGAACTGTGGAGCAGATAAGACGCTGAATCATTAATCTGGGTGCAGCTAGAGCCGGAACCCCTGGCCAGCCAGCCCCTGGGCTGTGTGCCTGGGCTCCACAAGGCCCTAGTTGCCCCTACCCACAACTGCCTCCTCCTAAATCACTGCAGGCTCCGTGAGGGTCTGTGCCCCCAGGTGGCTGGAACACGCCCTTGCTTGTGTCTCTGTAGCCCCCTGGAAAACACTGAGCTGTGTGGAGGGTAGGGTGGGACAGGCCTGGGGGTGCTGCAGGAGCCCGGAGCCTGCCCTCCTCCCCCACGGCTCTACCACTGCTGACCTCGGCTTCCTAGGCATCAGTGGGCCTCTGCTGCTACCCTGTGGCCACCTTGCAGGGCATACACACGGGAGGGACTGTCCCCGCCCCGGAGCCTGGCCTCTGTCACTGTGAGCCCCTCTCTACCTGCAGGTGAATGAAGATTGGAAGTATGTCGCCATGGTCATCGACAGGGGTTTCCTTTGGCTGTTCATTGTCGTCTGTGTCCTGGGAACTGCTGGGCTCTTCCTCCCTCCATTCCTGGCCGGCATGATTTGACGTCATGTCCCTGCGTTCGCTCCGGGGAGCCCTGCCAACCGGCTTCCGCATCTCTAACTGCAGCTGCCTCTGGGGTGCCCTTTGGGGTGATGCCATCTGCCTGCTGTGCCTCTCGGCACCCCTAACCTGGCCCAAGCATCGGAGCCGCCTCTGAACAGGTTGCCTTGGCACTGGCGAGCCGGGTGCTGAGATGCACGGGGTGCCAAGCTGAGGAGCTGGAGCCCAGGCATGGGCTCTGCCGAGGGCCACCAGGTGGCGGTGCCAGCATGGGGCAGGAGATGCTCTGGAGGAGCAACACAGACCCTAAGACCAGGCAGGGGAACCCAGGAGGGGAGGGCCGGGACCTGCGACAAAGAGAATCAGAATTCAGCCCCAGGGGGGCACGTGGGGAGAGAGGACGGTGACCCTGGTGACGCCAAGGAACGACATCCTAGATTCTGTAAGGAACCCGTGTCTGGGAGGGAGAACAGCCAGGCTGGGTTAGAGGGAGGCTGGCTGTCTTGAAACCAGGCGGGGGTCTTCCAGGAGGAGGTGTAGGCAGCAGGGTGCACAGTCGGGGGTAGGCCCAGGGGAGTCCTAGGGACAGGCGGCTACCTGCACCGAGTGGCCCCCAGCCTAAGCCCCTCCACGCTGCTGCCTCTTTCCCTGTACCTGTACATTCCTTGCTGTAAAGCTGTCGGGCACTAGGGGGCAGAGCTGAGGCCGCTGCTAGGGTGGGGCGGGTGCTCTCTGCTCCGGTGCGCACAGGGGCCAAAATGGAAAGGCAATCCTGAGTCATTATTCTCCACCGGACTCAGACTTGCAGCTCGAACCACGCCTGGTGGTGCACGCCGGTCTGCGGTCCCAGAACTCTGGCAGGTCGAGGCAAGAGCATCTCGAGTTCCAGCCTGGGCAATTTAGGGGCTAGCGAGAGACCCTGTTTTAAGATAAATGAAAATTTAAAAGATCTGGGGATATAGCTGAGTGCAAAGGCCGTAGGTTCAGTCCCCGGTGGTCCCCTCCAAACAGAGACGAACCTCAGCTTGTTGGGCAGCACCCTCCCCCTCCGCCGGGCCTGGTCCCTGGTGCCGTGTTCAGTGAGCACGCCTCCCACGGGAGTCTAAGATCCTCACCTCACAGTACTGTAGTCTGCATCCATGGAGGGCAGGCCTTGTGCCTTTCCTTTTTCTTCTCTTCCCAGCACCTGGCACGGCACCAGGTGTGTGGCACCAGATCCAGACATGTGCTCCGTGTAGTGGTGGTGGGGAGTCCAGGCTGGACTGCCTGGGGTCCAGGACTGCTGTGTAACGTCAGAGCCTCGGAAGGTTCCCTCCCAGCCCGCCGCCACCTTTTCCAGAGCCCCTGTGTGTCCAACCCACACCCGATCCATTCTGGTAAGCCTGCTCTTGTGCTGTGGGGCGGGGGAGAGGGTTTCCAAGGTCTGGGCTGCCCGGAGACCAAGCTGCTGCTGGGGGCTGGGCCCCTCCCGGAAGATTAGGCCCGTCCAAGCATGTCCAGTCCTCGGGGGCAGGAGCTTGGACAGTGTGGAGGCTCCAGGCAGGAAGTGGAACAGGGGACACTTCCGGTTTCCTGCAGTCTTTTGGGTCTTCTCACACCTCATGCCTCTGCCTGGCAGGCCCAGGGGAAGGCTGCCCACCTGTGCCCCCGGCCCAGGCCCTGCTCCTCAGTTCTGTCCCCAGGTCCTCCCCTCTGCTATGACGCACACCCCCTGCCTGCCCTCTCTGTGTCATGCTTCCTCTCTGGTCCAGGCCCCCTATGTGATCTCATGATATTATTCATGTGTTGCATGTGAGTAAAGAGATTAAACAATGCCGGGACTGCTGGTTAGTTGGTGGTGTGACTCCTCCTCGCTAGAGATGCCTCAGGGTCGTCAGCATCACTGGGGCGCCTCCAGAGCCAGGAAAGGAATGTCACACGGAGGGGACAGCCCTGGGTGCCCTTGGAGAGCCTGCCTTGGGTCACAAACTTCTACTGTCTATATGGGTCAAAGGGCTGGAGCCCACGTGACCGTGCTGCCAAGTGTCACCGTGTGCCGTCTCTGGCTGAGGCCCAGGTCGGCTGGCCCTTGATCTGTATCCAAGATGAACACAGTGGATTTCTTCCAGGGCCACGGTCAAAGGCTGGCAGTTCAAACAGCACAAACAAACCACAAAGCAAATAGTACAATTTTAATTCAACCACAAGTCAAATAGAAAGAAGGTAAAAGAAAGTTCTACACAAACACGTGAGAAAGGAAAGAGGCAGATGAGAAAAGGAGGGGTAAGAAGAAGGGAGGGGAAGGCGGGGAGAAGTAAAGGAAGGAGAAAGGACGCGTGGAAAGAAAGCAGATGGCGGTCCAGGGTCTTGTTCTGTTTGTCTCTCGGCTTCCTCCCCTCGGATGCTCGGCTAACGACCCAGCACCCTGCGCCCGGTCCCCAGTTAGCTTGTTCCTGGACTGTGTCCCAGATTCCACTCAGGAGGGTACACATCTTCCAGTCCAGACCAAACTCACATTAAATAAATTCCACTGTACACTGTACAACAAAGCCAGGCCCACCCCTCCCTCACTAGCCTTCCAATTCCCCAAACAGAGCTTCTCCCTGGCTCCTCTGTGCAACAGGAGGCCCTGGAGGGCTGAGAAGGAAGGAAAAGGATAGTTTGGCTTCTCAATGGGCCTGCCCTGTCCATGCGCAAAGCCATCTGGGCTGCTGGGGGCATTGCTGTGACCCCAACAAGGCACCCCAGCGCCCAGGCTGGGGGAAGAGGGAGTGGTCCGTGGTGGCAGTGCCTGCTCTGGACTATGAGTCACTCCCCCCCGTGTCCACACTCACAGCTCCTCTGTCCAGCCACAGTCTGAGCAGCACAGTCTGGGGCAGGGTGGGGAGGGGGTCGTGCAGAGTGGGGAGGGAAGGGCTCCCCTCGGCCTTCCCCAAGAAGACCACATGACCCAAGGCGAGGCAGGGGAGGTGCAGGGCAGGTGGGGTGGAAGTGCAGGCGGGTGGCCCCCACCCCTGGTCACTCTGCTGCCGGGTGGGCCAGATTGGCCAGAACCTTGGCCTGGTCCACGGCGTCAAGCAGGTTCTTGGCATCCACAGCCAGGGTGTGGGAGGCCGTAAGCATCTGCCGCTTGCACTCCTCGCTCAGGGAGGTCACCGCGTTCTGCTGGGCCAGCCGCATTTTGTTGATGAGCTCTGCCAGGTCTTTGTTGAGCAGTTTCTGGGTCCCCTCAATCTGCAGACAGAAGAGTGCACAGGTGGATGTGGTGACGAAAAGCCTATGATCCCAGCACTCTGTAAAACTGAGGCTGGAGGACTGTATGTTCGAGTCCACTCTGGGGAGTTTAATGACTTTCTGAGATTGTGCCTCAAAAAATTAGGAGAAAGGGCTGGGGATGAAAGCCCTGGGTTCAATCCCCAGTACAAAATGAAGGAACGAAGGAAGGAAGGAAGGAAGGGAGGGAGGGAGGGAGGAAGGGAGGGAGGGAGAGAGGGAAGAAGGGAGGGAAGACAGAAGGAAGGAAGGGAAAGGAAAGGAAAGGAAATAAAGAAAGAAAGAAAGAAAGAAAGAAAGAAAGAAAGAAAGAAAGAAAGAAAAGACAGTAGAACACATGGTCAGCAAGGACAGCTGCTGGTCAAGGCGGTCGGATTCCCCGGGGGTGAATCAAACTCAGGCCTGGGCTGCATGTTACAATTTTGATTCAACCACCAGTCAAACGGACGGTGAGAGAAAGTTCTAGTCCACAAAGAGACACGGTGCATGCCCCAACCCCAGCTGGAAACAGCACTTCCGGCCAGCCCGACAGACCCTCTTGTGGGCAGCATCCTGACATTGGCCAACCTTCAGCTGGATGGTCAGGGGCAGTGTCCAGGTGTGTGGACCACAGCTGTCCACTGCCAGAGGGAGCCATCAGAGCCCACATCTTTTTTCTTTTTTCCCACCACATCTCCAGTGCCTGCTGCACACACTGAGTGCACAGAATGCAAGAGGTTTTTGTCCAGCAGGTGAGCGAGTACATGGCCGACTGAGGAGCTCTCTCCTTTCAGATCTGAACTGAGAAATTCACTCGAAAGCTGCCAGGTCCTTGGGGACATCTCTTCTCAGATATAGTGGAATCTGTCCAGCTGAGGCTCCTCTGTGGGCAGCTGGTGCCACCCAGAGGGACACCAGGGAATCTCCCAATGTCCTTGCTCCGTCTTGTCTGGTGCAGCCACAGGAAGTGGGGCAGTGCGGGGATGCGCCCCATGCTTGACCACTGGAAGGTTGAAGGGCCCAGGGGTCTACAACTGCTTCAGGATGAGTAACCAGCAAACGAGCAGTGCCACTGCGATGGTTTCCCAGGACCGTGGTGACACGGCTGAAAGTCTGACCTAAGTCAAGGTGTCAACAGCACTGTGCTCCTTGCCGAGGCTCCAGGAGAGAACTATTCCGGGCCTCTGGCGGCTCTGAAAGGCAGTGCCTCCCTGGCTCCTGGCCCCTGCAGCTGGGGCGTCACTCCAATCTGCCACCACGCTCCTTTCTGGCTGATCTCCAACCTCCCTGTCACATGGCACAGCCTCTGTAGGTAATTCAGCACCCCACCTTAAGATCCTTAACGTTACCACAGTGTGATGTCCCTTCAGCTGTGGACAGCATCAAGCACAGGCCCCAGGCACTAGGATGTGGACAGCGCCGGGTCCACGGCTCCGCGCCACTGCACTACCTTCCCAAGGGTCCCACTGAGACTTCGTGATCACTTAACATTGCCACGATTCGTTCGCCCTCGCCTTAGTCCAGGGCTGAGGAGCCAAAGAATAAGACAGAAAGAGAAGGCCCCGCCAAGGTCTAGATTCAGTGGGAACTGCTGTGATCATCTGAGACCCGAACCAGGAAGTGTGCCCCCGAGCACGGCCGGGTCCCTGGAGCTTTCCCAGCCTCTGGACTCACAGGCAAAACCCAGGCCGCCAGGTGGCCCTGGTGAGCCTCCGGGAAACACCAGGCGGCACAAGTGGGGATGCCAGGGACAGGTGACAGGTGTGCCACTGCTCAGGACACTCACCTCTGTCCTCGAAGACGGCGGCAGGGAGGGTAAGAGGTCGTCCACACTCCCAATGAGTTTCCGCAGCGTGAGCCCCACGTTCTGAGGAGAAGGGAAAGGAAGGCATTGCTTCTTCCTTCCTTCCGTTTTCCCTTTCCTTCCTTCCTTTCCTTTGTTTTTCTTTCACGGTACTTAAATTGAACCCTAGGCCCTCACACTGAGTTGCATCCTCAGCCTATTTAAATTTTGAGACAGGGTTTTACTAAGTTGCCCAGGTTGGGTCTGAATTTAGGGTCCTCCTGCCTCGGCCTCTCAGAGAGCTGGGATTACAAGCATATGCCTCGCTGCTGCTGGGATGGTAGGTGCCCTCTCAGGCTGCCCTTTGACACTCTGCCCCCGGGGCCTGCTCTGTTGGCTGACAGGGGCCACACACCCCTTGTCCAGGACTGGGACGTACAGCCGCCTCCCCGAGCCACCCTTGCCCTGGCTCGCACCTTCACCACCACCACATAGCCCTCGGGGGGCAGCTGGCACAGCTCGTTCTTGAGGTCCAGCACTGCTCGCACCAGCTCCATGACATTGTAGTACACCAGGTCATCGGTCCGGTCCAGGTTGGCCGTGGGCTGGATGGACTGGGGTTGGGGCGGAAGCAGATGTTGAGGAGGGGGAGCAGGAGGTCCCTCACCCCATGGCACTGTTCCTTCCTGTCTTGGCGCTATGAGGCCAACACAGCCCCAACTCCCGCAGTCACTGGCCCTGGCCCCGGGGTGCCCTCCCTCTGCTTCTGGGGCAATAGCTCTCCACTCTCAGAGCCCTAACGAGATAACAGCGGTGGCCTCACACCTGACAACTGAACCAGTCCCTGGCCTGGGATCCGGGTGATTTCAAAGCTCCTCAGGTGATTCTTGTGCACAGGCACCACCGAGGTACCTACTCTGGAGCCAAGGGAACCGGTGCCTACCCCAGGCAATGGCAATGACACAGCTGGAAACCCAGAGGGGCTGAGGAGAGGCATGGGATCCACCCTCCTGCCCCAGGGCGGCAGCGCTGAGCTGCCTTCCAAGTCAGGGAAGGCACAGAGGAGGCAGGAAGCTGATTCCGTATGGCTTTTTCATAAATTAACTGTGCGGCCTGAGGCAAGACACTTCACCCCTCTGGGCCTCATGGATACAATGTGATCAAAAACTATAGTGAATGTTTAAATTAGGAAAAAAACCTTATTACTGTAAAAGACGCTTTGCCAAGAATGACGGGATAAGCCCGTTCAGAGCAAAGGGGAGATTAGCGGCAATGCGTCTTTTTATAATAATAATTGTTAAAGGGATCCACTATAGTTTTCGATCACCCCTTCTTGACCAAATGTTTCTAGCAATTTCTGTCACGTGAAAACATGATGGTGTAACCTCATCCACTGCAGTCACTATCTCTGGCACCGTTCTTCCCCAGCGATGAGCAGCACGGCTGCCAGGCATGGGGCCTCATCTTGCTGTGCCCTCTGCCACCCAGGGTAGTGCACCTGGGCCCCCTGGATATACATTTTCACCATAAAACAAGAAGGCCGGCTCAGCAGGGATGTTTGTAGCCAACGTGATCTCAGAAATGACCAAGAAAGGTAAATGCTTTGAATCAACTCAGGGCATTGAGGCGGCCCCAACAGCACAACTACAGACATTCGTGAAAGAGGACTTCCCAGACAGCTTCAGATAGTGGCAGGAATGTTGGGACAGTGTGTTGGCAGTGAGGGGGAGCATCTTGGCAGAACTTCTAATGTGTCCTTTATGGTAATAAAATTTGAAAAATGTAAACAGTCAGCATATTAAAAAAATCCCATCACATATAATGAGAACACTGGGCTGGATTATCTCTGAGAGCCTTCTACATCCCAAAGTCCATGGTTTTCAGACTTGTGGAAACCCCTACTCCAGCTGAAGCCAACACAAACCTGCGTGCACAGCCTTGGTGGCTTCTGTGGGGGTCCCGTGAACTCCGCTGCAACGAGAGGGACAGTGAGTGAGGGGATCCCGGCTCCCTGGCCCTCTTCACTCCCCCGTAGCCAAGCGACCTCTCTCCTCTGCCACTGGGAAACCCCGGGGACATCAGATCTGAATTCCAGGAAGACAGCAGGAGAAAATACATCCAGGTTTCCCTGGGATTCTGATGGCTGGAGGTGGACGCTATGCTCCGTTGTACAGAAGAAGGGACAGCAGAAGGGGATGACTGTGGGGTGCCCCGGCCCTCCGTGCTTCCTCCAGATGGACGCAGGCCCTGAGGATGGTCACTCTGTGGCCTTGACAGTCCATGGGAGGAGCTGCTGCACTCTGAGGGCAGCAGGGAGCTGTGGAGCCCCGACTCAGCTGGACCCCTGAGGATTCTCTAGCGGTTGCCTTGAGCACTCAGGCTCCACAAAGCAAAGTAAGAGCAGAGCTGTACTATTCACCCGTTCCCAGCTGCGCAGGCAAAAACAGGCCTGTGGAGTGGCCGGAGGAGGGCGCACAGGCTGCACGTCACAGATGCCTAGTTCTGCTGGGCCCTCTGCCACCCTGGGCAGTGCACTTAGACTCCCTGGATATTACTTTTCATCCATACAACAAGGAAGTTGGCTCAGCGGGGATTTTGCAGCCAACTGCCCGGTCTCAAATCTGACCTCTGCTAATTAGTAGCCAGAGTCGTTGGACAAGTTATCGAACCATCCTGTGCCTGGTTTCATCATTTGTAATGGAGATGAACGGTACCAGCCTCAGAGAGTTTCTATGATACAAAATGAGTTAATACTTGTAAGTGACTTAGGCCAGAGAGCTGAGGTCATTATCACTGCTCCGTCATCATTAGCCACTCTATTCCTTCCTGCCTTTAGCTTTAGCTGTCTTTCAGGATTCCTGAAATCCCCCAGGCTGCAGAATGTGAGTCAGAAGTGGGAGAGGCAGGTGGAGCTACTCGTTGTTCCATCAGCACAGGATGGGGTGGTGAGAGCCAGAAGGAGGGGAGCTCAGGGATCCACCACACTAACGCTGGCGGGAGAGGGAGCGGGACAAGCCTGAGGGTGCTCAGGGATCCACCACACTAACGCTGGCGGGAGAGGGAGTGGGACAAGCCTGAGGGTGCAGGGAACCTGGGGAGACGAAGAGGAACAGGAGGCAGAGACAGCGGGTGAGAAGTTCTTGGCCCGCAGCTGGCCCTCCTTAAATTCTCGGAATTGAAACACAGGGGACTGTTCCTAAGACTGCAGACACACTTGGCTGCTCCCTGAGCACTGCGGCTGAGCAAGGCCAGGGTGCCATGTAAATGCCAGGCAGAAACTTCCCAGGGAAGGGTGGAGACACTCACTGTAGCCGGCCTCCTTCTCCGGGGTCTGCAAGGAAGTGGGAGAAGAGACAGGTCACTTCTTGGGCTCTGGGGACATTCACATCTCCCTTCCTTGCCCCCGACTATGTGCTGCCATCACAACCATGGAATTTGGGGGACTAGGGGTTCCCAGCCAAGGCCTTCTTTCTAGGAGGTCAAGGCAACAGCAAGGTGTAGAGCCCTCGAGCACTCAGGGAAAGAGATGACATTAGCACAAGGGAGAAGGGATGTGCTCCTAGGCTGCGCAGCAACCAAGGAGAGAGGCGGGCCCAGCAGGCTGGCCAGGGTTCCGGGTGGGTGAGGCCCGGGGTGACTCACCAGTGGGGACTTGTCATTCATGTAAACCATGGGGTCCTGCGGAGGAGACCAAAGCAGAGGGCTAAGTGTTTGGAGCCCGAGAACGCAGCCAGTGCTTACCCCAGGCTGGGGCGTGGTTGGGGAGGGAGGATAGGAAGGGACCAGAGCAGAGCCCTCTGTGCCACCCCAGCCAGGCCGTGGCACAGCCTGTGCTCACCAAGGACTTCTCCTCCTGCCGCAGCCACTGGTAGTCCTCTGCCATCTGCTTCTGCTGCTTGTCTAGGATCTGCCGCATCTTGATCTTCTCAGCCTCCCACAGCTGCTGCGCCTCCTCTCGGCTGCTGGGCCGGATGAAGTCCTCCTCCTGAGGATGGTAGAGAGACAGTGAGCCTCACGCCCAGACCCAGCGGGGGGATGAGCCACCGAAGGATCCCCTGGGAGCTGGCCCTGTTTATTTTTTTACATTGAGACAAGGGTCTCACTGAGTCACTAAGTTGCCCAGTCTAGTCATGAAATTGTGACTCTCCTGCCTGAGCCTCCCAGAATGTTGGGGATAGAGGTCGGATCTGGTGTGGCTTTGAGATTTATTCTTAAACCTGCAGCCACAGACGAAGGCATCTGTCAGCAGTGTCAGCCTCACCTGTGTGCCTGGGTTGTGATGAGCCGTCAACCCCAGAAAACACACTTTAATATGCACCTGATACAAACCTCTATGAGATCTGTCAATGACAGCTAATTTTCAAGCGACTGCCCTTATGTTCTCAGTGGGCTTCTGTGATGGCTATTGTTATTTAATAGGTTTAAACCTAAACAGCAGGTTTCTTGTTGAAATATTCCTTGTTCAGTAACCTACTCATCAGGCAACTGCTATGTGGTCGGCGTGGAGTTGGGAGCTCAGTGATTTAAAAATACATAGTGGGCTGGGGATGTAACTCAACGGTTGAGCAGTGGCCTCTCACACGCAAGGCCCTGCGTTCCATCCCCAGCACAGGGAGAAAAACATTTACGTAGACAATATTCTCATTCTCAAGGGGCTAAGTAAACAAGGGTTAGGCCGGGATTTGGGGCCAGATAACTCTTCGCGTTAGGGAGATGCCCTGGACTCTGTAGGATGCTTATGGCAACCCGGGCTTCGCCGACCACGTGGCTGGTGCATGTCCCCAGCTGTATTACAAGTGCCTCTCGGCATTGCCCACTGCTGCTCGGAAGCAAAGATCATTTTGGTGAGAAACACAGAACAGGATCTTTTTAGAAGAAAACAAGTTTTAGATGTAACAGTACTTTCTAATCATGAGACTGTTAATAATGAAACAATATTTATTTCACAGAGACTACTGCTATGGCTTAGAGCTAGTCTGTCCTGCAGAGGCCCGTGTGCTGGGTGTACCAGGGTGGTACTGCGGAGGTGGTGGGACTTTTAATTGGCAGAGCCTAGGGGAAAGTAAGCCCAGGGCTGCACTCTCATGAGGGGTCTGTGCTGCTGCACAGGGCAGGGCCAGGTGGATTAATCTCCCAGGGAGGGGCCTGCTATAAAACGAGAGCTCCTGCTTTCTGCCTTGTTATGCGATCTCTCCCTCATATGTGCTCTTGTGATGTGGCCAGAGGCTCTCACCAAGCTAAGCAGAGGCCAGGGCCATGCTCTTGAGCCCTCAGAGCCGTGAGCTAAGCAAACCTCTCTTTTGTGCAAATTACCCATCCTTCAGTATTTTGTTATAACAACACAAAAATCAGCTAAGACACTGATGTTTACAAGGAAGCGATTTTACTTCAACCCTGAAAATAAAGGCATGGTTGCCCTAGACTGTCGACAGAAACTATCTGGAGCCGTGGTTATAGCTCAGTGGGTAAAGTGCTTAGGAGGAGGTTGTGTTTCAAGGTGACACCCATGTGCAGTGACACTACCACCTCCTTCTGTGCCCTTCTTGGTTTTAGCCAGACCGTCCTGACTTCTCCTGCGGTTTCTCATCACTGAACCTGGGGTCCTACTGGTGTCTCTTTCATCCTTTGCTTTTTCCTGTCCAAACTTTTCCCACCCTTCAAGCTGAAATAAAGCAGCAGGCAGGAGTTACCCTCTCCCTGAACTCCTATTTTGTGGCCCTCGCAATTTTCCAGGGTGTATCACATGCGATTGCGCATCTGGCCGGTTCCCCCTGGCTGACTGTAAGCACCTTGAGGGCAAAACTGTGTCGCTCCTTTTTCAGCACCGAGGACAGCGCCCCGCACATACCCACTGCTCCGCATCGCGGTTTACTGTTGAATAGCCAGGCTACCGAGCCAGGAAGAGGAAATCTTTCATCTGTGACTGTCAAGTGCTTTGCAGGGAGCCTATTGCACCCTTTTTGGCATTCTATTTGAAAGAGATTCTCCCAACGTTTCTGATCCATATTATAAAATGGACTTTATATTTTTAATCTTTTTGTTTATTTAAAGAAATGCTCATTATGTTCTCTCAGGCAGATTTTCCTTGTGGCAATTACTTCTAAACCTCTGACATAAAAGGCTTTTCTCCCGCTGCACAGTCTGTCTTTATGGGGTGGAAAAAGTCCTCCCCATGAAGCAGGACTTGGACAAAGGCAAGGCTGCCCCTCCAATGTGCAAAATACCTTCTTTCTAAAGGGCCACATTTTTAAGTAGAACTCACTGAAACTTAATTAATTATGAATAAAGAGGCGAAGGCAGGAGGGGAGAGGAACTGAACATTGCCTAAATTACAGAATGCTCAAAACTGTAGCGTTAGTATTGTTAAGAGTATGCAAAGACAGAAATTGGCTAAATTAATGTACGGGAGAGAAACGAGGGCGAATAGGAGAAAATTTATTTCACAACAGATCTCACTGCCTGGAATTCCAAATCATCATGTTCATTTCAAACTTTTCCTGAATTAAGAATAACAGCTCAAAAGCACATCAACAGACAGTTTTTGTCTACAGTTTCCAGTTCTATTATGATAAACATGTATTTTCTCCTCCTCCAAAAATTTGAGTTATGCATAACCTGAGCCTGATACACCATGAAGTGTGCAAAGTTAGAGCTAAAATAACAAGGACTTTCATCTCTTTTGTAACTCAATTTAGTAATATTTAGCAAGCATTCCTGGCAGCTGACCACAGAGGTCATTTGTATTCAGGGAGGTAACTGGTGGTAAGTGGGCATCTGCTTATCATCAAAGATGGTTTTTTTAACATAAGATTTGACAGTCAGCAGTTAGTCCATGAAACACTCAGTCTTACCAGGCAGTGATGACAAAGTGGTTTGTGGGAAGGCGGTTTAGGCCGCTCTCTAGCCAGTTCACAAGCCTGTGCCCACACTGGCCCCTAAGCCAGATGGCCCCGCATCCATTCTCCCCTGCCAGTGGCACATCTCACAAAAGCAGCAGGAGCAGCAGTTATGAGGAAACTCATTCCTCTGCCCAAGGAGAGATTTAGCAACCAAAGCAACCAGCAGGAAGGCAGAGTGGGGAGGGAGACTCAGGATCTTTTATTGTACAGCACCTACAGGTTGAGCTGTGCACAGCCCCTGAACAACCACACTATTGTGTCCTACCCATGGGACTCAGGAAAGGGGACAGTGCGACATCATTTCTTGGCACATCAACACGGACATAGGTAGGTCTAGCTGGCGCCCTCAGGAGCACAGCCTGGCTTGGCCCAGCTGCTGATGTGTGTGCAAGCAGGTGTGTTGTCACACAGCTCCTTAGTGGCCTGACTGGCACGTAGAAGCATGAGGACACTTCTTGAAGCTGAGGATGTGGGGTACCCGGTGTCCCAGGCCACCTCCCTCTTGCAGCCACCTCAGTCCAGGCTGGGACCCAGCATGCAGAGCCCTCTTACCCGCATGCTGTGGCGCTTGAAGACATTGTGCCGGTGGAGAGGTGGGGTATGCAGCGAGTTAACAGGAGATGGATACTCCATAGGGCTGGTGAGCGTGGGAGAGCTGGCACACAGACCCTCTGGGACCTATTCAGGAGAAGCAGAGACGCACAGGCACAGGGACAAGGCAAGTGGGTGGACACTTAGCCGCTACAGACATAAGCACAAATAAATGATGCAGGGGCACCTTGGGGAACACAGAACTAATAGGGAAGATGGTGGAGCATTTCCTTGGCCCTGTCGGAGATGTGGTGGAGCAGCGGGGGCTCTCGTTCATCTGCCACTCCTCTCCCATGATCCTCTGCACACCTGGGGTCCACACAGGCTGCCAACCTGCTGAGACCAGGACTTGGCCTTCAGGACCTTCCAGACAAGCTTGGTGTTCTATAGCTGTGCTACAGATTGACAGATCTGATTGGCCCACAAATGTAGCATGTGTGCATGTGAGCGTGTGCACGCATCTGTGCGCATGCGCACACACACACACACACATTCACACACAGTTCTTTAGTCTCCTAGAGGCATTAGGTCCAGGACTCCCTATAGATACCCAAATTCGCAAATGCCCAAGGCCCTTGTAGAAAATGGTGTAGCATTTGCAGGTAGCTTACACACACCTTGTGGTATTCCTTAACTCGTCTCTAGGCTACATTATGGCACCTAGTACAATGTAAGTGCTCTCAAATACACGCTGTACTGTCTTATGTAGGAAGTAATGGCAAGGAAAATTCTGTACATGTTCAGTACTGACAAAAATTTTTTTTTTGCATATTTTTGATTCCTGGTTGACTGAATTCACAGAGGCAGAACCTAGAGGTAGGGGGAGGGGCTGAATTTGTGTGGGTGTGTGTGTGTGTAGATTTACAAGGGTTGATCAAAAATTATGGCGTGTGTTGAAATTTTTAAAAATTTATTATAGTGAAGCACACAATCCCATTACTGTAACATACTCCCTCAACACAGTCTCCCTTATTCTGAACACACAGACCCTGCACTCGCTGTTTGCATCCTCATGCAGATGACCACAGCTTTAATGAACGCTGCTGCTCAGTCCCAACCAACAAAGCAGCAGGCCACCCCGCTGAGACCAGAATCACGTCACTCGCTGGTGCGGCACTACAGGTTCTGGCTCTCGCCAGAGTCGATGTGACCACGGACGGCAAATGTATTGAACTGATTCAGGACGTCAAGGCAGCCGTGACAATCCAACCAAACACACCCACAAAGACTCCAAAACTGAATCTGAAAATGGCAAGAGTGCCGGGAGGCGTGTGGCAAGGCGAGGGAGAGGATGTTGATGGGGATTGATGGCAATGTCTCCATTTTTAAAATTTAAACATCCACCATATTTTAAAAATCAAACCTTGCACATGTAATTATATTTTCCCTTCTGAGAGCATGTCTACTTCTTAGGGATCGTGCTTCCACCATCTGACTCAAGGCATTTTCTCATACAAAGATGTATCTGTTTGTTCTTGGTTGGACTTATTTGGTCCAAGGCATTTCCTTAAGGAGACACCAGTGACTGTGGCACAATCTTCCCTTACAGAGCAGAGAGCAAACTGACATTGTTTCCGTTGGCTGAGGTGCTGGGTTGCTGAGCAGTGACACTGAGCAGGGGCATTAAGGGAAGGGAAGAGAGGCGGCTGGGCTCCTCCTGACCACATGCCAGAGTCTCTTTGAGGAGACGCACGGCCAGTGGTCACACTGAGCTCTGCTCTTTCTTTGTTGACCACCAGTTCCTGGCCAGGCCCCACCAGGGGGCCCCGAAGGGGCTCCATTCTCTAGAAACAGCATCTGTCCCCAGATTCCTAGGATTCCTTCTCAGAAGACACAGCTCAGGGAGACGCCAGGGAAGCCTCAAGCTGCTGCTACGCACATAAAGCAGCAGACACTGCACACGAAGGGACCGGATGGCAGGCCGATCTTAACGGAGAATAGCAAGGCAGAACTGAATTTCTGTTCTTTTGACCTGAGTTCAAATTCTGCCCTGGGTGTCAAAGAGGAGTCAACCCTGAGCAGGTAGGTGCTGCTCTCCTAAGGCACAGGCATAACCTTGCAGGAAGACCTTTGATAAGGGGTTGGGACCTGACCTTTCCCAGCCCCGTGGTTGCACATGTACCTGGAACTGCAGCTTGGGCGCCAGCAGGTTGGTCTGTGGAGGTGGTCTGTACTTGGGTCGGCTGGGCTGTGGAGAAGACGCAAAACTGGATTAGTCACAGTTTCTCTCCATGAGGAAACGTAATCCACTAAGGGGACCTTCAGGTCAGGGGCAGGTCAGGCTTGTTCTCAATGAATAGAACAAAGTTATCATTAAAATCACCTGCATCCCCTTCTGAGGACCAGCTACATGGAGAGGGCTGGGAAGAATTAGTGGGCCAATGATCTGTGTGGGGGCAGCCTCCCTGAACATGGGGCACCTGCCAGACCTGATGAGCAACCTCTAATGGAGGCAGGAAGTCACTGGGGGCTCAGATACTCAGGGAAGCTTCATGGAGATGAAAGGACAGCACATGCCAGGGACAAGAAACAAGGCTTTGGAGCGATCAGGCATTGTTATGTCCTGCAAGTTTAGATCACCACTGGCACTGCTAATTCACATAAAGTCCTATCCCCTAATGGGACAAGAGTAGAAGGCAGGGAGTTTGGGAGGTGATTAGAGTTAGATGAAGTCATTAGGGCACAGCTCTGTGTTGAGATTAGTGCCTTGATATGAATAAAACTGAGATCAGAGGTGTCTGTTTTCTGGCCAGGTGAAGACATAGCAAACAGGTGGCCATCTGCAAGCCAGGAAGGGGCCCTCAGCAGATGTCAAATTTGCCAGGGCCAGAAATTGGATGTTCTGGCCTCTAAACCTGCAAGCGTTCATTGTTTTATGCTATTCCAGATTTTTATTTTTTATGGCAGCCCTAGCAGACTAATACAGACATGGTCTTAGGAAACCCACCCATCCAATAATAGGGCAGTGGGGCCTTGGGTCAGGAGGACATGGACACCGAGACTTCACTCCAGCGGTCCAGGACACTCCACAACCCTGTGCCCTTAGGGGCATCTGGTTTATCCAGACTCCCAAGGGCAACTTCTAGGGATGATTCTTGACCCCGCTTTCCTGCAAGGTGTCTGCCAACTCAGATTCCCCTGTTGGGCACAGAAGTAACAGGAGCTGTTGGCTGGCTGGGCTGCAGGGCTGAGAGATGAATGCAGGGAGTGTCCTGCTCATGCCATGAGTGGGTAATGGGTAGCAGGTCGCACTGGGACCGGCTCTGCTGCAACTCATGGGATGAGCAAGGGCTTGGCTTACCTTGGGTGGAGGTTCCTGGTAGGTAGTCGGTTCCAAGATTTTGGGGGGTCGGTACCGAGCACTCCTCTCCTGCTCTATGGCAATATCCTTCTCCATCTGATAAATGTCACTGCCAGGAAGTCAGGTCAGATAGGGAAAGAAACAGAGTCAAAGTGAGATGCTCCTCGGGCCTCCTCTCTCTGTACTGCACTGAAGCCAGGAGAGGCCTGAACAAAGACTCCTCCCATTTCCACGTCTTTCTGTCCTGCAGTGGCCTGGGGAAACCCTTGTGGGACAGGCTGGCATGTGGATCCATGCCACGCTTGGGAAGCTCACTGGGATGGGTCCAAGGTGAAAAGAAGTCCTTGGAATAAAGACCCAGCCCAACTGGACAGCAGAAGCTTGGTGCGGGGCTAGCCCCACCTTCCTACGCATACTGCGCTCCTCTGCCTGCTGTTGGCACCCTTTACTGGTACAGATTTCCAATGTCCTGGGCCCACTTCAGAGCCCTGGCCTCAGTTCAACAACTCATTAAACATGCCACCATCACATTTCTGGTATGCACCGATGGGGGCTATGGATTCACTCCCAACATATCTGTGTTTGTGGCTTTCACCTTTCTAACCCAATACAGAGCTTCTGAACCTGGGAAACACGGGCTCCAGATGCCCCTGGAATAACTGCAGGGAGCCCATGAATCTGCATATTCAAGCAGGTGACAAGTGCATGTCCCATTGGATATATATTATTTAGTACTGTACTTGCAAATGCAGATGCGTGCCATTGTGCCTAAAGCTTATTATATATTTTTAAAACTAATCCAAAGCAATCATGACGTAGAAAAATTCTCAAAATTTGGCACTAAAACAGTCCTTCCCACCATTTCAAGATTGCAAAAACACTGATTGAAATCTTTTTTGACCCTACAGGAAAGACTGACAGTCTACGGCCTGAAGCAGGCCTGCTGAGGTCTTCTGCGTTTGTTGGTACCCTCCTGGTCACACTAGAGGAATCTGCACGTCACTCCATCACAGTTGAGGGGCTGGCCAGGATCTCTGATGGGGCACCTCTCAGCCCAGGGACAGACACATGTCATAGAGTTCTCCAGTTTTCAAGGCCCCAGGAAAATTAAGGCCCTTACTACGGCTTGTATCTGAAGTGTACCTCCAAAGTCTCATGTATTTGGAAGGTGCTTAGAGTGTGGATGTTAACTGGATGAAATGGATTGATCTACTGATTCACATACCGTTGAGAGGTGTAGCATGGCTGGGTGGGGTGGATCAGTGGGGATGTGACCTGGAAGGACACAATATCCCTCACTAGTTCTTTCCTTCTAGGTTTGCCAGAAAAAAAAAAAGTGCCTGCAAAGCTGTGGCCCCTGAGACGGCATACGCTGTATTCTCAGGGGCACGTTTCCCGACCTCCAAGTCCTTCTTCTGAAATGTGGGTGGATACTTCCATGCCGCATAAGTCTTGCATGCTACATGCCTATATAACCAGCCCTGTATGGATAATGCCAAGGTCCACAGCTGGCCTGAGCAATGACCAAAATCCCTTGGACTATGGCCACAGAGGCCTTTGAGTTTTTAGATGGTTGAACTCCCTGAGTATGCACCTCCCTGGCTGTCCTACAGGGTGCCCTAGGGCTCTCTTTTCAAAGCAAAGTCTTTCATTCTTTCATTTTTACACCTGTGGACTGTAAGATGTGGGGCTGTGCTGATTCCTGAGATGCCCCCAATACATCTTTCCTACTGTCAGGTTGAAAAGCACTTGGCTTCTTTTTAATGCTGATTTTTTTTCAGTGATAATCATGCTCTCTTTTGCCACAACTTTGCAGGTACTTTCTTTCTGGCAAAACCAGAAGAATTGTGTGTACCTTTCTGCGCTACAATTTTCTCCATATTTTCAGGGCAGAGCTAGCTAAAACAGCAAGCAGTACCCCTGTGACAGCCTGAACAATGAGCTGAAAGAACAGGAGAGACTCTGGGAATTTGATGACTCCAGGAACGTGGATCGTCTGCTGAGGAAGACCACAGGCTTCGAGAAGAGCCAGTCCAGAGGAGAAGCCATGGCGGGTGCAGCTAGAGGCAACGCTGGGAGAGTCGGGCTGCCCAGGCCCCCCGATTTTGGAGGGGAGCTAACATCGCACCACAACGTTCCCCAGGTGCTGAACACAGAAGTGCGGGATTTGATATGTGTTCTCCCAGTTTCAGTCTTGCTTTGGTTTGATTTCTTTCTATCCTTTTATTCCTCCCTTTGTAAAGGAAATGTTTGCCCTCTACCATTGTAAGTTTTAAACTTTTATTTGATTTCTACAGGGGCTTACCACAAGGACTTTGCCCTGAATATCAGAGGAGACTTCAGATTTGGATCTTTTAGCAGTGCTTGATCTGTTAAGACCTTGACAACTCTTAGAGGTGGACTAAAAGCATTTTGCCACATGAATCTTTTGGGGACCGGGGAGCAATGCTATGGTTTATATCTGGAATACAGAAGTCTCACATATTTGGAAGGTGACTGGATGGTGGGGGTTAGCCGGATCAGATAGATGAACCTACTGATTTCACACGCTGTTAGGAGTTGGGGCGTGGTCAGGAAGGACAGGGCATGGACCAAAGCCTGGAAGGATACATATCCTGCACGAGCTCTGCCTTTCCTAGCTCTGTTGCCTGTCTTGCCACGACACGAGCAGCTACTGGAAGACAGGGCATTCCTCCACTGCCTGACTACCCTTCAAGGACTAAGACCTCTAAATGATGAGCTGAAATAAACCTTTCATCCTTTAAGTTATGGTTGTGAGAAACTGTGTCCAAGCTACAACAAGCTCGCATTCCTCACCAAGACCCTCTGCTCTCGCAAATCACATCTTCCAAATAATTTTCCTTGTACTTTGCAACTTCTCAAATCTCCCTTTTGAGATACAAAGGGATGAGTACAGAATTAATGAAGTCAGTGAGGTACAGATGGAAACAGAAAAGCATTTTAAGCCAGAGGTTAGACTGAACTGGACAACCTACCCCACAACCAAATACAGGGTCGGTGCTACTACCTGCAACCAGGCATTCCCAACTCCACTTGGGGACCCACCCTCATACCAGGCACTTTCTGGGATTATTTTCCTGCCCTAAAGAGGTTTTGTCAACTCTATGATCTATTTGTTAGCGTGTTTAAGACTAATTGAGCAAGAGATTCTCTGAAGCAGCGTTTATCAAGCTATGGTTGTAGGCCAAAACTGGCCTTTTGCCTGCTCTTGCATAGCTGCAAACTAAAAATGATTATCACATTTTTAAGCATTGAAAAAAATTTTATGGCACGCAAAAATTATATGAAAGTCAAATTTTAGTGCCCATAGATGAAATGTTATGGAATACAGCCACCCCATCCATTTACTACATGGGCGATTACAGCTACTTTTGAGTAACAATGGCGGAGCTTAGCAGATTCAACAGAGACCTGCAGAAACAGCAAAGCCCTAAATATTTACTATCTAGTCTTTCACAGAATGTGTTTACTACATTCCGGGAAAGGGGCAGGGGCACAGTTCACTGGTTAGTGTTGTCCTAGCAGGCGCAAGGTCTCAGGTTGCTGGATGTGGTGCTCTTGGTACCGAGAGCCGTGCCCTCTGGGACCACCATAGTTGCCCTGTTGGCACTCTTCACCTCAAACTTACCTGAGGCTGCACACGAGTTCTGTGAAGCGAGGCCGGTCACTGGGGTCATAGTCCCAGCAGCGGGTCATGAGGGTGTACAGGACAGGCGGACAGAGGTCGGGCTTGGGCAGCCGGTCCCCTTTCTCCAGCACTCCGATGACATCCTTGTTTTCCAGCCAGAAGAAAGGCTGCTTCCCAAAACTCAGGATCTCCCACATGCACACCGCTGGGGACAGAGGTGGCGACTCAGGTCTGTGCCCGAGAGAGGTTTACCTGCCCTCCCAGGAGCAACTGTGGACAGCAGCCTTCGGTCATGCTGGAAGAAGGCCTGTGTGGTCTCACTGCCCCTCTACTCTATCAGGGGGCCCTGCCCGCCACGATGGTCCGTCCACCTACATCTGCAGTGCTTGTCCTCCTGCGCCCCTACAATGTGGACCTGTTCAGGCTCTGAGGGGCCAGGAGGCAGCTGCCTTTGGGTTCAGGGGCACTGTCATGTACGAGGGAGTAAAGTCCCATCAGAGTGTGAGCTGAGCAACAGCGCCAACACTTGTGGCCCGTGTGGTCTTATGCAAGACCCTCACTAGTCTGAGCCTTGGCTTCCTGATCTGAAAAATAGGAGTGTAGTGAGATTCGATGGTATCAGCTGTGGAAGAACGAATCTACAGTGTGGTGTGTGGCAAATCTACAGGGCCGTGTGTCTGTGAGGGGCACTCTGCTCCCACCACCTCCTCCTCAGAAAAGAATCTCTAAATTTTGTCACTGAGGATAACATGCAAGGTGTCTGTGTATTGGTTTCTGGAGCTGGTAGGTCACATGATGTACCCAAATAGTCCAGGCCAGCCCTTGCCCCAAGCTGCTCACCCCCACTTCACCAACAACCTCCCCACCCCTGGGATTCTCAGTGGCCACAGCAAACAGGATCCTGGGGACTCAGGAAAGTCAGAGCCTCACTCCCTGCACTCCCCTCTTAGCCACCCAGAGAGCTCATAATCTGAGCCCTTTTCCACACCCTCTGGAACTGACACTCACCAAACATCCAGACATCGCTGGCTGTCGTGAAGCGGCGGAAGTTGATGGACTCGGGGGACATCCACTTGATGGGGAGACGAGTCACAGAGGCTTTGGGTGGGCAAGGAGGTGCACAGGAGTTACTCAGGGAAGAAAGAGCCAGAATTTTTTAGAAATACAGCCTATTCTCCAGAAACCCTTGGCCTGGGCTATCCAGCTACAGATGCCCTTCGTGTGGGAGTGTGGCTTTTGTGACTCTCCTCAGGGACAAGGCAGTGGCTGGAACATCCCCCACCTTTGTAATACTCTTCATCCTCAATGTACCGAGAAAGGCCAAAGTCGCCCAGCTTCACACACTCTGGTGAGGCCACCAGGATGTTCCGAACAGCGATGTCCCTGCAGGATGGGTGGGAAACCAGGTATGTCACGACATTAGGACACAGGCAGGTGAGGATAGCAGGCCCCAAAGCTGCAGGAATGTTCCTAGCAGGGTATGGTAGGAGGAGGGTCCCCCTCAGGTAGCCAGACCCCCGAGCTGAGCTCTCAGTCCCCCAGGGGGAGTATCCACTGCCTTGAGTGCCCATGAGGCTGCTGGCTTCTCACGGGCAACGCCGCTCCCCCATGTTCATCTCTATTATTGAAAAGATGCTTCTAAGCACAAGCCTTCAAATAAACAGAAAGAGCAGACCTACTGCTGCACAGCCTCAGCCCGTGAGTACTGACTCGTGCCAGTACGTAAGTCTCAGAGTAAGAGGATTTCCGTCTGCTTGGTCATGCCTTTGTCCCAGGGTCTAGGACAATGCCTGGCACTGCAGGGGCTCTGTAGCACTTGCTGAGCAAGCAGGTACGAATGAGCGGACACATACTTGGACCCCTCGCCTGGCTTCACGTACAGTAAGGCACAAGGCCACCCAGTAGATGATGCCAGTGTGGGTGGAGCAAGCAAGCACCCCAGTACTTCTCGGTGGGCTGCCATGTTTCCATGGCAGCAACTCCCTTTCAGGGGATGGAAACAAAGCCAGTGGGAGAGAGGCCAACTCCACAGCCACAGGGGAAACGGGATGGACACCTAGGGGTGCTGGCAACCAGGGCAGTGAGGCCCAGACATCTTCTGCGTTCTTCTCCAGCCCAGTGCTTTCTTCCTGGACTGCCTGCCACCAGGTGAGTGCACGGGAGGAGCGGGAGCTCTGAGCACAGCAGGCAGCCCTTTCCGGCACTCACAAGGAGGTGCGGAAGATACCGAGGCTCACACACCATGGCCTCTGCGGTCACCCTTAGTAAGGGCGCTGGGTGCCCACACGGCTATTTTAAGCTTTCAGGGGAGGAAACAGTCCCAGAAGGCTAGTCTGGTGCTGTGAGTTACTGGGCACAGGCCCAAGCCACATTGCAACTCGGGTCACACCAGTACCCAGCCCTATACCCTACAGAGGTGGAGGAGCCTGGCTTCCACCCTGCACCCACCTGTGCACGCAGTTGATGCTCTCTAGGTAGGCCATGGCTTTGCATATCTGCAGCGAGTACAGCACGAGGGTGGGCACCTTAAGGGAGTTCTTGTTTCGCTCCAGGTACTGGCCCAGCTGCGGGAAGAGGGCACGCCTTCAGGAGCCTTACCTGGCCCTAGCCTGGAGCCAAGAGCCAGGCTGCTGGCAGCCACCAGCCCCTCCCTTCCTTCGGGGCAGCAGGACGGCCCAGTGGTTGCCTCTGCCCATAGGTGCTGTTTCAGAGGGCAGGAGGCTGGGAGACAGGCTCCTTGCTGGAGGTCCCCACACCCCGGCTGCAGCCCAGCGGCTGCCGCAGGTGCCCTGCCCGCCACCTCGGTGCTGCCCACCTCCCCGTAGGGGTACAGCTCCATGACGATCCAGGTGGGCTCCTCCTCGATGATGCCGAGCAGTTTCACAATGTGCGGGTGATCCAGGTTCCTCATGATCACTGCAGAGGCAGGGCGGGGCAGGATGCTCAGAGGCCCTGCCGGAGGCGTGCCCCGGCGCCCCAGGGCCCTGCGCCTACCATCCAGGAGCCCCTATGCCTACCTGCCTCACTCATGAACTTCTCCTTGTTGTCCAGATTGCAGTCCTGCTTGCAGGTCTTCACAGCGACGTTGACTTTCTCCCCTTTCTGGAATAAGACTGTGTTTCGGGGCTTGGGGGACACAGGAAGTGTCCCCTCTTGACCTCAGCCTGGCTTCCCACAGACTTGACCCCAGGCAAGGGGAAGCAGGTGACCTGGCCTCTGCCTGGCACATCAGCCCCCTTTCTTCTATTTCTCTCCTCCTTTTTTTTCTTCATCTCCTGTTCTTTCCCTTTCTCCCTGATCAGGCCACGAGAACTGGAAAGGCTTGGGAATTCTAATAACTCAGGTTCTGACGGGCATGCTGAGCGCAGGGGCCACCTGATCTGCCCTAGATGAAGGGGATGTGGTGGAGCCGCCCTCAAACGGGCCCCGGCCTGATTCTCCCACCTTCTTATTTTCTGCGGCACTGCCCTTTCCCGGTGGCTCCGCCTTCCTCTAGTCAGCTAGACACAAGACATAAAGGTGGAGGTTGCCTGCCCTCTGTGGCCTGGCAACTGACTCCTGCGTGCCCACTCTGTCCGGCCCGTTTCCCTCCAGGAACCATGCCCTGTTCATCCCCCTCCAGGGACTGGGTACTGTCTCATCTCTCCCTTTGGACTCTCCCACTGCGCCTCCATGATTTCTCTCCAAGCCCTGCCTCTGCTACCACCTCCAGCACTCTGCTACCCGCCTTGGCTCTCGTCCACATCACCCCTGGCTATTTCATTCATATTCCCAGGCAGTGTGGACAAGGATGCCCCGAGCCACAGCTGCCACCTCCAACAGGTTCAGAGGAGAGGAGCTGGGACTCACGTGATTTGTGTATACACCTTCGTAGACCTCCCCAAAGAAGCCTTCACCAAGAATTCGATTAAGAAGCACATCTTCACGGGCGACGCCATACTGTGGGCCTGCATGGATGGAGGGAACAGAGGGTCGTGGACACAGAGATTCGCAGGCAGCATCCTTGAGGAAAGTGGGATATCTACAGGCTCAGGTGCCCCAGACCTCCAACAACCTCCTGGCCAAGATCTAGGGGCTGGATTGAGGAAAGGGGATAGAATGCTCCACTGTCACAGACCAGAGATGGGCCACTGCCCTGTGCCCAGGGTCCCAGGTCTAGGGTCTCAGAATCTCTGCACAGCCGCAGAGACATACCAAAGGTCCGCCAGTACATGACCTCAGCTAGCAGGGAGGGGAAGGCGGGCCAGAACAGGCCCCTGTGGTGTCCCATGAGCCCTCACCACATCACTCCCCAGACCCCTGACTGTGGTCACTGTGATGGGGTTAAGGACTTACCTCCCGGCCTTCGTAGGGTCTCGTCAGGAATCTCTGCATAGATGTCTGACTCTGGAAAGACAAGGAGAGGCTCAGCCCGTGGGCAAGATGCCCTCAGTGGGTAGGACAGAACCAGGAGACCTGGAGGCCAGAGCAGTCACAGCGTCGGGGGAGGGGTGCTGGGGACAGGTGGGTTCCAGGCTTCTGGCACAGCCGCAGGGTCGTCATGGAGACCAGGGCACCTTGGCTTGAATCCCTTCTTGCTATTTTCTGGTTGTGTTACTTAGGGCAAGTTGGTTAGTTACCTTTCAAATGATACTTCTTACCCATTTAACACCATTTAGGACCTGAATATTTGTGTCTCCCCCAAACACATACATCAAAGCCCTAACTCACAATGTGACGGTTTGAGGCTATGGGACCTTTGGAGGTGACCGCAGGGTTAGGGTCCTTCTCAGAAGTCAAGGGAATAGACTTCTGTGATCACGAGGTGAGAAACAGTCATTTGCAAACCAGGAAGAGGGCTTTCACCAGACACAGAATCTGTGGGAACCTTCACTTTGAACCTGCCACCCTCCAGAATAGAATAAATGTGTTTTAAGCCACTTACTCTGGAGTATTTCAAGGGGCCTCCCGAGCCAAATAAGCATGAGACCATGTGCTGACCACTCAGTACGCATCCACTATGACAACTATGATAAGTTAAAGCTGTCATCGAGGAGTGACAGTTTCGGTAACTTGGAGGGCTTTCCTGACATTGTCACCAGAGCAGGCAGGAGGAGGACTGGGCACAGGCAGAAAGCAGCAGGCAGGCTTACCTATGCTGCAGCTTTCCGAGAGGTGGGACCGCTGAGTCTCTAAGTTTCTACAGGAGGAGTTGAGAGGAAGGAGGCACGTGAGCTCAGAGCCCAGCGATGTCCCCCTACTCCATGGCAGCCCTGGGTTACCCTTGTCCACTGCCCCATCTGCAAAGGCAGCACATCTGGAGGACAACAAGTGGGAGCAGTAACCCCCCACACCTTTTAAGATAATGTCAGGTGGCACTAGGTAACACTCCTGCAGGTGTGAACTGGGAGGGAAAATGCGCCAGGTCAAATGCTGAAGGTCAGTGTTCTCCCAGAAGCAGTGAGGCGAGAGCTCCCTGATGCTCCCTAATCCCACAGACATAGGCTGAACTCGGGGCCCTCTCACCACCCGTGATACTCACAGCATCGGGATCTGCGGCAGGCTGTCCCGCTTTTCACCATCTGGGGAGAGGCAGAGGAGGGGGAAGTTGGTGTTGGGGACAGGGAGGTCTGGACGAACAGTGGGCCTATCGCTGCTTCTGCAGAGAGACTCCTCCCTACCATTCTGTTCGTGCTGGGGATCAGGGTGGAAACTGCACAGGCTTTGGGCCAGAACTGGCATCCTTGTCCTGCCCCCAGCCCAGACTCTGCTTCCTGACCTGACCCTCAAACAGCCATGACCAGGACAGATGGAGCACGTGGCTGCTCTCTGCAGCTCTGACCGGATGGACCAGAGGCATCTGGCCAGAGCCAGGTCTGCAGCTGATGTCCCGGGATGGGTCTCTACAGGAAGCATCGGCGGGGCTGCATTACCACTCTCCGCACGCTCCTTGGACCTCTGTGTTGCCTCACAGGCCAAAGACTTCGCTCCCTGGCTCTGCCCTGCCGGTGTGGCCCTGAGATGCTGCCAGCCATTGCCGGGCCACTCTGCCTTTCGGGGACACCCACCTTTCCTGGGATGGAGGATGAGAGAACCTTTATGCTCTCCCTGCAGCCGGCAGTAACCATCTATGAGGTCGGCCATGTTCTCAGCCTCTGCCAGGGATGAGGTTTTGATGGACAGGGACTGCAGAGAAGGACGCAGTTGCAAGTGAGACCTCAGTCTTGACTGTACAGACCCTACAGAGCTTGAGAGGAAGCCGCAGGCCCTCCATGTCCATCCACCCCTTCCGTGTCTTGTTCCATCCACCTTTCCTCGGCTCTGCTCGCACCCCCTGCCACCAGCAGGGGGCACGCTGTCACCCGCCTCATTAATCTCCCTGTTTTTCAGTTCTCACTACAGAGCACACAGCCGGGTACCTTGTAGGTGCTCAATGTATAAGGGTGGAAACAGGATGGAAGCGGGAGGGGCAGGGATTTGGTAATGGAAAGACAGAAGCAAATGCCCTGCGTCTGCCATCTTGATTTATGAGCCATTATTTTCTCGGGCCTCTGGTTTGTGCCAGATTTCTAGTCACGGTGACCTGCCCTACTGCTTTCTCCACTTCTTTCCTGACAGAAGATACAAATAATAACATTGTTTACTGAATGTTATTGTAACTGATCACTCATCCCAACATTTTGTTTTGGCCCTGGATACAATTATAATAGAATTCCCAAAGGCAGGCAAGCCTGTTCCCCTGCCCTCCTGCGCCAGCTAGCCCAAGCCAGTCCAGCACCCCTGCCGACACTCACCTGGGGGGCACCCTCGATGCCCAGTTGTAGGACTGCCTGGCCCTCCTCCAGCGGCAGGCACCTGATGGACTTGATCTGCTTGAACTCAGCCAGGCAGGTGGGCTGTGGGAGAGGAGGGGGACCTTAAGGTGATCCCACCATGGGGTGCAGCCTTCCAGATTAATCAGGACCGTGAGGGGAATGAGGAAGTCTCAACAGGAGTCTCCCTAAGACAGGAAGGCAGTAAGGCAGGAAGGATCACCTGACGCAACCCCCTTCCTTTGCCAAAGAGAAAGCCATGATTTGTCTGAGGTCCTATGCCAAGGTCATCACTCAATCATTTAAAATTTTTTATTTTTAAAATTTATTTATTTATTTATTTATTTATTTATTTAGTGGCACTGGGGATCAAGCCAAGGCTTTTACACAGAGCTACATCTCCAGTCCTTTTTTTTTTTTTTTTTTTTGAGATAGGGTCTCACTCTCTAGTCCAGGCTGGTCCTGAACTCACTTGTAGCTCAGGCTGGCCTTGAACTCATGGCGATCCCCTTGCCTTAGCTTCTTGAGTACTGGGATTGCAAACATGCACTACCACTCCTGGCTAATTTTTGTGATGCTGGGGGATTGAACCCAGGGCCTTATACTTCGTAGGCCTCATCTTACCATGGGAAGAGCAACTCTTCCCTGTGAACCAGGAGAATGCCCATAGCATCCCTCTCCCTGCTTCCCACCTGCCTCTGAGCAGAGTCACAGGAAAGTAAAGAGCCGCGGGTCCCACTGTGCTATTCTTTGCTGAGGTGTGGATCTTGAGTGCTCCCCAGAAGTCTCATGTATTTGAATGTAGTGGAATAACTGGAACCATGTGCTGTTGAGAGGTAGGGCCTGGCTGGAAGGGGCAGATGCTTAGGGTTTGACCTGGAGGGATTGTGCCAACTTCTTGAGATTGGAGAGTGCCAAGGACAGAGCTTCCAGGTGTGTGTTGTTGACTTGTGGACCAGGAAATAAGGGAGGGGCACCCACCCTGGGTACAGGGGACCCAACTGGCAGCTTGACATAAGTAAGGGAAGGAAGAAGAAACATTGTTGTATCTACTTCCGGGAAAGCTCTGGCCTTGCCTGAATCTTCAGAGATCAACTCTTTCCCGCCTCATTTGGTTTGGTTTTCTCTCTGCAATGCCGGGAGCGGCTCTCCAGTCTTTGCCATGGGCTTCCACTGTTGTCAGCTGCCCATGAATGGACTGTGGGAGATCTTCTGAAACTGAGCTAAAATAAATCTTTCCTCCCTTAGGTTGTGGATATCGGGTGTTCTACCACAGAAACGAGAAAGTAACTAAGACACCTCACTCTGCAGAACTCACACCAAAACACGGTCGCCTCACAAGATGTCTGCTCTCAGCAGGGGGAGGGGGAGGAGGCAGGAAAGAAGAGTGACTGCTGGGCCAAGCTGGGGGTTGGGTGGGCGGGACCTGCCCTCAGCTCCTCTCTACCTTTGCATCTTGACTTGTCAGCTGGCGGATGCCTCTTGGGCCAATGACCAGATCCACAGTAATGTTCCATCCTTGCTGGAATAAAAGGAAAGAGAGGAGTATGGCCCCTGGCAATGCCCACCTCATATCTGGGAATCAGAAGGAAGGCTCAGTAAGCTAGACACGGCCCACTGATCTGTGGGTCCGCTGGCTCCTTCCACCCTAAATCCACCATGAAGTCCACCCTCCACAGCCGTTGCCTCCTCTGCCCACCCCTACAGCTGGAGTTCAGCTTCCTGCTCTGGCTGGGCATGTGGACCAACACGAGGCCTGCTGTAGGTAGCAGGTAAGGCCCTGCTGCCTGCACACCTGAAGGCACACAGCCCACCCTGTCCTGGCACTGGCTCCCTAGACCTTGATCCTAATCCCAGAAGAGGGTAAGAAAAGCAGGTGATTACAATGAGTTCACAGCGGTAGGTCTCCTGGTCAATGTTGGCGAAGCCCGCGAGGGTGTTGAAGAACTTCATGACACACTCTTCCTCCCGCAGTGAGGCATATTGCTGGAAGGTCTGCTGGATCATCTTCCGGAATTGCTTGGGCTGAGAGACGAGTAGCTCTGAGCCAGACCCCAGTCCTCTGAGCTCTGGCTCTGTCCCTTAGGTCTCACTGAAAAGCTGCCCACTGCTGGAAGACAGCTCCCAGGACCCTGCCACAACAGTAGCCATGATCCCTAAAACACACCCTGTGGCCTCCCAACCCTGTAAGGAAGGCAGAGAGGCAGCACCCAGTACCCAGGCCACGAAGTCAATCAGCCTTCAGGAGGGGCTGGAGCCAGAGGTGCTCCGCCTTGACTCCCAGTCACAGAAGGGGTCTGTGGGGTTCAGCTTGCTGCTCTGTGCCCAGGTGCCCTGGTTCTCTGAGGATTCCCCAGGCATATCCTGCTAGGTCTAGCCACAGAAATTTGCACAAAGGGAGCTTTCTGGGCCCCTCTCTAGGTTCCTTACCTTTAAGTTCTCCTGCATCTGTTTTGGGAAAAAAAGGTCTAGGCCCACTTCCTTTCTGGAAAAAATGGACACAAAGGCACGTCTGAGTCATCCCCTCTCACCTGAGACTTTTGGCCTGTCTGAGTAGGTGAGAGGGCTTTGAGGTAGGGGAGCTGGGACCTTCAGGCTGCAGTCCAGGGAACAGGATAAGTGGGATACTGGAGGAGGGGAAGGGACAAGGGACAAGGCAAGTCGCAGGACTTACTCCAGTAGCTCGAAGTTGGACTTTTTATCAAGTGCGTTGTGGGGCATGTCCTTGAAGAATCGCCTGGAGAGAGAGAGAGAGAGAGAGAGAGAGAGAGAGAGAGAGAGAGAGAGAGAATTACATAGTGTTGAGCCAATGGCTAGAACCTGGGGCCACCAGAAGGGGGTACCCTATGTGCTTGTGTTGGCCTGGAAGCCTTCTTTTCTCTACCAGATGTGGGAACTGTGGGGAGAGAGAAAGCTGGGAAAATTGGAAAACTGGATGTTTAGAAAATTAAAAGGAAATTCTACAGATCTCATTTTTAGAAAAGGTATCAGCCTTGTGTTCTGGACTCTGCAGTTGACTTGCTAAGGACAAAGACAGTGGATCTATGGTCTCAAAAAACATACAGCCACGGCAGTCAACGCTCAAGCTGGCAGCTTCAGAACACTGCCTCCTCCTTCAAGTCCCTTTGTGGTTTCTTTTTCGTTTATTTGCTGTCTCTGAAATATTATAGGTATGTATGTTTAAGTATTCACCTAGACAATCATCAAGTGTACATATAAGGACTTCAGCATTTATAGAAGAGAAGAAAAACAATCTACCAGAGGTCATGTCTGTTACTATTTTGTGCATGTCCTTGAAGTGCCATTTCTCCTGAAATGTATATTTTGATAAAGACTTTTACGCATTGTCAGATGTCACATAATAACATTTTAGCCAGTGATGGACCCCGCACACTGTCCTATAAGATCATATCTCCTATGATATCATAGCTGTCTTAGTTTGTATAAATATGCTCAGTGATGTGTCATTAGATGATTTCATACAATAATGAAATCATCCAATGATATAGTTCTCAGAATTTATTTTCACTGTTAAGAGATGCATGACTGCATTATTTATTTGTAGCAAATGTGGTTTAAGCTGACTTGGAAGAGACACTGGCTCCGTGACAGCCAGCTTTATTTCCTGTCAGGACCACTGTGTTTAGCAATTCATTGGCTGTTGTAGATTTTTGATCGTGTATCAGAAAAACAAAGGATTCTTATAACCCAGGGGTTTTGTAGAGTTGACAGGTACCTGGGAACAGTCTTGTGCTAGTAAAACTATAAGCAGAGAAAAGTAATTAACTTATGATCCAAAAGCAATGAATTTAGACAATTTACTATGTTTACAAAACGGAAAGGTCACATCTTCAACTCACACCCTATACATCTAGAATATTTATTCTCGATGAATTAAAGGATAAATATAAACAAAAAACATTCAAAACTTGAAAACAACTAGAGAAATATTTCTAAATTATGGGGTCAAGAAGAACAGCTAAAACATGAGATTAATACGTGTAAAACAAGGAACATTATGACACTTAGAATTTTTAATAGATGAGGTTTTTAAATATATTGTCAAGTAGCATAAGTTGTTATCGCTTGACAAACAATGAGGTTACTTCATTAACTGAATTCCAGGTAATTTTAGGAATTTCTCCCCCTTTCTTACATGTTACCAATATTCTACATTAGACAAGCACTATATTTTTTACTTGAAAAAAATAATCAGGGCAGTGAGTGAGTCAAATCAAAGCAACCCAAATCTGGGCTCGCTGCCTGCCAGGTGCTCTGCTCCGATACCGTGCCCATGCTTGGGAGAAAGTCCCCTGCGGCATTCCTTCCTCTTACTGGGCCCTTGGAGTATGATGACTAGGTCTAATCCCTTTCTTATGTGCTGCATACTTGAAGGAAGTGGACTTTAGCATGACCTTCTCCTGTTGTCTTCCATTATCTCACAACCCCCAGTACACGCATGCACATGCATGCACGCGTGCACGCACACACACACACACACAATTCCTCATCCTCAGACACTTCCACTATTTCATGCAGCAGTGAAAAAGGGATGTAAAGTAAGAAAGACTGTAAAGAAGGGGGACACAGTGACAGCAGTGACACCAGACAGGTATCTTCCCACCGAGGGCAAGGGGGTTCTGCTCCAAATATCCCAGGTTGGAACAAAGGAAAAGCTGAAGATAAAAAATCTCTTATACAACTATTTTCTTGCACAACCAAGAATGACCACATTTGAGTGAACACTACGGAGTGGTGTCATTTTATGATGGCTCAGGAAATGCTATGGGATTCTACTTTACACGACTGAAATATAGTTCTGTCTTTTTCCAAGAAAAGCTGAAGAGCCCTAAAATGTGAAGTCACACAGGGCTATAAGGAAATCAGAAAATTACATAAAGAATACGACGAAGACACCGTTGTGCTACAGATGTTCCCTTAGTGAGCTTGGGGGTTTGCTTATCCTGGCTCTCGATACGTAGACAAAAGAGCTCACATAGTATGTAACTGACTGAGTGAAAATATTTGCCATAAAAGAGAACTGCACTATTTAAAATAATGGAAAACCATTATTTAAAAGAAAATTAATTTTCCCAACATTCATTTAGCCAGAAGTCAGCCAATTTCAGTGTATGCCTCGCCACCACAATTGTGGTAAGTGTAACAGGGTAACGTAACAGCACGATTCAGGAGGGTGGTTGTTCAGGGCCTTAGCCAACCAAGTCTGAGTGTGTGAGCACACGGCCTTCCGAGGGTCCCATTCAGTGTTCTCAAATCGGGTTTGGCTGGGGATTTTGTCACGACCCCCCACCCCCAAAATGACTAGTCTGCAACGCTGGCAATGTCTGGAGATATTCTTGGTTGTCACAGCTGGTGGCAGTGATAGGGTTCTGCCAGCACCTGGTGGTAGAGACCAGAGATGCTGCTAAACATCCTACAATGCACAGGAAACCCCACCCACTCAAGGAAAAATGACCCAGCTGAGGGAGCAGGGATAAGAGATGGTACCTTAAAGGGGTTTCTGAGCGCAGAAGGACAGACTGGCAGTCCTGGAAACCCAAGGCTGGGAGGCAAAAGAGGTTTCAGCTACAGGGCATGAGACGCTGTCCCCCTCCTCCCTGTCCCCTTTTGTCTTAGGTAGGAGCATCACCCTCTTCCTACATCTGCCCCAGAAGTTCCACATGGTCAGTCATGGTAGCCTGTGTTGCTGTCCACTCTGCTCATGCACAGGAAACCTCCCAGCATGCCTATGTGCGATTCCAAGCGGCGTGGCCATTTGCAATTCCTGCTGGATTGAGTAAGCTGCAGCGTGCCCCTGGGAGACAGGGCCAGCCACCTTGCTACATATGGCAGAAGTAATGTGAGCAAGTGTCCACCAGAGAAGAGGCTTTCATCCTTTCGGAATTCTACAGTCATTTGCCTACATGTTGAGTTCCTAGTTGCCAGGTGAAGGGAATACCAATCCCGGTGTTGAGAGCTGACAGATTTCACAATCTAGCGTGTGGGAACACGCCACTGTGGGACAGAGCCTTGCATAGATACGGCAGCTTCACAAAGGCAGCTGGAAGGTGTGGGGTGTGGAAGGAAAGGCTCCGAAATAGACCCTTGAGCTGGGTCAATGCACAGAGCTGGTGAGCACGCTGCTTAAACTGAGCCTCGTAGTTTTGCTTTGAGACTTCCTACACACACGAAGGCCAGGCACAGGTGAGAATGGCTTTGGAAGGTTCCCGAAGCTGCTAAGATAAAGGAGAGTTCACCATGACTAGGGAGGCTGAGACAGGAGGATCACAGGTACCCAGCCCACCTGGACAAATGGGTGAGATCCCGTCTCAAAATAAGTTTAAAAGGGCTGGGATGGCGCTCAGTGGTTGAATGCTTGCCTAACTTGCATGGGGACCTGGGTTTGATTCCTAGTACTGAAAAAACAAACAAACAAACAAACAAACAAACAAAAAACCAACCCCCCTCCCCCCCAAAAAAAAACAGAAGAGAAAGATTTTCCTTACCTCTTCCTACTCCAAATACAGCTCAACATTATTGTTACAGGAATAAGTTCTGGTGGTATTTATCCCCCACTGCACAGTACGGGGACTGGAGATAAAAATACTGTATAGATTTCCAAAAGATAAAAGGGACAATGTTTAAATAATCTCATCATAAAGAAATTATGTGTGTACAATTCCTATCTGTCCATCAGAAATAAGATTTAAAGACAGAAGAGTTTACTAGGCCTAAGAGAGGGACAGGAAGAGCACACCAGGCAGAGACGCGCCCCCTTGAGGGCGTGAGAAGTGCTTGGCCATCAAGAGGAGAGGATATGCCGGTCACTCTGGCGGATGGTCGCGGCTGAATGAATGGATGGATGAATGCAAGGACTTTGAGATTTGTGGTAAAAGAATTTGGAAGACTGGGATATTTGAATAGTAAATTAGAAGTAAAATTAAAGTTAGCTAAATGAAAAGCTAAAGAATTTTGAAATTAATACTTCAAAATTAAAACACATAAAAATAATAGCAATTTTCAAATGATTAGACACTGTGAAATGGGAAAAATGTAACAGCATTTTAGAATGATTTAGAAGGTAGCAGATGTAAAAACGTGTGGCAAAAAGGTAGCTTGTTGGCATGGGGACGTAGCAAAGGGATTAGAGAGCCTGCCTCGCAAGCCACAGGCCCTGGGTTCCATTCCTAGCACCACATAAACTGGACGTGGTGGCATATTGCAGCACCTGAGAGGCTGAGGCAGGAGGACTGCAGTGAGTTTGAGGCCAGCTGGGGTTACACAGTGAGTTCAGGACCATCCTGGACTACAGGTAAGACCCTGGTTTTTGTTTGTTTGTTTGTTTTTGTTTTTAAAAGCAGGTCCAATAAAAATTAATTAGGCTTCATTCCAATTATATGGCATTCTGGGAAAGGCACCGCCATGGTGACAGGAAAAGAATCAGTGGAGGGGAGGAAGAAAAGGTGCATTTTTTTTTTTTTTTTTTTTTTTGCAGTGCCGGAAGTGGACTCAGGGCTGTGAGCACGCTCAGCGAGCAGTCTGCCACTGAGCCACATCCTGAGCCCACACAGACGACGTGTAAGGTGCTCTGCACAGTGCGATAATGGTAGATATGTGCATTTATCCCAATCACACAGTGAATCTTAATGCAACCCACGGGCTTTGGGTGACAGTGGTGTATCGTGCAGGTCCATTGCTCGCAGCCTGCGTCGGCCACGCGGGTGGGGTGTGTTAACAACGGGCTACTCTGTGTATGTGTAGTGTCAGGAGAAATCTCTCTACCTTCTGCACTATTTTGCTGTTAGCCTAAACAACATTTTCTATTAAAAATAAAGAAGTCAATAAAGGTAAAGAGAAAAATACAAGCTAAACCATCAGACCCCTCTGCCTCTGTCATTGTTTCAAATACGTTGATGACAGCAATTCATTTCTCCCTCGTCACAACCTGCCAGGGGTTACCGTCATTCCCATTTTGCAGATGAACGAACAGAGGCAGAGGGAGACTGAGTGACGTGCCTGCAGTAACACAGTAAGCAGGAGCCCAGGCTGCACACGGGCACCCAGCTGAAGACGTTCTGCACTTCATCACCGGACCCAACTCTCCTCATCAGGGATAGAGCCCACCGGGGACTCCTGTCATTAACCTCCTATCTTGGGCACATACCATGCATCTTTTTTAAGCCAAGGAAGAACATACTATCTATCTTTTCCTTGGTGATGTCATGCTTCTGTAGGAGGGTTATATAACTCATGATGATAATAGGACAAGGGACTATTGCCCATGGTTTTGAGGAAAAAGCCAGGGCCCTGGAAGATTCCATCTTTTGGCCTGGATTTCAAGAGTGTATGGAAATCACTAGATTAAGTTTAAAACACCCCACCACATCACCATGGCAAACTTTTATTGTACCCTTTCCACGTGAACTTATGAGACCTGAAAATCTCCTACTAGGTTTACAAAGTAGGTGTTTTTGCGAATCCTCTCCCTAACAGCACAGCCCCTGCACCCCTGAGGTTGGTGAGGAAGAACAGGAACATCTCCATGACTCTGCTCCTCAGGCTCAGGAGACGTGAGGCAGTGCCTAGATCTCAGGAAATAGGCGTGGTCCTGAGAACATTCCAGAGCCGAATGGAAAGCGACATCATTAGACTGCACACTCCTGATCACAATGTGTTCTTGAGACGCGGTGCGAGCCTCATGGCCTCCAGCCTATTAGCTCAGTGCTCGGAGCCTGTAACCTGGTTGAGACAGTCTCCAAGTGTGATGTCACGAGGAGCCCTCAAGACTGTCTGGACACATTTTGTCACAATCACCGGCGTTGCAATCGAAGCAGGACCTTCACCTTCCCATTGCACGGTCCCTGGGGTACTCACGTCACTCTCTGAGACCCTGGCCCTATAGAAGCAGCAGCAGAGCTCTGCTCTCTGTTAACCTAATGGTAACAGGCAAGACCAGAATGTTCCCTGGGTTTGCATAGCCATCAAACAAGATGTGACCCTAGCTGCAGTTTTCTGGCAGTGCAAGCCCTCCCACCAGCTCCTATGAGGCGGACTGTATCTAAGTCACATGGGAGGCTGGGTAAAGCATATCTTCTCAGGCCCCACCCAGACCTATAGGACCCGAGCCCCAAGGGTGGGGGTAGGAGTCTCCAGAATATTAACCTCCCAAGCAATTCCAGTTTTACAACCAGATGTCGCAACCTCTGTTCCAAGACAGCTAAAGGCACCATTGGCCCAGGAGAGTATACAAACGCAGGTGCCAGTGAACAGAGCAATACTGCCCTGGTCAAGACAAGGCCAGAACACAGATGTAGCCACATATCTTCTGTCCAAAGGCCAATGGCCCCCTGACAGCCAAGAATAAGGCCTAAGAATTACTTAGACTGTCTATCTAATGATGTCTGTCATTCTAATGATGGTGCCTCCCATCGTGAGCACCACCCTACCCCTCTGAGCTCATCTCCTGTGGTCTCTAGTCTACAGTTTTCCTTCCACTGATTCCTGGGCCTGGAATGCATCTCTGCCCCCCACCTCCCACCATTATCTGCCAGCGGACATCTTCTTCCTTCCAGGAGTGACCCAGATTCCCCTTCCTCATGCTACCTAGCAAGATCAATGGCTCCTACATTGAAGGCTGTTTCCCACATAGTCATTCTGCATATTCATTAAAGGTGTAATAGGTCACTTCTTCAACACCGTGAGTATGAGAGCACTGTTGGATGATGGGCTGATTCCTGTGTGCCTACTGGAGCCGGGGTGCAGCTGTGAGCAATGCAGATGGAGACCCTACATGCCTGCAGCCCTCAGACCGGTTTGATGCCCCAGGAGGATTTGCTGAAGTGCCTGAGTGGAAGCAGAGACAACAGGCCGATGGAGAAGCAGGCAGCTTGGAAACAAGGGCAGAGGAGGGACACGAAAGGGGTGCACAAGCACAGTGGGAGCCATCCCTCTTCTCGGAGGACCTGGGGATCAGAAGGTGACCCACACAGAGCCTCCTCCTCTCCCTCCCCGCACCCCTACTCCCAGCTCGCACACACTGCCCTTGCTTTCACGCTGGATGTGAAGAAATTCTGGGCCAGCCTGGACCTCACTGTGATGCTCCCGCAGCACGGGACCTGGCTCACTCACCTGAGCTCCAGACAGCCCAGCTGGAGGGCCATGCCCTCGCTGACCTTGCTGGCATAGCGCTGCATGTAGTCATTCCGGAGCTGGTGGGGAGAAAGGCCAACATCAGACTCATTCAGACCCTAGTGCCCTTCCCTGAGTAGAGGCCCCAGGAAGTGAGTGCACTGCTGCCCCTTGAGCTGTGCCATGTGCTCACCCCACCCCCACCACGGACAAGCGAGGAGCAGGGGCAGGAAGTGCGGTGGGAACTTCCTCCCAGCTCTGCCTCTGGAGCCTTGGGAAGTGCTCCTCCTGCCTCCACATGCGCAGGATCTGGGGGTCTGGGGAGATTTCACACTTGAGTTCTCCCGATCCATGAGGTAGAGTGTCCCGAGTCCCCTCCCATGCCTCTATTTTAGAAAGAAAGAAACTGAGATTTTGGGGGATGAGACAAAGCCCTGCTGATGAACAGAAATACTCGTCACTCATGGTCTAGGAAACACATGGCTTGGTGTCTAGCAAACCCAGAGAGAAATGCAGGAGGAGCTGAAAGCCGACGGTAAGTGAAGACAGCAGCTAATACTGCCTTGGCTCAAGCTCTGTGCACACGACGTACTAGGCACTGACTTTATCCAGGGTTGTGTCAGGCTGGGAATGGCTGGGGAAAGTCAGTTATCACATTTTCAGAAGTGTTGTGAGCTAGCGAGTATCATGTCGGTGGTCTGAAATAGGCCACAGCGGGATCATTTACACCATGGGAACTGGCTAGTGTCACAAGTCAGGAATTTTTTTAGAGCCATTGATATCACTTAGCCCCAACAATAGCCTTATACAGTAGATATTATTATCCTGATTGTAGAGAAGAGGAAACAGTTTCACACAGGTAGGCAAAGTCCCTGGAAGCACAAAGTTAGTAAACGGTGGAGCTGGGCTAGGAACCATGTGTGTAGGACTCCAGAACCTGTGTGTTAAATTGCTCTTACTATTTCACTAAAATCTTCCGGGCCACAATAGATGTTCAAGAAGAGCTGGGAACACAGAGAACAGCTCTGGGAGAAAGAAGCAGCGCGAGGGCCAGCGACCACAACCCGAGGGATGGCTTCCAGGGAGGCTTCCTAGATAGGGTCCCCTTAGCCAGGGCTTTGACTTTTTATCTCCTAGGAGAGGACAGATAACTCTCGGCATTAAAGGTACAACGGAGCTCTGGCTGTACCTCTTACCTGTTGATAAAAATAAAGCAGTGTGGTCCTGTCTTCCTTCAGGCTCTCCATGAAATCTTCTGGCAAGTAGCGGATTTGAAGGTCATACCTGGGATGGGATAGTAAGACTCTGATTGGGACAGGGAAGAAGGAATCTCAAGGAGGCAGCAGAATCACCAGGGGCAAAAGTAACTTTACTTTCCAGAATGCAAAAGCTGTTCATGAACTTTTTCCTTCCTCTGTAGTTGAGTAGAAGACCACAACAGGAAGGTGGCCAGCAGGTGGTGGTCACAGCTAGCTCTAATTGTCCATTTTTCTCTCTCATGACTCTCTTAGGCTCACAGAGCAGCCCTTCTCCTTGGCCATCCACCCCCCTCACCCCACTCTCTGTTCTAATTCACCCCAGCACCAACGGTGTCTAGCCTAGGGATATTCCTAGCCTGCGTCTTGGGATACCGAGTCATTGCGAGCCCATGTTAGACTCTGAAAATACATGCATTGGATACTTTGGGAAGAAATGTCTAGAATGCTACTCGGATTTTCTATGAGATTCTGGATCTGGAAGGGCTCTACAAGGAGACCTCCCCACCCCACTCTCACCTCTCCCATTCCTACCTCCACTCGGCCTCCACGTGTAGGTACTCATACTTGTCCTGTACCTCACCCACCGTCATCTGTGGGTGCAGCCAGTGGATCTCATCGGATTTCATGTGCTTCAGCCGCAGTCCATAGCACTCAGCCAGCTGGACGTTGGGCCCAATGCGCCCACTCAGCAGGATGGAGGTGATGATCTCCTGTGGGGGAGAGGGCAACGACTCAGAGGTGCCCCTTACTGGCTCCCCCAAGACTCATGTGCACACACCCCCTCTCTACCTCCGGATTCTCGAGGGTAGAATTCTGTTGTAAGGTTTTGCTTGACTCTCTAGCACTTAGTGTTGGACATGGTACACAGGGGGTTCTACTTGAAAAGTGAATAATTTGGCCAAATGATACAGAAATAGAGGAACTGAGAGGAGAGAGAAAACTTAAGGAGAAAATACAGAGGCCGAGAAGACAGAACAGACAATATGCTTTGCACTGTGTTCTAATCAAATTAAGTAATAGTCACTGAGCATCTGCCGTGGTTTGTGTTTCCTGGACAGGTACTCTGCACACAGGAAGCCTGTGTTATCATCCCCGTATGGGGAGCGAGGGAGAAACTGATGGAAATCACACCATCCCTGGAACTAAGCTCAGATTCTTAGCCTGGGCGGCTGGACTCTGGGCTTCTACTTGGTTAAACTGACTAAGCGGAGAGCTGGGCTGGACAAGATAGGACAAGACTCCTACCAAGGAACTTGGTGGCATGGTCACAAGAAATGAAGAGCTGGCAAGAAAGGTGCTTTCTCATCACCCAGCAGAAAAGTGGACCATCTATTCACCACGCAATGCCACAGCTTCTTGAGAGGCAACTGGGGACCTGCTGAGCTCTGAAATCCCTTTGAGGCCGTTTTAACTGGGTTCATCATGTGGTTCCACATACAATGGGTGATCCAGCCCTCTCCAGACCCTTCTTTCCAATGCACATCTTAAGTCACAGCAAGGGTGTAAGAGCATAGCTCACCCAGTAAAACACTTGCCTCACAAGCATAATGCCCTGGGTTCAATTTCCCAGAACCACATAAGCCAGGCAGCTACATATGGTGGCACATGCCCATAATCCCAGCACGTAGGAGAATGAGGCAGGATTTCCATGTGTTCAAGGCCAGCCTGGGTTACCTGGTGAGGTGAGTTTAGGACCAGACTGGATGATAGGCTGAGACCCTATTACCAAAAAAATTAAATCAATAATAAATAAATAAAAAAGAAAAAGAGAAAGAAAAGAAAAAGAAATAAATAAAAACGCCACGGGCAGTGACCTACCTCTGCTAGATGCCTTTGTAGTGAGCTCACAGCCAAGCCTAGGCCAGCCTGGATAAGGAGTGATGCACATGCAGAAGTGGCTGGTGCCTGGCAGGGGTGGAGTGGGAGGAGTGCGGGGCAAGGGCAGTGGCGGGCACATCATGTAGATTTTATTTACATGCCTGCCCGGAAGTTGTCTAATTTAGTGAATGAAATGCAATAATTCCTTAACAGGAACCAAATGAAGGAGACAAACCATTTTTATTAGAAGAAAATCTGCTTCTTCTTACCTCCCTCAGGAAAACACCAAACTATAAACAATACTGGTTTGAGGGAAACTCAATTATCCATCTGCCTGGGCACCCAGGCATCTTGGCCCAGCTGTTTCCTGTGAGCCTGCTTAGAATGCATGAAGCTTTGAAGCCAGAAGACCCTTGGCCTGAAAACTCCCTGCCCCACCAGGAAAGTAAACGAGCGCCGGGGAAGTTGACTCCTGCTCCGCGGGACAGATGGGGCACCTGGAGTGGACAGCGCACACATTAGTTGTGATTCGTTGTAGCAGATCAGTGTGAGAATCAGACTGAGGCTCGGGGACAGCGAATGGGATCTGTGATACGCACAGGGCGTGGGACACGGACGGACAAGGAGCTGGACAGAATGCCGCACCTCCTCACCTCTCCCCACTCTTCCCGCGGCTGACCTTCTGCAACATTCTGCGCACCTTGTCGTGCAGCGCCCCTCTGCTCCCTGCGTCTCCACCCGGAGTTTCCATCTCTGGTGTTTAAAGTAGTCTTCCCCTTCCCCCGCTGAGACTCCTGAGGCTAATGTCTAATTTCCTCGGGACTCACTGAAATTCTCAAACACACCCAGTAAATAGACGAGTACAATGAGCCCCTTGGACACACAGCCCAGCTTCACAACGACCAACCTGCTGCCTTTCTTCCTTCTTCGATGCCACCGCCCACTCCCCAGCTATGACTCAACTATTATTTTTTTCAAAGTTCTTCTTTTAAGGTAAAATTTATATACATTAAAATGCACAAATTTTAACTGCACGATTTTGACACATAAATACTCATGTAACCCACACACCAATTAAGAAAGAGAAATTTCCATATTCCCAGAAAGTTCTCTTGTGTCCTTTCTCAGTCTGCCTCCACTCTGGGCAACAGGAGTCTCTTTCTCGTGGTGCCAGTTATTTTGACCTGTTTTGGAGCATCACAGAAATGAAATACATGGTCCTTTTTCTTATGTTCAGCTTTTCTCACTCAGCACAACGTCTGGGACTCATCCACGTTGTTGCACACAGCACCCATTGGTCTTTTCATCCGTGGATGATAATTCACCTTGTAAACCAACTGCGTTATGTTTATTTGGTCCCCTACTCCAGGAAAACTGGACTCTAGTTTTTTACCACTGTGAATTAAATTGCAAGCATTTTTGAGTACCTGTTTTATCATTCCAACAAACCCAATAAATCTTTCCAATAAGTAGTGAGGAGTAGAATAACTGGGCCAAAGGCATGGGTTTATAAGAAAGGTTTTAGAGGCTGACTTTAGAAGAAACTACCAAGATCATCCACTCTGGATTTCACTGTGATGTGAGATTTTGGTTACACCACAGATGCACAATATTGTTAGTCTTTATATTAATATTAATCATTCTAGTGGGTGTAAATAGTATTTGCTCAATGTGCTTTGAATTTGCATCTGCCTGATAACTAAAGATACTGTTTTCATGTGCTTTTTTGGCTATCTGTATATTTTCTTTTGTGAAGAAAAGTTTGTTCAAATTTTTCATCCTTTCTTTTTCTGTTGCATTTTTAACATAGAGTTTTTTTATTTTCGTATATTCTAGCTAAATGTACTTCATACAATATGTTTTATGAGCATTTTCTCCAAGCTTATATCATTTATTTTCATATCAGTGTCTTCTAATAGAGCTTAATTTATCAAAAAATTTTTGCGGCTAGTGATCTTTGTATCTTAAGAAGTTTTTACCTGTCCCATGGTTGTGAAAATACATGGTCTTCTTTTATAAGCTTCTTGATTTAACTGTGACTTTTAAGTCTCTGAGTCACCTTGAATTCACAACTTGTGTATGATGTGAGGAATGGGTAAATTTTTTTTCATTTAAATATACTCTTCATCATTAGTTGTCAACTTCCTGTTTCCAAATGAGTATTTTTGTCTTGGTAAAACAGCATTTGGTCATCTAACTTTAGGTCTACACCTTGATCCTAACTTCTGGTCTATTGGTCTTATAATATGGCTTGCATTGTTATAGGTTTTAGCTAAGAATGTGATGCAAATAGGGTAAATCATCTAGCATTTTCCCCAAGACTACTGCGGTATTTCAGGTCTTTGCATTCCATATAAGTTTTAGAATCAGGTTTTACTTTCTATTCAAAAATCTGCAGAATTACAGTAGGATTTGCCTTAAACCTATAACTTCCCAGGGGAGAACTGATGTACACGGCACTGGAGCTTCCAATCCTTGAACACAGTCTGCCTCCCTATTTATTTAATTCTTATTTAGCATTTCCTAGCAACATTTTATAATTTTCAGTGTGCATATTTTAGTCCTAAATAGTTGGAATATTTTGGTGCTTTTGTAAATTAGACAACTTTAAAACTAATTTTTCAAAATTTTGGAGTCCAGTCTCTCTGTGATTTTACACTAACCTTCTTGCTCCTCTGCCAGCCCCACGTTCTGACCTGACACTTCAAGCTAGCAAGCTGCCGCTTTCTGTGCCTGGCCCTCTCAACTGGGCAGTAATCCTCAGGAGAAAAATGTCCTGCGAGTCTTACCTATCACAGTTCACCTTTTAAAATTAGATGGCCCTCTAGTTTCTGCTTCCTGGGATCACTCTCCTGTGTCTCAGAATTCACTTTTAAATTTTGTCTAGATTTTCTCATTGTTACCAGCAGGAAGATTAGTCAGCCAAGCTATGCCAATGTTTTTGAAGTCTTTGTGCTATTTCATGAACAACTCTGTGTTCTCTGCAAATGAGAGAGGGCTGGAGAGCAGAGAGCTTCTGTCAAGTCACAGGCGGCCAGAATGCAGCATAGAAATAAATGCCAGGTCACACAGTGCCCCCCTCACCCACCACTTCTTAGCGACATGTCCTTGGACACACGCTGATGTTCTCTGCATTCAGGTTTTCATTTAGAACATGGAGAAGATAACAGTGCCTATTTTGAACCATTTTTGTGAGGATCGAATTAGTTAAAATGCCCTAGAACATCACTTAGCTCAAGATAAGTATGAGAAACAATCAACAGTATTCCCACCTGGTGTTTTTTTTTTTTTTTTTTTTTTTCAGAGACTGGCGCTCTATAGATTACACTTGGAAAACAAGGCTCGGTCTCTGCTTACTCTACTTGCTTATTTTTCTCTATCCTTCCTTTGGATGTGGAGGCACAGGGCTAAGGTCAGCATCCTAAGGCCGAAAAGTAGGCAGAAAGCAGGACAAAGGGCACAAGTGGTCAGAGGGGCCAGTCGGTTGGTTACATCCAGAGGGATGGAGAACACAGCCGAGTGAGGATAATGGCAGACGAAGGGAGGGAAGAAGAGAGGGAGAGGCTGAGTTTGCTGCAAGGGCTCAGAAGCAATGATATCCCACAGTGATCTTCAAACTGAGCACAAAGTCTTAGTTTCTAACTATCCTTCTTTACTGAAAGGATTTAAGTCTCTTTAGGTAAATGGATGATTCCCCAGGCAATAGAAAAAGAAAAAAAAAAGTAATGAGCCAGAAACATCAGTTTACATCAGAAAAACTGGAAGTATTTATCGGGGATCAGCCCCTACTGGCCAAACTTAGGACAGCCTAAGTACTGATATATAATGCTAGAAATGGATTCCATCCCATGGAATAGAACAGAATCTAAAACAAATAAATGAAAGGAGAGGGAAGGTTCTTCCTTCCAGTAGAATGCCAATGAATAAAAGCAGATGGAAAAATGGAAATTGCGAAATCAGTGGCAACAAGCTCAGGGCTGGCTGATTTGGGCAGGATTTGTCAGCGACAGTGAGGCTGGAGGTCGGATTAAGAACAGGATGTCAGCGCAGTCTCTATGCGTCTCTTCAGAAGCCAACTGAATGTGGAAGAAACCTGGCTAGATCACCAAGGTTCGTTAGCACCACTCAGAGTGGGGCAGGCAGCTGCAGCCTAATGCCTTGGGCTTGTGGCTAGAGTCTAGTCAGGAGACCCAGCAGGGGGGGTCAACAGCAGAGACCTGTAGAATAAAGGATCGTGTAACAGTTCTAGTTGGAGGGGACAAAACATGACGTCTCAGTGTAATGTGTGCTCTGGGATGAATGAGCAAATCAGACATTGCACTAGAACGGCTGGTGCACCTCAGGTGGTCCTGTCAGAGCAATGACAGTGTGTGTGTGTGTGCACGCGCACGCGCGTGTGTATGCACATGTGTGTTTGTGTGTGTTATAAAGAAGCAAAGCTAGTTAATATGGCAAATGGTAACTGAACAATTGAGGAATCTGGACAAAGGCGGCCTGGGAAATTCTTTGTACTTTCTTCCTCCAACTTTTTGGTAAGTTTGAAATAATTTCAAAGTGAAAAATGAGAAGAGACTCTGGTGGGGAGATTCCCAGCCATGTGAGAAGCAAAGACATAATATCGAGCGGATGAGCAAAACATGTCAGATCTGAGAGGGTGCTGTAGCTTCTCCTCCACCCACGGTGTCTAAGAAGGGCTGGTGGAATCCAGCTTTCTGCGCCAGGGTTGGAGAAACTCTCCAGGGGTTGTCCTGTGCAAACATGTTCTCCTTCTAGGAAGCAAGTGGTTTTGCTGTGGAGATGATCCTTCAGTTAGAAATCCGTAAGACTCTTACCTAATGAATTTTCATTGAGAGATAGATTTCAGCTCTTGGTCAGAAAGAACTTGGGAGTTTTCTAAGCCTGATACTCATTTTCTGGGAAACTGCTGGGGGGCTGTACAGATTCTCTCTGCCTCATTTTTTATTAGTATGCATATGCGATACACACAAGTTACATTCAACTTGGGAAAAATATATGTTTAATCTTCTGAGTCTGATTCACACCATTAAGAATAATGGCCTCAAGTTGTATCAATTGAGAGACCATCTTTACCCGGTGACAATGGCTTATATTAAAACCCCAAAAAGCAATAGGATGTTAGAGACCGTATGGGAAAAAGGGAACCTTATTTTACAATGCTGGTAGGACTGTAAACTGGCACAACCACTATGGAAAGCAGTGTGGAGATTTCTCAAAAAAAAAAAAAGAAATGAAAAGAAAAGAAAAGAAAAGAAAAAACTGAAGATATTCCATTCGACTCAGTGATATCTCATCTGGGTAGCTTTCCCAAAGAGTTAAAAGCACCGTATAGCAGAGATACATGTATACCCATGTTTATAACTAATAAACCAATGCAACTAATAGTAGCTAAATCATGGGTGGATTCTTTTCTGAGGGACAAACCTCATGCCCCTGAGAGCCACTGTCATCACTATTGATGGTTACTGAAATTGTATCAAAAAGAATGTGCCTGGTGTCTGTCCTTGACTCTGGGAAGGAAGCTTCTGAACCTTTGGCATTTTCCAGCCAACAGAGATGTCCTTGCTATTTATGGTGAGTACCCGGGCCATGCTTGAATCCACGTTAACGAGCTGACATCTAGTGGACCCCTACGTAGCTTTAGCACAGAAGCTGGCCAATCATGTTTCAGGTTTTCAATACGAAAAGATCAATCGTGCGATAAGGGCTTGGAGCTGTAGCCTAAAGCCACATGGCAATCCACCTTATCTTGAGGAAGAAAAAGTAGAATTGGAGATCACGTCTAACTATGTGGCCAACGAGTCAGTCTGTTAGTCCATCATGCCTGTATCATAAATCCTAGTGAAACGATGGACACAGAGTCCCGGGTGAGTACCCGGGCTGGTGACGCGCATTGATGCACCTGGAAGGTGATGCCCTGGGAACAGGGAAACTCCACAGCAGTAGTCTGCTCAGGCCTTGTGCTGTGTGTGTCTCCATTTGGCTGCTCTGACTTGTAGCCTTTATAACAAAACTACATCATACATGCCATACGCACCCGAGTTCTGTGAGTGATTCTAGCAAAGCGTCAAAGCTGCAGAGGAGTAGTGGGAACCCACAGATAGGTAGCCAGTTGGTCAGAAATTTGCCTAGTCTGGGAGTCCTGGAACTTGTAAAACTGGGATCTGAGCAGAGGGCATCTCGTGAACTATGCACCAGCCTGGGCAGTCTGCGTCAACTCCTAAACTGCACTGTGTCAGAACTGCACTGCCAAGTGTGGCCGTCCCTTAGGAACAGCTAGGAGAAGCAAGGTGGATGGTCGCAGGTGGCACACAAAACACAACCAGAGTATGAGCCCAATTCTGACACACACCTCCAGTGGGGTGACAAGCTCCCTTGAGTCTTCTACCCTTGCTCAGTCAAGTCGCAGGGCGGTTCTGCACTCAAGCCATGAGCATCCATCCATCCATCCATGCAGCACACAGGCACAACCAGGGACTCCCGGGTATGCACACGGTCCTACGATGTGGAGGGGCTTATATTTCATAGGTGAGAGGAAGAACGTGGCTTAAATGCGGGGTAGACTGGGAGAAGGCTACGCCTGGAGGTCAGGCATCTCCTCCCTGCGCTGGCTTCTGTATCGCCCGCCTTCCTCGCCCCTGGCTGCTCACGCAAACAGTGGGAGCAGCAACACCGGGGCTCTACCTACAGCTCATCAACTGTCACTAATGAGCCAATATTTCCCTCTCTATTAATAAATCCCTCCTTTAAAATGACAGTACAAGATGCTTACCTACTCACTCCTTGCCATATGTCACATGACTTAATTTTACCATTTCCTACTTAGATAGGGCTAGGATTCATTTCACCACAGGAAGGCCTCACTTTCCTCGCACGTCAGAGTTACCAGGTCCAAACCTCTCCACAGGCACAGAGGCTTCCCACAGCTGGTGACCTGGACGGGAAGAGCCTTCTGCCCTTTCCTCACCAGCATCTGTATGGCTAGGGCTTTTCTTCCTGTGTGGGGGATGCTGATTTATTTGCTTTATCAAATATTCTTTGACTTAAACACAAAGAAGGAATGGGACTGGATGGCTTGTGCCCACACCTGGGATAATGTCCAGTCACGAACCACATAAGGATCCATCAATCGTCCACAGACCACAGGTAGTAGAGTGATCCTAGAAAGTGACATCATCTGGTGACATCATAGCTGTCTTGGTGTAAGTTCCCTCTATAAAGTTTACACAAGGATAAAATTATGCCATTATCCCATCACTAAGCGGTGCTTGACTGTAATACCCAAAAGAAAGAGAGCACTTGTGCAATCAGCCTTCTCAGTTCCCTTTCCCTCCTGCCCACTGTCACTACTCAGCACGTTGTAGAGCTTTTCAGTATTCTCTGGGTTCTCACTATTTTCTCAAATTTATTTATGATTAAGAAATACGCTATCTCCTTTGTAGGTTGAGCTTTTGAAACATATTTGACATCAGTGGTTGGATTTTTAGGAGTAACGTCATTGCTAGGCACATGATCATCTGTCCTGCACCAGGAGCACCCTCTCCCAACAAGTGCCTCTTTCCTAAGGCCATGCCCTCCACCAGGGCGGCCCATACCCAGTGATTGGTGCTCGGGGCTGTCCTGCTTCTGAGCTCCATGCGGAATGAGCTGGGGCCCCTTCCAGCTCTGGCCTGGTCCTGTGTTCTTTCTATCCCATGCAGTTCTCACCAGCACACTTCCCTGAAGGTCTCCAACCCAGGTCTGCCTCTGGGAGCCTGACTGTGACCCCGGTCTGCGAATGTTTACCAGGCTCCATTCAATTTTCCCTCCTTGCTCTTCGCTCTATGGAGACCAAACGCTCCTCTTTCTAAAGATGACTAAATTGTAAGCTTTAACCAAATACATTAAAGCCTTTGTTCAGAAGAGTCTCACTTATGCTGCGTTTCCATCTTACCTCAATCAGAATAGCTGTCCTCAAGAACACAATAAACAAGACCAAACAAAACAAAAACAAAACAATGAATGCTGATGAAGATCCGGGAAATCAGAACACTTCTACACTTCCGTGGGAATGGAAATTAGCGCAGCCACTGCAGACAGCAGTACAGAGGTCCCTCAAAATACTAAAAATAGAGCTCTGGCCTGACCTGCCATATCATCCCTCAAAAATTAAAGTGAGCATGCTACAGGGATTTCCGCATACCTATGTTCATTGTGACACAAAACATAATAGCCAAAATAGGAACGTGCCTAGATGCCATCAACAGATGAATAAAGAAAATGTCACACACACGCACGCGAGCGCAAACACACACACACACACACACACACACACACACACACACACACACACACACACAGATACATACATGTATTAGTCACCCATAAAGATGAACAAAATTTTGTTGTTTGTAGGAAAATGGGTGGAACTGGAGATCATGGTGTTGAACGATATTAAACCAGACTATAAGTAAGGCAAATCAATGTTCTCCCTGATACGTGGAATCTAAGAAACGTGACAAGAAGGTAGAAGGAAGACTATTGTTACACAAGAGGATGGGAATGATTGGGAGGGGAAGGTGTAAAGGAGGGGAATAGAGAGGTAGAAGTGATTAAAACATATTATATGCATTGAAGCCCAATATTTTATAAAATTAATAGGCACTAATAATAAAAGTGAAAAATTAAAGGAGTCTTGTTTATATTTTATTTTAGAAAGTGTCACTCTGGGGCATAGCTCAGCAGTTAAAGCACTTGCCTAACAAGCTCAAAGCCCTGAGTGTGATTACCCAGCATCACACAAGCGGAGCATGGCGGTGCACACCTATAATCCCAGCCCCCAGAGGCTGGGCAGAAGGATTGCCACGAGGTTGAAGCCATTCTGAGCTATACAGTGAGCTGAGTTCAGGACCAGCCTGGACAACAGAGCAAGCCCGAGCCCTATCTCATGCATACACACATATACACATAAACACACACACACACACACACACACACACACACACACACACACAATATATATATATATATATACATCTCTCTCTCTCTCTCTCTCTCTCTCCATCTAGAGAGAGCCCAGATGGGCTGGGGGCACAGCTCATGGTTAGAGTGCTTGCCTGGCAAGCGCAAGGCCTTGTGTTCACTTCCCCAGCACCACATAAACTATAATCCCAGCACTCAAGATGTTGAGCTAGGAGGTAAGCCTGGGTGAAACAGTGAATTCAGGACTAGCCTGAACTGTATAAATAAATAAATAAATAAATAAATAAATAAATAAGCTGTCACTCTGAGACTGCAGGCAAACTTAAACAGGGGATTTGACTGGAAGCTCTCACTGGTTCCTCATTTTCTATACTGGTAGGATAAGATCTAAACTTCTTATTTAGCATGAGGCACCAGGCCCATGGTGATTTCCCTACGCATCTTTCCAGTCCCATGAACCCCTCTTTACGCACAATGCGGGCTGTGCCCTGGCCCCTCACCTTGTCCTCCTTTCTCTCTCAACACAGCACGTCTTTACATTTCTCTGTTCTTTAGCACACATAATTTCTATTAATTCTATTTCTTTAAGAACACTAGCCAATAGACCTTCTTGGCAGTGATCTCCTAGTGACACTCCTCCAAGAGATAACAACATACATTTGTTTTTAATTTTTATCAGATATCAGACTATTCTTCCGCTTGGCGGACTCCTGGCTCCACCTCTGCTGTCCTCTTCTCCCGTTAAGCTCGCACACATTCCGGATGTTCTTTAAGGCCCAGTTGGTACTGTGAGGGTCTTTTGAAGCTCCTTCTTTATCTTCTTAGCAGTTTTCCTCCCTTGGGTTTGAAAGGACCTTACACATACCCAGAAAGATACTTCTGTGGGTAGAGTTATGTCTCCCATAAAGACACACTGAAATCCTAACCTCTGGTTCTTTAGTGCACCTTTGTTTGAACATAGGGCATTTGCAAATTAATCGAGTTAAAATGTGGTCGCTAGGGTGGGCTCTAATCCAGTACGATGGATGTCCATTAAGGGGGAGACTTGGATTAGAGAGAGAGATACACTCAAGGGAATGCCACATGAAGATGTGAGCTTGACTCACGCATCTGCAAGCCAAAGAACACAGAGCCTGAGGCGTCAGATAACAAGGTGGGATAAGGAAGGGTCCCTTCAGGGCCCTGCTGACACCCTGGCCTGGCTCCTTAGTCACAGAACTGTGAGATGCCAGGTTCTGGCGGTTCTAAGGTACCCTATTTGTGTTATCTTGTTATAGCAGCCCTGGGAAACTAATAATGCATTAGTCAGTAAGAAGTCACACAATAGTTCTTCTCTGACCTTGGGCTAGACAGCTGTTTTAACTCTAATCGCTAAATGGTTATGCGAACATTAAGAAATTATGTTATCGGTTGTGATTGCTTAAAGCATTTTATCGACTTGAAGGGATTAGGGTACACCCAACCACTCTGTGGGGCAGAGCTTTGGTGTGTGTGACTGAGTTGTGGGCCAGAAAGTGAAGGGAGAATACACACCCTGGGTGTGGGTAGTCCAAGCCATAGACCGGCAGTTCGAGTTAATTAACAAGGAAGGAAGAAGAAAGATCATTACAGCTTCTTCTCCTGGGAGAGCGCTGGCCTTCACCATCATCTCCGGACATTCACTTGCTGCCGCCAATCTCCATTTCAGATTTGCTCCAATCTTTGGGTCCCTGCCATCACTTCTGGGCATCAATCCATGGCACAGACTTGCACCAACTTTCCTACAATCTTAGAGCAGTGTTCTTCCATCTGAGCAGCTACTGGATCCTCAGCTGTCACACGTGCCGGCAGCCATACTGGACGCTCTCTTCAAGCTTGTAAGCTGTCCTAACAAATATCCTTTTACACACACACACACACACACACACACACACACACACACATTTTTCAATTCTGTTTCTTCACGAACATTAACCAACAGACCTACCCGGCAGTGATTTCTCAATGATACTCCCCCAAGAGATACCAGCATACACTTGTTTTCAAGTTTTAGTGGATATCAGACTAATGTTTTAGAGTGTGAGCTCTACTGATACTGGCCGGTTTTGTGCTGCTTATAGATCCAGAGAGCTTAGTCCAATGATGGATACACAGGAAATGCTCGTTAATGGTGGCATTTCTTATGATGGACAGTGTGATGGTTAAGACGTGTCAGCGTGATTGGTTAACGAGGTACCCAGAGGACTAGTGAAATATGCTATTAAGTGTGTTAAAGGGTCATAAATGCATGACCTTGAGGTCTGTATCTTCCTCTTCCTCTCAAGCACTTCTCCCCTGCTCTGCTTCTTGGTCTCCATGAACTAAGTGTCTTCTCTCCACTGTGCCCTTTCACCACGGTATCTCCACCTTAGAGCCAGCTGACCATCGACTGAATCTTCCAAATCCATGAGCCAAATTAAGTCTCTTTTCCTTTAAGTTGTGGGTGTCAGGTATTGTGACTTAGCAACAGGAAATCTGACTAACACAGGCAGGCAACAGAAGAGACAAGCATCACTCAAGGGTCAAGTCCATCTGAAGAGCTTCACTCATCTACAGTTAAGATATGAAGATACGAACCCGAAATGAAATTGAGGGTCCCTGAGCCAGAGACTCGTTTGTCTCTGCCAACTGGGTGGAATCCTGTACCTCTGAGACCCACCCTTGGCAGTAACTGGCTAAGCAAGGCCAGTGGAAGGAGAGGGAGCTGTGGCTGTCAGTGACTTCAGCATCTATTGGGCGCCACAGAATGCCCCTTAATTCATTTCTAGTCCTTAAGAGACACTGAGGAAAGCAACGTCTGGAAAGGGACCTGTGGAGGGCTGCAGTTAGCGCTGGCAAAGGCAATGAAGGAGGAGAAATGGCAGTTTCAATGTGAATATCGGGTAGAAGAAATAATTCAAAGCAAAAAGACTTCCTTCTGCTTAAGGCAAGGACCAGAAAGGACTTAAGGTCCCAGCACTAACTCCATTTCAGTAAATCCTTTCCTTCTCCTTGTACTCTAAGTGGAGATTGAAAATGGAGCACTGGGGAAGTGAATAAAAATACTGAAAAGGTAGCAAGAGGCTTGTCTTTAATTGATTTGAACAAAAGTGGTATCTCTGAAAAATAAAACTGCTCTGCTAAAATAAAACCATTCTGTAGGCATGGTAATACATGACTGTAATCCTAGCACCAAGGGAGACTGAGAAAGGTGGGTCACAAGTTTAAGTCCCACCTGGGCAACTTAGTGAGATCCTGCATCAAAATAAAAAGTAAAAAGGAGGCTGGGGGCATAACTCAGTGCCGGTGCCTGCCTAGGAAATGTGAGTCCCAGCACCACACAACAGCCGGGCGTGGTGGCGCACACCTGTCATCCCAGCACTCAGGAGGCTGAGGCAGGAGGAATGTTGTGAGTTCTAGACCAGCCTGGGCTACACAGTGAGTTCAAAACTAGCCTGGACTACAAAGCAACACCCTGTCTTAAAAAAAAAAAAAAAGGCTGGGGATATCCAGTGGTAGAATATTCCTTGATTCCATCCCCAGTACTAGATAAGTGGATACATTGATAGATAGAATGATTGATCTTCTATTAAAACTTCTAATTTACTAATAAACCACAGGAAATACTCTTGATGATAGGTTGAGTTTTAGGAGGAATGAAAAATAACAACATCAGGTGGAAAAATACCAGGTGAATTTAATGCATTTCTTTTAAAAAGTCACCTTTTTAAGTATCTTTTAAAGTAATGCTTTCAGTGTATGGCTGGTGTGCAGGGTCCCCACTTGTTGGTTGCACGGGTTGCTTCGGTGTGACAGGCAACGCTTGTTAAGTCTCTCATGTCTGAAGGGCCCAGGGCATTTATTGAACGTCAGTGCGCCACAATTCACACCGTGAGTGTCAGTAGGATACCACTGATATTTGGAACAGGAGGTGTCTATGCTGTGTAGAACTGTTTAACACCCGTGGTCACAGCCATGCCCTATGCTCTAATCATGGTGACAGTGATGGCAATGTGGAATTCTAGCTAGTCCCCGTGGGCACCAAAACTAGAGCCTATTCATCCATTTATCACTAAATAATTAATCATTAATTAGTTCATTGGGGGAAGTAAAAGAGGTAAGAGAGAGCAGGGCGGGCTTTTGAGAGAAGAGCCTTCCAGAGAAGCACAGAGGCCCAGGGCAGGGATCTGTGGGGCTCTGCAATCCGTGGTGCCTTGACACATGCCGGAACAAGGCACACGGGGCTGGAGTAGAGACAAGGAGGCAACTGACTGAAGGCAGGCAGGGCAGGCAAGGCCAGGGTCCGCAACTGTTTTATGTAAGGACCAGACAGCAAACATCCTGGGCTCCATGGACCATAATGGCCTTGTGGCAAATACTCAGCTCTACTTCTGTCCTTCAAGACAAGACGTGAGTGTGGCTATGTTCCAACAAAACTTTATTTACAAAAGCAAGACAAATGGCAAGCCACCAGTTGGCCCGCAGGAGAATACACTTGCTGACCCCAGCCGTTAGCCAAGGTGAAGGGTTTTATTTTGAGTGAGAAAAAGTAGCCATTGGAGCATTTAAGGCAGAGCAGTAATGGGATCTAAGCTATGCCTTAAATATGTCCCTCTAGGTGACCTATGTTTTAAAATTCATCACGACTGCTACGTAGAATGGATCATGTGGAGACAAGGGCAGAACAGTTAGCAGACAGATGTGTCATCTCAGGCAAGAGATGCTAATAGATGCAGTGACAGTGGCGGCAGTGAGAGGGTGGGCAGGCTGGATGTTGGAGCTGGTCGGGTCAGGGTGGGACAGGAGAAAGAAAAGATCCCAGGGATGATTCTCAGGCCTTGGATACGACTGACAGAGAGAATGCAGCAACAGTTAGTGGAGAAGACTGGAAGAGGAGCAGAGTTTGGGGAGTTTGATTGCCGACCTATGAGTCAGATATCCTGTGGACACGGAAACAGATGGGTAGGAGTTCATGTTGCAGGAGCCTGGTGTTAGCATCACTAGAATTACAGGCTGATCAGTTGGGTAAGATCAGCTGAGGAGTGACAAGGTACCATTCTAGAGTATTGTGTACCTCACAGCATCACAGAAAACAACACACAAGAGTGCACAGCTCACAGCCGCCTAGAAGCTGAGGATCTCAGGCAGCAGGAAGAAGTCGCTGACTTGAGTCAGTGGGCTCAGTCGTCAGTTTCAAAACACAGCTGTGCAACGAGATGGGTGTACAGATGTGTGTGAGGTGCTCACGTTTCCCCCTATAGATCTACGTCCTGGCCTGTGTATGCTGCAAAATGGAAACCAGGAACAAACACTGTGTTCCTAACAGACGCCTATAGGGAGTCGAATGGGGACTCTGGAAAGCTATGCCCATGCCTTAAGTTAAGACTCTCACAGCAAGGTCATTCTTGACTGCGTGGCTCCTTGCCCCAGTGATAAGTGTCCTCAGAAGAGAAACGCAAAGAGAAAAGAGGGCCACGCATAACGATGCCACCACAAGCCAAGGAACACTGAGAGCCCCCAGGAGCTGGAAGAGGCAGGGAAAGATGTGTCCTAGAGTCTTCAGAGAGACCAAGGTCTACCTAACATCCAAGTTTGGGAGTTCTGGTCTCAAAAAGTTTGAAAGAATGATTTCGGTGGCTTTCAGGCACTAGGTTTGGATGCTGTTGTTATGGAAGCAACAGGAAACTAACACATGGGTTCTGAGTCCTCAATACATACAAGGGATGCTTTTAAATAGTGATTGAAGAACAAGACAGTAAAGCGGCATAACTTTGAAACATCTAGAAGCATTCAATTTGAGGGGATAAAAGCCTCCAACAAGGACATTCAGCAACGGAACCACCAGAGTAAAAATAGAAGCGAAAGTGCAGTCACCTGACTACAAATTGTTGATGCCGTGAATCAGTCTAAGCACACAGACGGGGAGAGGCTCAGAGCTCCGCCTGTGTGCCTTGCGCTTGCCTTGGGTGGTGTCAGCGTGGGTGTGCGGGGCGCACAGGCAGGAGACGGGGGGCTGCATGCAGGGAGGAGGAGGCCCTCGTGAGTGCGCCTCTCTTTATACTACTGTGGGTGCTGTGCGGCGCTGGCTGTGGTTTCCTCCCCAAGCCCTTTTCTCTCCTCTTTCAAAGACTGTTCTCATACATGGAGGGCTGGCCTTGTGGGAGCCATCTATTCTCACAGCCATAGTTTTCCTTGAGAAGTCACAGCTTCTCAGGGTAAGTGGTCCTCCCTCTCCCTTCCTCCAGCACCACAACCTTGAGGCCTTGCCCCCTTGGCATCTGAAGGAGGGCAGCAGGGCCTGCTATGGAAACAAAGCACCGGAGCCAGTGGCTTCAGGACACAGAGCTGCAGGCCCTAGTCGTAGTCAGCTCCGTGGCTAAAGCTCCTACACAGGGCATGATCAAGAAATACGGTGAATATTTACAACTTTTTAAATTTATTGCAATTTTTTTGTAGTTGTAAAAAATACACTGCCATTAACTCCCCTCCAAACACTGCCCCCCCCAACTCTGAACACACTTGTCTCATCGTTCTTGCTGCTTTTGGAAGTAGTGCCGGAATTCCTCTTTCACAAACATCTAGTTGCGTTGCTGTGGCCGCCTCGATGTCCTGAACTGACTGACAACTTGCTCCTCTTGTAGTTGTCTTGACTTTGGGAGGAACCAGAAGGTGCAGGAGGGCAGAGCTGATGAACAGGTAGATGAGGACACACCATAGTGTTTTTGGCAGAAATTGCCACCAATGTTTTGTATCAGCTCAGGATAGGGAAACAGCCATGGAAAGATATCATGCAAGAGAACTTCCAAAAATGCTTTAGAAAGTGGTAAAGATGATGGCAGAATATGTTCGAAGTGAAGGGAAGGATCTGAAGTATTAATGGTAATGTGTCTTTTATTGAAATAAATTATCTTCAAATTAAACATTCACCATATTTTTATCATGCTTTGTGTATGGGGCTGCCTAAACATTTATTTCTCATATTTGGAAAGCTGGAAATTCTAAGATGAAGGTGCCAGTTCTGGTGAGAATACACTTCCTGCCACACAGTAGGTGCCTTCTTTTTGTGTCCTCACATGACACAGAGAAAGTATGAGAAAGACAGAGACAGAGACACAGAGGTCAGAGGAAAAACTCTGGCCTTTTCTAAGGGCACTGTACTATCATAAGGGCACTAATATCATAACGTGGGCCCTGTCCTTAGTATCTCATTTAAACCTTAACTACCGCCTATCCTGATCTGTTCCTGCTGCTATAAGAAAATGCCCTAGGCTGGGTAATTTTATAAAATTATTGTTCATAGTTCTAGAGGTCAATCCAAGATCACAGCACCAGTAGATTCAGCCTGTGGTGAGGGTTCCAAGATGGTGTCTTCTCACTGCATCCTCATACGGTAGAAGAGAAGAAGCAGGAATGCTCCCTTCAAACTCTTCCATGGAGCTCTAGTCTCCCCCACAAGACTGGCGCCTTCATAACTGCGTCATTTTTCCAGAGACTCCATCTTTCAGTATTCTCGCATTGCATATTGGATCCCAACACTGAACTCAGAAGTAGGTGACCATATCATTTATCCTTCAGTTCACAGTACTCTGGGGATTGGCAGGGCCCTGCTCATGATTATCCCTGCACGATGTGGGCAAACCGAGACTGAGACAAGCCAGGGTATATGGCCACCCTTACAAAAAGAAAATGAGGGAAGAAAGAAAAGGCACCAAGAGAAGAAAAAAGTGGGGGAGAGAGAATATGAAGGACACGCCCTGTGTGGGCACATCTGGGAGAGGCTCTGCCAGTTGTTTTTGAAGTGTTGTCTTAACCCCTTTATCAGACAAGCAAATTAGCATGTTAGAGAAAATTATAATGACATAAGCCTCCGCTTGCTACAGAGACTCAGAGCTCCCAAACAAACAAGATTTCCTATGAATATCAAACAAAAGGGAACTGGAAAATCAAGAAGAGTACATCTCTCATTTTGCACACTGCTTGCATCTCTTCCACAATGATCTACTTTCTCTTAGGTCCTAATCATGAACCCAGCGTTTCCAAGTTTTTCTCAGTACTGCAAAAGTGCATCACCAGGATTTTACATAGATAAAAACAGGTGCTCAACGAGAGTGCATGGAGAGACCAGGTTTTAGAAGCAAGCTACCATGTGGGTGAGTCTCTATTGCTTCCATTGGTTGAGACACAGTTAAGTAGGGGTGTCAGAATTTAGGGGGGCTCTGATGGAAGGACATGCACTTGGCAAATCGGAAAGTACTCGCAGCATGTTGAGCACCGGAAGGATGGTGAAAGAAGAGACAGAACTGGAAGAGAAAAATCTGCCAAAGTCAAAGCCAAGCCAGAGGAGGAGTGTGCAGGTCAGGAAGCAGAGGGATGAGGGGCTATCCAAGAGAAGTCAGGCAAGGACACTGGGCCTGGAACCCACCACGGACACTCTGCAAACTGCATCCTCAAGTAGGCCCTGAATGGCAAAGCTGGGTCTTCATGTTTGGATCAAAGTCTTCTGTGTGAAAAACTCTCCCAGAACTATTTCTTTCCGTCATAGCACTGGCCTCCATTCGCAAAGTTTCGATCATTGGTGGAGGTCAACATCAGTCTCACACTCAGCCAAAAAGCCCCATGAAATCAGAAAGTGTACCTAATTTTTTGCATATACTGATGTCCTCAGGCCCTAGCCGGCACAGTGACAGGCACAGGGGCACCCAACCATTATTGTGATCAAGCCAATATTTGTGGAATAAAGACAAAATTTTTCAGGATTCTTTTCTCAATGATCTCACCCACAGCCATGGCCTCAATCACCATCTAGAAGCGGATCCCACTCAAATGCTTATACCGAGACTGCTTCTCTCCTCCAGAATCATGTATCCATCGATTCATTCAGCTTTTCCACACAAAAAAATTTAAAGCATCTCAACTGTACCCAGAAGCTCCACACTGAGCAAGTAAATGCCCCACTTCCCAAGGAGTTTCTCCCCTTGTGTTCTTCACCACGCAGGGAACAGGGTCCTGTCCCCTGACCCACAGCTGCCTTTCTTCACACTTCCCTAACTCTTCCTCCATCTCCTCTTTCCATCCTTTCATGGTTAAAACTTCTGGGCAATGCTTGTCATTCTTGGTACCTCCCCAATCCAGCCCACTGCACAGAGGCTCCTGTCCCCATCTTTCCATTGAAACTGCCCAGAAAAGTCATCCATCACACATCTGTTGCCCAAAGCAAAAAACCTAGACCGGGCCATGGAGGACTTGACCTCTCCGAGCATCTGACATTTCAATCACTCTTTCCCCAGAGCCCCTCGGTCGTGGCTCCCTGACTCTATTCTCTTGGATCACTTCACCTTTCTTTGATTGAATCTTTTTTCCTTCACTTGCTGGTTTCTCTATCAACACGTTGGAAACTGACTTCGTGGGTTTCCACACTCGTATTGTACTTGTTATCCATGGATGATCCTGTCCCCCGTGGCACCCTTGCATTCCACTGCACGCTGACGTCCAGTTCTCACCCCTAGGTCCTCTCTGCCTTTGGGACCACGTTTCTCCATGGAGATGCTCCAAAAACACTCCAAACATAACGCGCGTGAAGCTGAAATCCCAGAGGGCCCTGCTTTCTCAACAAGTGGTGCCAGCACCCATTCAGTTGCCCAGGCAAAGACCTAAGTCATCCAGTTAATCATAAAATTCTGTTGACTCGGTCTCCTTACATGCACTCAAAGCTGTTGGGTGTATCTTCGTTCCCAGTGACACTCCCTTAGCTCCGGTCCTCATCGTTTCTCTCCTACGAGATGGATGGCCACAATTTCTAACACATCTCCCACTCACCAAACAGTCTTCCTCTCCGAGTCTTTCCTGCTCTGCTGAGCTTAGTGAGGAAAGAACTAGTGGTTCAACTTTTCAAAGAAGGGTTTATTTAGGCAAATAAGAGTGGCTTATGTTAAGGCTGAGAGGGGAGCTCAGAAGGAGGGCACTCGAATGACATATGTGAGGCAGGCCCTCGGTTAAATTCTCCGCAGCACCACCAAAATAATGAGAGAAAGAGGGGTGGGGTTGCTTATAGTAGGAAACATCACCTTTGTGGTTCTGTCTTAGAGATTCACCAGGCATGTCGCCTTCTAAGGCTCTTGGAAGTCTTGTTACTGAAGATATATGTGCAGAATTATTTAGCCAAGCATTTCTCAAACATCTTTGAGCATAAAAATCCCTTCTTTAGGACATACTTGTTAACATCTTGCAGAACATGATGTGCTATTTTAGAACACAAATGTGATCATCTCACTTCTATTAATAGTCTGAAAATAAGACAGATGAGGGAGATAAACATTAAAAGACGACAATTTGACCTTTATCCTCTGGATAATCAGAGGTCCGTGCGGATTCCTGAGCAGGTCAGTCATCTAATAGCTACACATCCAACAGCTTCCAGTGAGTTACAGCAGCCCTACGGTGTGCTAAGCACTGCTCATCCGTCATCTCTGAGGACGGCAAGGCTACAAGCGGGCCTTGTCTCCACAGGAGGAGACTGAAGTCAGATAAACGAAGCATTGAGGTCCAAGGTCACCTGACCAACAAGGATGGAGCAGAAGCAGCGCGGGTGACAATTCACCTGCAGGAGACATTGGTGCAGGGAAGGCAGAGGGCTTCCTTAGTGCCTAGCCAACTCCAAATTTCTCAGCCTGATAGTTGAGGCCCTTTGTTACCTGCCATCAACTTCCCTTTTCAAACTTGACTTTAGATACTTTTCTAAATATATCTTTGTCCCAGTCAGACCAAATTCTACACTGCTGAGCAGCCCCCTCTCGGCCTTTGTTCTAGCCATTCCCTTCTCTTAAAAAGCCCTTGCGCTCCCCTGTATTTTGTTTTTGCTTGCTTTTTTTTTTTCAGTACTGAAAAAAAAATCCATCCTTTTTCAACATTTTATTTATTTGTTTATGGTGAAACTGGGGATTAGATCCAGGGCTTTGGTGCTGAGCTACCTTTCCAACTCCTTTTTATTTTTTATTTTGAGATAGGGTCTCTCTAAGGCACTAAGTTGCCTAAGCTGGGCTCAAACTTGCCACCCTCCTGCCTCAGCCTCCCAGAGCGCTGGCATCACAAAGATGCAGTGTTGATGCTTCAGATTCCACCGGCCTCTCAAGGTCCTGTTGTGTGCTGATGCCACCAAACATATTCCAATTGGAACTAACTGCATGCTCTCTGCCTCTCAGCACAAAAGGGCAGTGAAGTGCCCTTTCCCGAACTTGAAAATCTGGTTGTCTGGACATGGAGGTACACGTCTATAATCTCAGCATGGTAGGAGACTACGGCAAGAGGACTAAAAGTTCAAACCCAGTCCAGGCAATGCAGTGAGATCATGTCTCAAAAACAAAAAACACAAAAAGGACTGTGTTGTAGCTCAGGGGAGGGGCCCTGGATTCAATCCCTAGTTCCACCACCACCATCACCACCACCACCACCACCAAAAAAAAAAAAAGGTTAATACATGGTACTTAAGCTACTGAAATGTACAGTGAGTGGTATCACATATTTATAAAAATGGTACGCCCAAAGGAAGACTCAAGAAATGAATAGTTAAGGAGGGATGAAAGCATCTCACAGAAGAAGGTGGTCAGGGCGTACTCTCAGGCCATGCCACGCTTTCCTATCAGAAACCAAAAACAAGCAAACAAGGCCCTAATCAGATCAGTTACAGGAAACAGAAGGAGTCAGTCAAGACATAATCAACAGTGATAAGTGGCCAAGCCAGCCAGCTAATCAATCACGTTCCAATGGGGGGTGGAGCTCAGAGTGCGCTGGATCCCATGGAAACCTGCGTGGTGACACAGCCAGGCTGCCACAGCACCAGAAAAGGGGCCACCCACGGAACTCCGGAGCCGCGGAGTCTAGAGCACGGGAAGGGTTAGCAACCATCACCCAAAGGCTGATCCTAGCCAAGCATTTCTCAAACATCTTTGAGCATAAAAATCCCTTCTTTAGGACATACTTCTTAACATCTCACAGAACACGATGTGCTATTTTAGAGCACAAATGTGATCATCTTACTTCTACTTAGTTTGAAAATAAGACAGATGAGGGAGATAAACGTCAAAAGATGACAATTTGACCTTTATCCTCTGGACAATCAGAAGCCCTTGCAGATTCCTGAGAAGGTCAGTCACCAAATTACCCAATTACCCTGGGTAATGGTTCCCAAAGTTCCCTATTCCCTTTCTTTCAGGTTACAAACCCTCCAAGAAATCCTTGGAGAATAAAATTCACTTTCCCTTCTATCATCATTTTCCCTGTCCAGGAATATTCTGGGCAGGAGACAAGTGTGTCCTCGTTGTCCACCTCGTGGAGCCTTTGGAGGGCTTACAGGAACAATGTGTGCAGGAAGACCAACCCACGTAGAGTGCACAGAGCCACTGTTCAATAAATGTGGGTGATCAAAATCGCGCAGTAAATTGGACTCTACTTTTTGATGTCAACCTCATACAGGATTTGGCTAAGGTCAACTGGCTTCCTGGTGTCTAAGTGTCCCAGTAAATGTATTAGCAAGATGGATTAGCAAAATTGATTCTAGCACTCAAGACGGGACTGAAGCGCAGGTATTGCCTTGGGAACAGCCTGACAACAATCTACCAGCCTGGGCATCTCTAGCTCATTATCACCCCTAAGCACCCAACAGACACCTTATAGCACTTTTGTTGTTATTTTTTTATGTAATCACTTGCACTTCTCTAAGTTCAACTCCAACAGGGTTTAAACTTTTGCAGGGTGGGGGCTTTTAAGTAGTCTGTAAAGTTTCAAATGTCAGAATCACTTAATGAGTTAAAATGAATTACATTAAAAACCAAAGAAGTGATCTGGTGCTCAAATGAAGACTCTAAGGCCTGTCTCTCAGGCTCCAAGAGAAATGGGGGTGTGCGCTCCAAAGAGCAGGCCAGCGATGTAAGCTGAGGCCATCCCTCCTGGTGCCGCGGCCCCCACCCTGGGATGACACAGGAGCCCCCACTAGGTGAAGCAGGGCTGCTCAGCTGCACATGAAGGAGAAGGAGGGGCATGCAAAGGCAGAGAGCAGGGCTCCCACTTACCCGGATCTCTGTCTGCACAGTGCATTTAACCAGCTTGAAGTTCTTCCCGGGGTTGAAGCTGTTGCTATAGAAGCAGACCTTGAGGATGCGCACATCTTCCTTTTCCACATCCACTGGTACCACCACCATGGGCTCTGGGGGACCCTCAGGCCGTTGTAATGTGCCCACCTTTACTCGGCTCAGGGGCTCAGACACCCCGGACATCCTCTCAGACAGCAGCTAGGATCGGAACATTGCAGTCCTGCAGAGATAACAGAGGGGTGACCTGGAAGTGAGTCCCTGCGGGCGCACAGGCCTCATCCCCTACAGATGGCACCCACCAAGCTCTGGGGCTGATACAAATCACACATTCTCCTCTTCCCAAAACTCCCCTTAAAGGCATCCGGCTTCCTTGCCCGGGGAGGCTGCAGTGCATGGAAGCAGGTTGCATAAACATCCAGGTACAAAACCCGGACTTGGAGCTTCCAAGCATACAAGCCTTCTCCTCTCGAAGAACCCCTCCTTTCCAACTCTCCTCACCCCCTCCACACCCGAGGCTCCCAGGCAAGGGGCCCACACTTAGCAAACGCAGCTGTGAGTGGAGGCGGCCACAGCATGGTTCCAAGGCACAGCAAAGCAGAAAAAGCAAAGGAGTGAGACAGAAGAAAATAGCAGGAGAGAAACAGGAACAAGGAGGGAAAGCCGAGAGGAAACAGAGCTGGCGAATGGGTGGCCCCAAAGACTCGGAAGAGAGAAGGCAAGGAAGGGTGCAGGTGCAGGCCAGGCCATCATGTAATGGTCTGTCTGTCACAGTCTCACCGCCAGCCAGAGATTTCAGGGTAGGACGTGGGCTCCCTTAGGAGCTGATCTTACAGACCATCCCTCACACATGCAGGACAGATTAAGGGACGAAGTGTTCTGCCCTCTTCTGCCTTGCATGAACTATCATTCGGCAGGGTGGAAAGGGGCTGGGCTTGGCCCCTACAGTATTCAGCCAGTCTGACGGGCCTGACATCTGACTGACACGGCTGTAGATTCTCAGAACTCCAGGATTCTGCAGTCTACCCTGAGTATCAACAACACTGGTTCTGGCCTCTGGAAGAACAGGATTCTTGCGTGTTTACTTCCTGTGCATGTGCTGTACAGCATGGTCAAAGGAAGAGACAGAAGCTCTAGCACTGGACTGCTGGTGTACAACAGGGTCTGCACCGGGTTACCTGGGAAGATTTATTGGATGCTAACTCCAGGCCCTATCCTCAGAGATGCCCTTGGGTAGGTCTCTGATGAGGCCGGGACACTGTAAATTACAAAGTTTCTAGGATTTTTCTAACATTCATCCTGGGCTAGCAACCACTGCACTAGAATGAGCTTGTCTCTTATTCTGAAACCCACCCTTCCAGAGAAAGGATTCCCTGTGCCACTTCTCACAAGAGACTGCAGTTTTAGGGGACAACTTCTTGCACCAAGAGTTGGGGATAAAGTGGTGGAGTCGGCAATGTTATAACATAAATATGGAATTAAATAAAGTGGACTCTCAGCCTCTATTTAATCATGCTGTGCTGGACACTAGAAAAGAAATATGTGGATAGTCATTAGCATTTGGGAGCCATTCCTTTTTATGAAGCAAATACATGTTATGAAAATGAAAAAGAGATATTTTATAAGGATGAAGGGAGAAGAGGGCCTGGGCCCCTCGCTCAGGGACAGGCACATAAAGGGGAATCCCAGGCTCAGACTTCACAAGGACAACCACAGCTTTGGGACAAGTCTGAAGGAGAAGGGGATGTCCAATCTGCTTTGTTGTAGGGACCGTCACAGTATCTACATGCCATTAATATAGATACATATATCTGTAATAAATACATTAATTCTTTCATAAAATTCACTCTCTTTTGCCGTAGATATATATATATATATATATATATATATATATATATATATATATATATTCTGAAAGTGTATCTGTATCTCAAAGCCTATCTGTATGCTCACCTGTCTGCCTCTATCTACCTACCTATCTGTCATTCATCCATCCATCCATACATCACGGAAGCATTCCTGCCATTTTTCCTCTTCTGAGCATGTCCAGTGAGCCAGTGCTCTATTCTGCAATGCAGCAGTATCTAAGGTCCCCTTGTCCTTGTTCCTGACAACAAGAACCCTAGGGGAAGTCATTTGAAGGGTAACCTCAGGGAACACCACTAGGAGAGGAAAAATACTTCCTAGGGAAGGAAAGCCCACCAAAAAGAGTTATCATTTGAGTGACCTCTGGGACAATCCCAGTTTTATCCTGCCAGGAAGTCAAGAAGCTTGGGAAGAATCCACCCCTTGCCCAGAGAGAGAGAGACAGAGTAAGGAGCCTGAGGCGGTGGCCTCCTCCTCTTCCTCCCCCTCTTCCTTTCTTCTTCCTGTTCTGTCTTTTCATGGTACCAGTACTAGAAATGAAACCCTAGGTCTTCACGCTGAACTACATCCCCAGGGCATTCTATCTCTTTTAATTTGAGAACTAGATTTCCCCGTGCTGCTAGTTGCCCTGGCTGGGCTCAAAACTGCAACAATCCTGCCCCTGCCTTTCTGAGTGCTGCGACTCTAGGCCTACACCACTAGGCCTGGCTTACTCTGCTTTTTACAGGCATCATTCCTAGTATTTCCACCTAAATTTGCACAAGGGAGACTCCAAGGATGCAGGGAAGTGCAGCTGGGAGCTGAGGAAGAATACGGAGGTGACAGTGGTCATGCGGCTGGAGGGTGTCAATATAAACAGGTGTCTCGTCCTGCAAGACCATATGCTGTAGCCCAGGAGATGAACAGGAAACCGTCTACAGTTAGGCAAGTGCCACTCACACAGCTGGTCTCAGCATTAGGATCGGGGTGTCTATCGGGCCAGAAGACTGGGACATGTATGTGTGAGAGCTAATATGCAGCAAGGTCCTCAGGAAGAAGACTTATGAGACAGGTATCCTGGGGAAAAGTGAAGTGGGATATGGTGTCCATCCCTGGGGACTAGATGCTTCTCGTAGCTGACCAAATAGCTGTGTCTCCTAACATTCATATGCTGAAATTCTAACCCCCAAAGTGATAGTATAAAGAGGTGAAAAAATTGACAGGTGATTCCATGAGTAGGCGGAGCCCTGGTGAATGGGCTAAGTATCCTTTCACAAGTGATCTGACGGCTCTGTCACTCTGTCACATGTGGACACAACAAGGAATCAGCATTGCACAACCGGGGAAGGGATTCTATTAAGATTCTACTTTGCAGTACCCTGAACTTGGACTTCTAGCCTCCAGATATATGAGAAATTAGTGTTGTTTTTCTCTCTGTTTTGTTAAATAATATATGTTTGGAGTAATTACATTGATTTTGGAGAATTAGTATATTTATTATATAGAGACAGTGTCTTGATCATGTTCTTCCTCTTTTCTACTTCCTTCCTCTCATCCGCCTTCCCAGACCCCTTATCAACTCCAAAGAGTCTATGTCCCTGTCTCCTACCATCTCTCCTTCACTTTGCTCTTTAAATTATCTGTATTTCTCACATCAGAGAAACTATGCACTATTTGATCTTCTGATTTATTTCACTTAATATTATAATCTCAATATCTATCCATTTTCCTACAAATGACTCAAATGCATCTTTTTTTTTTTATGGCTGAGTAATACCACCCAGTTCACAGTACTTTAGTATTTAGGAGCCAAACTCACTAAGACAAAAGCCCTAGGGCCCTACCAACGAAATCCCCTGGGCTGCCTCCCTAAGGTCATGAGTACCTGGGTGCCAGCAGTGCTCTTGTGTCCTGCTAGGGGGACAAGGACTCAGAGCTAGAGAGAAAGGCATTGCTCCTGCACCTGCAGTGTACACCACATGCCTCCCAGGCACTCACAAAGAACAGTATGGGTGAGGATGCAGCTTGGGGACCCTGTGGTATGTCCACTGAACCGAGGCAGTACCCTCATCCTAAGGGGGTGATGTCTCCCACGAGCGCACAGGAGACACCCAGCAACTGCCTAAATTGTTCTGTGAAGAGATGAATGAGAATATGTAAATCACAGTGATGTGTCGGTAAAGTCTAAGAGGTCTGGCTGGCAGCCTACAGTTCACAGGTTGTGCGTGTCATTGGCTGACGGGGAGAATGGAAGAAGACCCTTGGATCACAAGTAGAATGTGGGGGCAGAGATCAAGCAAGGGAGTCAGAAGCACATGTCTAGCATGGGGTCAGGGTAGAGCCTCGCACGGGAGAGACCAGACATTCACGTCCCCCTGAGCCTGAGCTGTTACAGCCAGAGGAACAATGGAAGGCAACGCTTTTAGAGTAAAAGAGCCAAAAATGCAACAAGAATGTGGAGCAACAGGAACTCTCATTCAGTGCTGGTGGGGAGGCAGAATGGCCCAGGTGGCTTGGGAGACATTTGTGCAATTTCTTACAAAACTAAACATGCTCTTACCATACGATCCAGCAATCGCCCTTTGGTATTTACCCAAAGGAGTTGACAACTTATGTCTATACAAAAACCTCCACATGGATGCTTTTAACAGCTTTATTCATAATTTCCAGAATGTGGAGGCAACCAAGATGCCCCTCAGTATGTAAATGGATAAACAAGCTATGGTAAATCCACACAATGAAATATTATTCAAAGCTCAGAAGAAATGAGTTGGCAATCCACGAAATACGTGAAAGAACCTTAAATGTGCATTTTTAAGTAAAAGAAGCCAATTTGAAAAAGTGATGACATTTTAGAAAAGGCAAAAATAAGAAGGCAATAAAAAGATCCGTTGTTGCCAGGGTTGGGGAGAAGAAGGGAAGAAAAGGCAGACCACAGAGGAGTGTTGGGTAAGAAAACCACTTACACTGAGATTCGAGGGCTGATACGGGTCTTTATACATGTGTCCAAACTCATAGAAGTTACCACCCCAAGAGTGAATCCTGGTACAACTGGGGAACAATGTGTCAATGTGCCTTCCCAGCTGTAGCAAAAGTTCCACTCTGGTGTCAGATGTTGATGGGGAGGCTGTGTGTGGGTGAGGGCAATGGATACGTGAAAACTGGACTTTCTCCTCAATTTTGCCCTGAACCTACAGCCACTCTTAAAGACTTTTAAGAAGATGGTGTAACCATCACAATAATCCACACCTTGGGAACTGAGCCAGTCTCCCAGCCAGACCCAGCAGCAACTAACCCAGTCAGGAGCCAGGCTCTGTCCTGGCTGTGTCCAGCTACTGCTAGTCTCTATCTGACCGAGTGCAGCCCGTGCAGCCAGGATGGCTCCAGGAAGCCTTTTCCAGCTTCTCCGCCTCCCCTAATACCCTCCCCCTGACCCCATCCTGGGGCCCACAGCATTCAGGTAGTTCAGGTAGAAATGTTTCAGCAATGTCCTTTTAGTCACCCACAATCTACCTTTGCCTCAAGCCCCACACAAGACCCTGTTCTGCTTCTGTTCCTTTTCAGCCATGATCTAAGTGGCTATTTCCTCCAAAAACAATTGATACAAAATCTTGAAAAGAATCACAAATGTTTTACACAACAAAGTTGGGAACCGAGCAGAAATAGTGAAGTCTGTTTTATAGATGGGGAAAGATACTCAAGAGAGATTGGGCTAGAGGAATAGCACAGCAGTTACAGTACTTGCTTAGCAAGCTCAGGTCCTCGAGTTCAATTCTCCAGCACCACGTAAGCCGGGTACGGTGAGGCTCACTTGTAACCCCAATGCTTGGGAGGCTGAGGCAAGAAGACTGTTGTGAGCTCAAGGCCAGCGATGGCAAATAGTGAGCTCAGGACCAGGTTCAACTACAAAGTGAAACTCTCTCTCTCTCTCTCTCTCTCAAAAAGAATGAATGAATGAAAAGAAAGATGGTTAAAAGCCATTTGCTCAATGATTTTGTTTCTTAAAAAGTGAATTTGGATACCAAAAGTTTGAAGCCTAGTCCAGATATCCCCACTTGCCTAGATGCCTCTGAAGAAGGTGGTTTCTCTCACCAAGGGTGGCACAAACTCCACACCAGAGCAAACGTTTTTACCTTGTATTGAATATCTCAGTCTATGAAGAGTCCCGAGCTTCTCTGGGCATTGTTACAGTTTAGATCTAAAATGTCTCACATAGAACGTGGTACCTGGCAGGAACGGCAGGTCACTGGCGCATGACTTGGAATGGTGTGTCCTTGTCCCCCACTCCTGCCTTCTCTTTCTGCTTCCTAGCCACCATGATGCGAACAGTTTCCTCTGCCATGCAGTTTCTACATTGGAAATGGTCAGCCACGGACTGAACCCACTGAAACTGCACCAAAATAAAACTCTCGTCCTTCCTAGGCTGCAAGTGTGTATTTTATCCCAGCATCAAGAAAGTGCTAAGAAAAGCATTACTCTTTTTGAATTGGGACTCTGTCTCCTGAGATCCTGGAAAAATTTAAGGTTGAAAGGTAGGTATTTGGTCAAAGATCCTGAGTCAGGAATGTGACAATCAGCTCTCTTGATACATGGCAACTTCCTGAAGGTCACCCAAATCTCTCATCAGTAGTTACAGATGCGTAGTGAATCCTAAAACCCTCTGAGCAAAGCAATTGAAAGGTAATATGCAGAAAGGCCCCAGGCACCTCTCCCCAGAGTCCTAGGCAACCTCACCCCTCTCCCCTCACACAGTTTTCTCTCATATTCTGCCTGTGTTCTGGCCCCAGCTCACTTCTGAGTATCCCTCTGTTCTTAACTTCCCCAGCCTCATTTTTCTCTTCTATAAAGTCATTATAATGCTGCCTGTCCTGTTTTTCCTATTGAAGCATTATGAAGACGAAATGAGAAAAACAGAAGGTCATTATAAGCAATAAAGCAGGAGTCAATGGGAAGTCTCTCTCATTGTAATAATTATTTGATTTTGGATATTAGTTCCAAAATCTTGTGTGACTATGTTCTCATTTTTTGTTCCTCCTACCAGTAGCTCTCTGGAAAAAGAAAAGAAAAAGGAAAGAAAAGAAAAATAATCTTGATTTTTAGTATTTGCTAATTTCCATGGTGTAAATAGTCCTACTATGGCTGATTTCAAGGTATCAAAGTATATCACTGAATGCCCAGTTAGGAGGAATAACAACAATCCTTTAGCAGACTCCGACTCCTGTTCATGACAACAGAACTTGCCTGTTCCTCCAAATTTTGTCTGATCACAAAGTTCTGTGACCTTAACATTGTGCCAAAGTCCTACACCTTTCTCCAGACCTCCCTCCTGGCTCTTCCAGTAATGATACTGGCCCCTCCCTGTGTCCGTGTCTGCTCCAGCCCCTCCCTGCAGTGTCAGAGGTGTCCATATGCGATGTCACTAGTGAAAACCCTGGCCCACAGCCATCCTGGGCTCCAGCTTACCCTCCCAGCCTCCAGATCCGCCAAAGCCACAGTTAAAGAATAACAAACACAAGGAAATGGGCCCAAATTAAAACAGGAAAAGTTTTGATTGGCTGTAAGAATGTCTTGGCCCAAATTTGCAAAGGGTACTCAAGGAGGTGGTTCAATCTCTGAGCGCTGAGAACCTTCAGGAAGAAAATTAACGATGCTTTTCCTGAATGGCAAGGCATTTACCTGCCTAAAGGAAGAGGAACTGAAGCAGGATTTAAGTCCTTTCTAAACCACCCAGGTCGTTACGGTGCTTAGTATTGTATTTCTGGCCTGGGAACTACAGGATAAACATTACATGGAAAGATTAATTCTTGCCCTGGAAGACATTGCAGGGTAATGTTATGTCTTACTGAACACGTGCTGTGTGCCAGACAGTTTACATAAATAAACTCTGTCCTTCCAGAAAAATTCTGCAGGTAGGTAATATTAGCCACAAGCTCAAAGAGAAGACACTGAAGCCTACGGTTCCCACCTTGTTCAGGCCGCTGAGCTGGCAAGCGCAGAGACTTTAGGCCCCGTTTCCGATTCGGAAGTCTGTGATGAGTTACATCTCAGTGGTGGATCGTGGTATGCTTTAGGGTATGGGTTTAAAGCCCAGGTTTGAATGAATCAAATGCATGAGCCACCTCCGAGACACCACATGACTGGGCCATCTGACTAATGCTGATTACCAAACACTGGTGGCTGGTGTCACGTCTCTGCCACCATGCTTAGGAATTCATGCCAGGGCTCTGCCCTTGTCTGCCACTGACGCCTGAACACATACGGTCAGGTGAGTCCAGGTTCTCCAACAGTGGATGGGACAGTGACAGTGGCCTTGAAGATCTCTTCACATGTCAGAGGCAAAGTGGGAGACATGAGGACGACAAAGAGAATTCACTCTAAAGCTCATGTGTTCAATTGGAAGGACATTTCTTTCAATCTAATGTTATTCCTTCTACCTTTCCCCAGGTTTATAATGTTCCTTTGTTTATAAAATGACAAAAACAGGTTTTTGCAATTTGGGCCCAAAGTTGCTGAGATTCCCCAGCTGTGTGATCTGGAAAAGGTGACCTTCTAGGCCTCACTTTTCTTTCTTGAGGAAGGAAGCTAATATTACCCCCTGAAGAATTTTTCTGGAGGATTGGAGGTTACTTTTGTAAACTCCCTAGCACACGCGCTTTATAAAAGCCTCTGAACTAGCAGAAGAGCCGGAAACCTAGTATCAGAACACTCTTTAAAACCTACCATGACCTCATAGTGCAGGACCAAGTGGTTCTGCTAAAGTCCAGAGTTCGATGGTTGCCTTTATGCCAAAACACCTTCCCGGGGCCATGAGCCACCTAGAAATGCCACCCCCACCCTTTCTGCTCTGCTCACATGAGCACCTTTGTCTGGCTTGTGAACACACAGAAGCTTGTTCTGTGGAAGGAAGCCTTTCTGAAGACAGTCCAACCCTCAGCCCCTTGGGTCTAGCACAAGTCAGAATGTCACGAGAGGCATACTTTATTTCCACTCTGTCTCTGACTCATTTCCCCTTGCTGTTTCCACATCAACAAAATGGGGAACACAAGCCTTTCCTATCACAGGGGACTACCGGGCACTGCCACTTAACTCACTGCAATGCTCTTGATATCTCACGGAGCCATTTCTGTGCTGCGGAGCAAGGATGGGCCTGCCGGCTTCATGCAGCGCCCCTTCCCTTGCCCGGACCCTTGTGGCCCTGTTTCCACAGCTGGCATTCTGCGGCATTCTGCTGCTCCAGGCCACCCCGCCTGTCCTTTGGTTAATGCTCTCTCCTCTCCAACCATCCCTTCCCATGACCTTGTAAAGGAAGGAACCAGAAAGGCATGATTACTGCCCAGTTGTAATTCAGAGTAATTCAACTTGAGACTACCACACTTAAACTGCCGCTGGCACCTATCACCCACTGCGAATTGCTCAGCTGGCAGCCCCTCCCACTCAGAGGCCAGCTGGCTTGGACTACCTCTTGGGGCAGAAAGGGAGCAACAGGGCTGCATTACTTGTTCTTGCTTGTGAAGGCAACTCCTGCCCCTCACTGGTTTGAGGTCTCTGAGCCCTGAAGCCATCAGGTTCCTCCTCCAGGTAGTGCCTGATCTCTGGGGTCAACTGCTTCCTGATCCTTCAAAATATCACAATCTCCTTGATCTTTATTTGCCGGCTCATCAATGACTCTTGCCCGGCCTGTTTTTCTCCTTTCTTTCATTTATCACTTTTTCCTTTCCTATCTTAGTCACTTAACAAAACCTTATTTTGGATCATGGTTTCAGAAGGTCTCAGCCATTCTTGGGTGTTTGACAACCGCAGGAGTCCCTTGAGGAGGCCTAGCGAGAGAGAAGCTGCTCATAACATTATGGGACAGGAAGGGCAGAGCTAGCACGGACCTTTCCAGGTCTTGTCTCAGTGATCTGCCCCTTCTAGTTCAACCCCAGTGATCCTCCCCTTCCAACAGGCCTCGTCACTCAACAACACAGGAAATCAAAGGATTAGCCTCATAACTGAATCTCCTTGCAAACATAATGCTTTTGGGGAACATCTTTGGGAACACAGCTCCCTTAATCTGTTCTCCTCTCTTTCTCCCTTCCTCACTTCTTTCTCTCTTCCTCCTCTTTATTCTTATTTTCTTCTTTATCTTCGCATTATTTTTGTTCACCCTCTCTGCCTCCCTCCTCTGCCTCACCATGTCTCCCTGTGTCTCAGGAGCCATGAAAGAGGTAAGAGAGACGAAGGTAAAAGAGATTCATAGTCCCAAAAAGTAGAAAACAACAGAGAGAGAGAGAGAAAGAGAGAGAGAGAGAGAGAGAGAGAGAGAGAGAGAGAGGTAGAGAGGAACAGAGCACCATAGCATGACATAGGTTCTAACACAGCTCTAGGCTTGGCGCCAGAGGACCACAGAACACAACTTGACTACTGGGCTTTGGGGCCTTGGGAAAATTTGATCCAGAAAGAACAAGAAAATCAATGACATAATGTTAGGCTGAGGAGGACAGCAGACGAGGGCTCTCTGGGAAACAAGCCTAGAAGACGGCAATACATTAAACAATTTCATCTGGCAGTAAGGGGAAGTAGAGGCATGAACCAGGAAGCACAGGAGTGGTTAGGATGAAGCCTGGTACAAATTTAGGCACTGATCCTCCTGGGAAAGGATGCCTTGATTTGCAACATTTACCAATTTCTCTGGTGGAAACACTTTCACAGTGGACAATTTTAAGGTTCCAGTGCAACCTCACTGAAAGCAATTTTGGGGAGAAACGGACGCCATTGACTGCAACAGCTGGGTTTACCCATAACTTCGGGACACTAAGAGATACTGGACGAGGAGGGCAGATTTCAGGGCCACCACCCTTCACTGACCTCTGAGCTTTGCAGTTCTGGTCCCCGCAATTTCCTTCCACCACAAGATAGGAAGGTACAAGCTACCTAAAAACGAGACAACTTCAAGGTCTCTTTCCACCAAGGAGCGCCTGTCGGTCTCCAGTTTCCTGAAAGTTGTATCACCAGAAACAAGACTCTTCGTCATTTTATCCCCAAAGAAAATTCTTCTCCAACTTCTCCGCTTCAGATCATGTCCCCAGTCTTTGTCTTATCCTCCAACCTCCAATCCCAGAAAATCTCATATCCTTCTCTGAGTGGGAAACAAATTGGGTTGTTGGGCAGAGAAATTTGAATCAATGCTTCAAATCGATCATGATTCAGTTATTCCCCATTTTCTTCACAGTGTAATAAAGAGACCACATAGTAAGTACCATTTACAGCTGGCCCAATGTCCGTTTGACCCCAGAAGGCTGGTGTTTTAATTATCCCTTGCAACACCTTTTAACTTGGTGTTAAGGAGTTTGTGGCCATCAAATGCAAAGCACCAAGGTAAACACAGGATTGGAGAGCTTATGACTTTAACAACAGATCAAAGAGGATTCCTGAAATCCTTACAAGCTGGAAAAACATAACAAAAGGCAACTATGAGGTGGGAACAATGTGACAAACAGAAAGTTTTCTCCAGTCTAGGATGAAGGCAACATGGTTCAGCAGTACCATGCATTAAAAAAACAGGGTCAAAGCTAACTGTAAACAGTCACTTTGATGTGGTTGCCCAAAACGTATTTCTCAATAATGCACTAAAAGCGGGATGGCAATCCCCTGGTCTTTGTGCACATGTGGTCACAGCTCAGCATTGCTCCCAGATGGCCTGAGGCTTCACAGGCTGTGTTCTAGGGTGAGGAAATTTGAGTCTGGGGACATTGACACACACGGGAAGACCCCTAAGACCCAAAGGAGAAGTGGGTCTTGGGAAGGTAGGATGGATTGTCGGTTTCAAGTAGTTGTGGGGCTGTCATGTAAAAGAGAAATCTAATTCCTTTATCCAAGTTAAGGTTGAAAAAAAATGCAACAGAGAAAGCGAAGTAGATCTTTATATGTGCATACAGTAGTCCCTCCATAGCTGCAGGGAGCTGATTACACGATTCCTACAGATACCAGAGTCCAAGAAAGCTCAAGTCTCTTACGTATTTATTTATGTATGTATGCATGCATGTATGTATTTATTTATTCCTGGCTGGTCCTGAACTTGCTATGTAGCCCGGGCTGGCCTCAGACTCATGGGAAATCCTCTGGCCTCAGTCTCCCGAGTATTGGGATTAAAGGCGTGCGCCACCATGTCCAGCTTTATGTGGTGCTGGGGAATCAAATTCAGGGCCTTGCTAGGCAAGCACTTTAACCACTGTGGCATTCCTCCAGTCCCTTATTTTCAAAAGTAACATATTATCTCCATCTAACTTAAGCGTATCCCTCCATATATACATCCTATGTGGGTGCTCAATGGCTTTGAGACTCGTTGGATTTGGTACTTAATGCACTTTGACGTGAACATTTTGCACAGGTACTCATTATTTGTTTGGTATTTGCTGTGCCTCCTGGAACCAATGAAGACCAAAGACCAAGATACCACTGTAGTTTCAACTGTTTCTAGATGACCTGCATACAACACAGATACCATGTAAATAGTTGTTCAACTTATTATTCGGGGGATAATGTCAAGTGAAAAATGTCTGTGTGTGTGCAGTAATGGTATGATTTTTTTTCAAATATTTTCAATCCTTAGTTCGTTGGCTCTATGGACAGAGGCCCCTGGGATAAGGAGGCCCTATGGACTACACACAGTATCGTTTTTCTGTTGCCAGTTTGCTAATGTCTCCCAAGGCAGATATCCCTCTTAGCTTGAGCATGAGGGCAAGTGACTGAACCGACTAGCCTAGAGTCCCCTCTCCTAAGTGGAAAAGGTTGGGCCTAAATGCAAGTTTCCCACATAAAACCAGCAAACACAGCCCACAAAGAGCCGAAGCCCCATTAGCAAGCCCACCTCCTTGGGCCTGGTCTCTGTGACAAAAGACAGCTCAGATGAAGGCTGTCACCTGGAATTCCACTTGAATAAAAACTCCTCCCCATTGCTCATTAGTTTCTAGCTAGGCGGCCTGAAAGGAACATGGAATTTCAACATCTTAATATGTACAATAACGGTGACTACACAGAAGGTTTTTTAAAAAAATTTTATGTGAGACACTTAATACACAACAACAAACAAACAAAGAGATGATTAAAAGAAAACTCAAGTACTGTTTTTTCAGCCAGAAAACGCAAACACAGGTCTAACAGCACAGGTGTCTTCTTCCTCATCCATCACCACCTTAGAAACAACAAACACATCCCCTTGAATAAGCTTTTCCACCTGCCAGCCTCCAATCTGCCACTCTCTGCAAATGCAGTATACACCCAAGACATCAAGTGACAGAGAGGGATGGACCTACTGATTATAACGACATAAAAACACGTCTACATTTAGAATTGCATGCAGTTAAACGATCTTAAGCTCTCTTTTCTCTTACTGTTACATGGTTAAATACATTTAAAAATAGGTACAGTCTGTCCTACAAGTTCAAAGCTGGCCTTTTTTCTCACGTGTTTGCTTCTGGCTTCTTTTCCTGCAGTCTGATTGCCTGCACTGCCCACACAGCCCACAGAGGGGGGTCAACTACAGAGTCACACCAGAAAGCAGTAAGGCCCAACAATTTAAACTTCTGGATCTTATTCAGTATCAGGACTGGGGGTAAAGAATGTAGAGAGGCATCTCTGTGAAACTGGCAAGAGAAACCTAGTCCACAGAAGGACGTCTTGACTCTAAACAGCTCTTTGGGAGCCCAGAGTATTGGGCAAGGCTATGAAATCCTTTGTCAAGCTGTGACCTTGGTTTTCCCTTTGGCCCTGTTACCTGAATACCAACCTGTTCCTTTTTTCCATTTCTCCTTGCCACTAAGAGCTCATTTCTGAGAAATGGCAGCAAGCAGCCCAGAGCCTTCCTAGTCCTGCACCGGGCTGACAGTGCCCTGTGCAAGGAGCCTTTTGCATACTAATGACAACCCCAAAGGGAAGCTCTCGTCTTTCCCCATCTCATGCATGGGGCCACTGAGGCTGAGCAAGTGACTCTCCAAAGGTCACAGGGCAAGTAGAGGACAGAACTTACATGGGAATGGAGTTGGATGGGGCTCCTGGCCAGGCTCCTGACTGCCACACCCTGCAGTAGTAGCCAGCCTAGCAGAAAGCCGCAGTCCAGGGCTATGCACTTCAAGGTCTCACTCCACAGCTGCACCAGAGGGTAGTATCTTTGGGGATCTGGATTCTAATGGTGAGAAAAATTCCCTTTAGACCAGAACTATTACCTAAACTAGCCCTTGATCCATGGGCCCTTCACCCTGTCCACATGTACAACACCATTGCTGATGGTTAGGTACAAATCTCTTAGTCTTGCCTTCCACTCCAGAGACAGAGAGTGTGTGTGTGTGTAGAGAGAGAGAGGAGAGAGAAAGGAGAGAGAGAGAGAGAGACAGACAGACAGAAGTTCACTATGTGGTCCATGCTGATCCTAAACTCCTGGTCTCAAGAAATCCTCCTACCTCAGCCTCCCAAGTAGCTAGATCCACAGATGAGCTACCACACCCAACTTGATTTTCAAAAATTTAATAAAAACTATATATACTTTAAATGTGCAGCATGGTATCTTGATACACACAGAACTGAGCATTATAATAAAGCTAGAGAACACATTCCTTCACACAGTTACCATTTGAGTGTTTGTGGTGAGAACACATAAGATATATTCTCAGTTAATATCAATGATGTACTATAGTATGATCAGTCACAGGACATTAAATCTCTACAACTTAGTTATTTTCTACCACTGAAACTTTGTCTCCCTTGACCAACATTTCCCCGTTTCCTACTCCAGCATCCCTAGCGGTATGGCGCCCGCCCAGACAGGGTGAGGTGCTACCAGTCTGGTCCTTGTCTTACTGTGAAAACTAAATTTGAGGGACTAAGTGGCACAGGCTCTGGGCTGGATCCTGGACCCCAGTTCCCAGGTGAGGCCTCCGGTGGAAGGGGGGTGCTCTACCAAGGCTCTGTGTTGCAACAGGCCAGCAGGTACGGGTCTCAGAGGCAGGCCTTTCTGGGTGACTCAAACCTCTCATTTCAGAGCACAGTGGTGGTTTCTATTTTGGTGTCTTCTTGTTACCCAAGACTTCTATTGGGAAATGGGCAGAAAGAGAAGAAAACAGACGGTTTGAATTATTGAGAGGTCAGAATATTTGGGGGAACTTGGCCTTTTACAGCTTTAGCCATGAGAGCTCAAGGTGAAGAGATCCTGGGGCAGAGCCCAGAAGCCCCAGTGTGCAGCTCCTGTCCAGCAACCCCTAGCCAGTGAGTCAGACACAGCAGGAGTTTTCTTCCTGGTGAGGAACTACGATAAAAGACAGGGAAGGATCCTAAAATGAGAGGTAGGAAAATACTTTAGGCTTTTTAAAGGGCACGGAGCCAGTGTTAGAGCCAGATAGCCCACTGGGCAGGAGAAGAACTGATATTCAGTTCCCTGGACCACGAGTTGAGTGACAAGGCCCCGAGAATGGGAGTCTGAGGACAGAAAGCTCAGCAATCTGTCACAAAACAACAATATCACCAACAAAAGCATGATATCTTTACCACTGTGCCATCTCGCTCAGGGGCACAGCCTTGTACTCATAAATTAATTCTTCTCTGTCCTAAAAAGTAACTAGCAGGCAGACTACGTAGGCATATTCAATTAAAGTAATATAAAAAGCTCCACAGATGATATGCATAGCTGCTACCCAAATGTGCTTCCATGGTTACAACTCAGTTGTATATTGAGGGGAAACAGAGAAAGAGAAATTAAAATAGTACTAGTAGAGAAGAAATTAAATTTTCCCTTTTATTGTTGGCTTGGCTTCGGAGATGAATTCTCCTAAAGGAATGCCTTGGCCACCTCTTTAGATACGCCTGAAAATCATACAGGTCCTTACCCCCGTTTCCAGCCCCCCAAGAGCTTACATTCCTTAAGCAGCCACGCTGGAAGGAAGGCAGTCAGAATCCTGGGTTTCATCTGCCCAAATTCTGACTGCAGTCCCCACCATGTGAAGCTCTGCTGTAAGGCTATGTTTAGTACAACGGTCCTCAGCCCTTTTTTCCTCCAGCTCTCTTTCATTGAGGTTTCTGAACAACACAGGAAGTTAGAAAAAAGAACAGCAACCTACTTCTCCACAGCAGGTGTGAGGCCAGAGAGAGCCAGCAGAGCAGAGGACTCGGGAGCGGCGTGCACGCAGCTCCCTTCCTCAGCAGGCGAGGGCGGAGGACAAGCTAGAGTGAACAGGAGCAAGGCGTGCAGAGGGGTACGTCTACTTCTCAGTGTTCATAAGCCCCCAAGTGAAACAAATCCTATTAATTTGACATTCTTTGGAATCATATCCAGCTTACCTCCAGAAAGACACTCAGATAACTTGGGGAGGACAACACACCTATCTGACCAGACTTCACTCTGTTTCATCTAAAAAGTGAACAGATTAGGTAAGAGGAATGATTTTTTCAACAAAGTCCAGAGTATGGATATTCTAACTGTTTGAAGTGATAGCCAGTTTCCTGAAGCAACTGAATCCACCACTGTTTGACCTAAAATTCTCCAAACACCTTGAAACCCTCACATACCTTGCAGGGGCCCTGGCCTGCTACAGCCAGGGTAAAGCCCTCCACTAGATTTGACATCTCTAAAGTGTCCTTCCGCACCTAAAACTCTGGGCTAAAAGCATTAGACACAGGGAGACTACCGGGTTGTGGTGGGCGAGAGGTGTTAACTGAGGAAAAGACACGAGAAAGGAAAAATTAAGAAGGAAAGAAAAAGATATAAGATAATACAATATTAATAAGGGAGAAAAATAACAACTAAGAAAACCAAGACTATAAACTCACTGATGGTAGGAAGTCCAGGTGGCTTGATGAATCCTTTGTTTTACAGATGAGGAAACTAGAGCCAGAGATTCTAAGTGACTTCCAAAGATAGCTGAACCCTTTATTTTTAGGGAACAGAGCAGGGGCCCTCTGGAAGGACCTAGAAGTCAGTCGGGAGGCCCACCTCACCAAATTAATTCCCTTGCTAGGTGCTGAAGTCCAGGTGATCCCTCAGAGGCTAACAGCGCAGGCGACCAGGTATACTCCAATACACCTCAGGTGCAGAATTAAACAGAAGAATTCTGCACTTTCCACAACCTCCTCCACAAAAGCCCACCATTTCTCTGCCCTCTACCTTGTCCTTGCCCGCCTTGGACCACATTCTTGGGAAAATCTTTCTCCCAGCCTGAGCCCACACTCTTAGCTGTCCAGACATGGGGTCTGCTAGGTCTGACCAAAATATATGTTTAATATATTTAAATGTTTAAACAAAAACAGAGCAGTAAAAGACACATGCCACTAACACCCCTTAAAACCTCCCCCGATTTCAAGCACATTTATCCCATATTCCTGCCACTTGCTGAAGCAGTGTCGGAAGTTCTCTTCTGTGTATGTCTTTACAAGTTGTGATTTAACAAACACACCATTCCTTAGAAAGGCAGACTTGGGAAAACATTACTGGGAGTCCTCATCTATTTTATTCACCAAATCTCGTACCATGTGACACCTGGTGTCCACTTTATTTACCAGATCTGGCACCTCAAAGCCAAAATAACCTTGAAAGGTAAATGTTTTAAATTAAATGAGGACATCAAGGCAGCCATGATCGAGCAACTAGATATACCCAGGAAAGAGGACTTCCAGAACTGCTTCAGACATGGCAAGAATGACCGGATAAGTGTAGTCCAAGTGAAGAGAGTATTTAAAGAGGAATCATGACAATGTTCTTCTACTGCAAGAATTAAAGAAATTAAACATTCACTGTAATTTTCATCATATCCTGTACATTTTAATAGCAACCTTCAGTAAAAATACTGTCCTCTCACATATGCACCTGACAGTTCATAGAGAACCTGCTCCTTCTGTTTCTCTTTCTCCTTCATAAGAAGCAGACAATGGCTCAGAAAGGATTAAACCTACACGCAACCGGAAGTAGAAGCTGAGCTACACCAGGCCTGGCAAGCTGAGGCAGAGGAGGAAGCAAAGTTCCTACATTCTGGGCATGGAAGAAGCAGACTTTGACAGGTCTGTCCTGGCCCTGTCAGAGCACCTGGGATAGGCCCTGTCAACTCCTGGAACCTCAGTGTGCTTGAACACAGAAGTTGGGCACGCTAATACTCTCTTTCCTAGAGCTATTGCAAAGATTAACAAAAATAATGTATACGATGCACTTATTTGTAGACTATAAATCCCCAGTGCTGAGTATTGGTCATTACTGCCGATCTTCCAACTTCCGTGGGTTCTTTCAAGTGTCTGCATGAATGTTTTGGTGACCGGTATCCATGTTGCTTACAATCATCCATCCATGCATGTTTGGATCATTTTTGGTACTAGAGAGAGAGGTCTTCCTTCCTATATTTTAAAACTTTTCTACAACTTCTGCCCTGAGATGCCAGCTCTGCCTCTGGCATCACTGTCAAGCATCATTTTATCCTCTTCACCCTGGATCTGCACAGCCAGCCTCTGGCTCTAAACATGGGACCATAGAGAAAAATGAGGGTTTGGGGGCAGGGGTTTCACAGATCAATCATCCATACCAGGGCCATCTGTTGCTTATTTACATGTACATATATACATAGGAATCTGTTTGAATGGTCTGTTGGCCTGGCAAGAGTGGCTCAAAGCTTCAAATGGCCGCTCACTCTTTTGAGGAGAAGAGGGGGTGGCCAAGTCTGCGGGTCCTGACTGTGTCTGCCCAGCCCGAACCAGTCCTGCAGTCTCTGCTCTTTGGGTCCAAGTCCTGAGTTCTTAGGACTTTACAGTTCTTCAGACTCTGAAGGTCATGCTGTCCTGGACCTTTGCTCCAGCCTTGCCTCTTGCCTGAGACACAGCACTGAGAACTGTGGTTCCTGCTCGTCCTTGAGCTAAAACGGCAGGCACAACCCCTTCAGCCCCACAGCATGGGCTAAACAGACTCACCTCCCACACTCCGGTTCTATTCTCGGCTGTCAACATCGCCATCATTTGTCAAGTGTCTAATTGTGTGGCCGCGTGCCAGGTGAGGCGAAGGAGGAAGCCAGAACACAGACTGTCCTGATCACTACTGCAGCCCACAGCCCTTTTGGGAACAAACAGGTTATATGGATAGGAGACGACAGATGTGAATGAACTCGGCACACTTCTCCCATATGATGAGATTCACCAGCGCATTGCTAGGATGGGGGCACCTGGGAGATGCCAGCAGGCAGAAGAAAGCACAAACCCCGTGAAGCAGGAGGCCTGGGCTCTGGTTTATAGCCTATCACTACTACCTCACAGCTTGTGACCTTCAGACACTGCTTCCCCTGTTTAGCTCTTTACTGACCCTTTGATGGACTGGTAATCATTTACCTACACGGACTAGCCCACACAGAGTCATAACAGGAGTTAGCAAGAGTTAGTGTTGGAAGGGATCTCACGGATTATCTAGTCCATTGTTTCTAGACCTGGGTACTCCTTGGAGAAATCATTAGCAATGGATGTGGCTGCCCCAGACTATCCATCAGAATGCAGTTTTAACAGAGTGATGCAGCTCCTTCGGAATGAATGGACGGCAGTTAGTCACGTGACACCAGAGAGGGAAAATCCACCGCCTGGGGCCAGGCTGGGACTAGATGGAGGTTTCTTCATCCCTGGATGCATCATGGTTCTAAGAATTTAGGTTGTAATAGTTCCTTACGTGTCAAGTACAGGTGAGGTTTAAAAACAGAAGAGCCTCACAAGTCTGTCAGGGATTGTACGCCTGTTCACATCTTCATCCTACACTAGGGAGCTGCAGATCCCGTATGCAGAAGGTGTTCCTGGGTCCATATGGTCCAAATCTTCATGGACTCTTTTGGATGAATACACTCCCTCCACTCTCTCCCAAACTCATGGAATTATGGGAAAGTACTGAGCTTCAGGGCGGCTCTACAATTAACCATTAACCAGACTTATCCAGGTGGTTCAATTCTTTGGTCCCTCTCTTCAAAGAGGGAATCGGGCTGGGCTCTCCTCATGTGGCTCCTGGCTTGATTTACAGTACCATGGCGCTGGGTGAAAACATGGACATCACCTAGGCCAATGCTTCTCTCCTTGAGGTACCTGCAGATACTGGCATGCTCAGCCCCTGGAGCAGATATGGAGAGTCTCATAGTAACCACACTTCCAGTTCTGTGTTTGATGCTTTGTTGCCTGAGGACTTGCTGATCCTGGAAGGAACACTCTTTCTGGAGATTATCAATTCTTGATGGCATGCCTTTTGCCTCTGTGTGTGTGTGTGTGTGTGTGTGTGTGTGTGTGCGCGCGCGCGCGCGTGCGCGCGCGTGTTACTGAAGATTAAATTCAGAGCCTTTGCATTTAGCTACATCCCCAACTCTTTTTTTTCTTTTAATTTATATTTTGAGACAGGGTCTCGTGACATTACTAAATTGTCTAATCTGGGTTTGAGTTTACAATGTCCTCTAGTGTCAGCCTCCCAGTTTGCTGGGATTGCACTGGTGCTGTCACTACACCCGGGTGACAGCAGGCCTTTTGTATGCAAACCAACCAATCCGGACCGCATACTCAAATCACCTCCTCTATGAGGCTCTCTACACTCTAGGCCATTCTCTATGTGCCTGAAGCACCTTAGGGCCAGCTGCTAGCTACCAAGGGATGGCCCCTGCTCTCCAGCTGTGACAAATGAAAACACCTGTCCTGATTCTCTGCTTCATTCATATGCTGTTCCAGTGTCAAACAAAACAGCAGCTACCATTCACCTAGCATTTTTTACGTGTCATGTTTGGTGCTAAGCAACACAAGTATACTTTCTCAAGTAATTCACAATTGCACCCTGTCCTCCACCAGAATACATGGGTGTCCTTTAACACGTGCCATGTTCTGGCTTTCCAGGCTGTGAACTCACTCTTTGACAGCGGTTAGTGCACAGAGATGATCAAACAACAGGGTGCCGATTAAGGAATGAGCTGATCACTTTTAACATTTCCACGTTTCAGGTGGAGAAATGGACTCTGAGGCAACCAGCTAACCAGCCCAAGATAGCAGGAGTAAGAAACAATGAAACCAGGACACATTCTCAGATTCACTTCAGTGCAAAATCCACATTCTTTGCCCTGCACCTTCCAGGGTGCACAGAGGAGCCAGGCCCTCCTCTAGGATGTCACCGGGAGATCCACACCTACAACTCTCATCACCTCACTGATAGGCATGCCCCACGTATAGCCCCTTTCCAGATGAGGGAGCCCCGCCTGCTCCCAGGCCAGCTGCTCTGCTACTGAGGGGCCTATTGATGCTTCTAAAGACTAACTTGGGAGTCTGGCCCTGGTTTCATGTTTAAAAATAAGGCAAAATCAGAGAGAGACACTCACCGCAGGAATCTCAGGGTGCCCCCTTTTCTCAGGGCTGCTTTTAGGTAGCAGAGGAACCAAGCAAGTATAAAACTCAGGCTGAGAATTGAGACCACAGAGGGAGATGAGGCTGAGCACAGGTGGCCCTGGATGTCCAACTTCCAGGACCTCCTCCTTGCATACTGAGCCCCTACAGGCCAAGCCACAGGCAGGCTGGCAGACAAAGGACCAGGGTGAATGGTGACAGGCATGTCTCACCAAAGGGAAGACATGTAAACCACAGGAAAGGGGACAGGAGAGGGAACAGGATGAAGGTAGAAACCAAAGCACTCTAGAAAGACCAAAGCAGAAGTGAGGGCCTCCATGACTCTGAGGCACTGTCAGATCTACGTGTCACAGAAGGGACAGAAAGGGATGACAAATAACTTCAAATACGGCCACATACAAGTCTATTCCTTGGCTCCTTAATGACCAGTCCATCCTATCCCCAGGTATCTAGGAAGCATCTTTGATTGCCCTGTACTTTCACAGGAACCATTTCAGTCCACAAATAACCAGTGTCCCAAAAGTTTGCTAATTTTTCCTGCTTATGGTGGCTTTTGGGACACCCTGCACATTGATTTTACTGCTTGTATAATTTCTCACACAGCATTAGTTTTAATTCCAATTATACAATATTTTATTATATAGTTTAATGTTTCATATGTATGGTAGCCTTTGATACTTCCTTGTACACTGGGTAACACAACATGCTTTGTCCATGACAAATGATGACATGATTTATCTCTCAGTCCCCTGAAGTATCATGCTCCCTTCTGGAGTTACCTCATCGAAGCAGAAAGAGACTGGACTCACTTTTACATACCTTGACTGAAGCCCTTCGTAAAGGTAGAGCACTGCTAATCTGAAAACCCAAAATCTGAAATGCTCTAAAATCCAAACATTTTTGAGCACTGACATGACACCACAAGTATAAAATTATGCATCTGACCCTGTATGACAGGTCATAGTCAAAATATAGACACACTGAAAATATTGTGAAAAATTACTTTCAGGCGATGTGTATAAAGTGTATGTAAAACATCAACGTACTTTGTGTTTAGACTTGGGTCCCATCCTGAAGATATCTTGTGACATATCTGCAAAAGTTCCAATATTCAAAACACTTATAATCCCGAGCATTTCAGATAAGGGATGCCCAACCCATACATGAACTCCTGTGTCACTTGCCATTGTGTCTCTGAAGGCTGGAATGCCTGGAGCCCTGGAGCCCAGCACAGAGCCCGGCTCAGTTGGGCCCCTGCACGTCTAGGGAGAGTCTGTGTGATGAGAAGGTGGCAGAAAGAGAGGCACAGGCAAGCGGGTTGAGGGAAGGAGTCTTAGAGCAAGGCCCCTGACGGGAGGGACGTGGAGGCTGGGAAACGCGGGGACAAGCCAAGCAGATAGATGAGATTCCCGGCTTCTTTTATCCCCATATCACAGCTCTGTTTATTCTGAGAAGCAACCAGCTGCAGCTCCAAAATAGATATCTTGAGAAACGCCTCTAATGACAGAGAACGGTTCTGCAGAAGCCAACCTTGGAATAGGCCCGGATGGAAGCACAAAGGGGCTGGAGAAGGGAGACACTCCCGGGGGCTATTTCCTCTCCTGCCTCAGAGCAGAGTGTGGTTCTGTGGCAATTCCCAGGCCCCAGGGAGACTGGCGAGGCTTCATGGCCACCTGTGGTGGATGGCTTTCTCAGTTTCCTTTCTAAGCAGTTGTGGTTTTTTTTTTTTTTCTGCAGAAATAGTAAGTGGAACCAGAGAATGTGTTCTGAGTTTGTACATGTTCTATACACATAGACACACGCACACACAGGGACACACACATATACAAAAAATCTTATTACATGGTTATCACAAAGGGGCCAAGTCTATTGCAGCAAAAGAAAGAGATTGGACCTACCCCCAACTATAAGAGGGGACTTAGAGCCAAGCACAAGGAGAGAGACTCAAAGAAAGGAAGCGCCCACTTACTAAGAGGCACTAAGTGAGGTAGCAAGGTGACGGGGTGAACGGGCCCAGCAGGCCAAGGGCGAGGCCTGGTCCAGAAGAAGGCTTGGACTGTCCTGACCAAAACTTGGTCAAGAAAGGAACCCTTATTGGACATGGTAACATACACCTACAATACCAGCTCTCTGGGAGGCCCAGGTGGGAAGAATGCAAGTTCAAGCCCAGCCTGGGCAACCTAGTGATTTAGCAAGATCTTGCCTCAAGATTAAAAGACAAAAAAGGCCTAGAGAAGTACTTTGTGTGAAGGCCCTGGGTTTAACTCCCAGTGCTGAGAGAGAGAGAGAGAGAGAGAGAGAGAGAGAGAGAGAGAGAGAGGTAGTTCTTACCAGTAGAAAGGAGTCTGAGAAAGGGCAGTAGAGCAGTGTGTTTGGGTACATAGCTGTCCCCTCCCTCACCCCCCTCACCCACATATGAGCATCAGGTCTGATAAGAGCGTCTAGCTGTCATCCATCCAGCAGAGGGAAGGGACAGTCTAGGTTACTTGGTAGCTGGCAATCAGGGCAGCATGGGTTTGGTATTAGAAAGTCCATCCAATCCTACACCAGAGCAGCCATACCTGGACCTAATTCCACAGCACTCTCTTGTGCAGGGCCCACTGAGGACCCAAAAAGACCCTGATAGAAACTTCTCCAAAAATACCACCACCACTTGCAGGGGACTGATTTGAAGTGACTAAGAGGGACAGACCATCTTCCCAGGGCTAATGCCTGGGTTTTCCTGTTGAAATAGGTACTTAGCTGAAAAGGTGAAACGGGGCAGGTCCAGACATCGGCACAGCTGGCTCATCAGTCCCCCCGAAGGCCCAGCAGGTCCCCTGGGTCCGGGGACTGTCCTGGACACCCCACCACGTTCTGGACTTTCTATTTACCAGCCCTCCAGCTGCCTCCCTGTGCCCACTTGAGGGTCTTTCGGGCAACTGCCAAAGTTGGAGAACCAGAGTCTCAAGGCTCACAGGACAGATGGGCCCCGATATGGCTTCCAAATGAGTCAGTCCACTCAAGTAGTGAATGTGTGAACAAACTATTATTTGGTGAAAGTTAACATTTGAAATACATCATAGCATTTGCTACCCTCGTTTGGTAATTGTTTTTCTTCTTTTTTTAATCTAGAGAGCTTCCCAAAATGGAAGAGGTCCAGACTTTTATGGAACTTTAGAGGCCCTGATTTTTAGTACCTCCTGCCTCCTCAAATTGAGTGCACAGACACCAGGCAAGCCAGGGAACAGCCTCGCCTCTCCCTCCTCCCCTCTGTCTGCCTTGCTCTGTTCTGTCATTTAGGCTGTGCTCATGGCTGTCCTCTGCTCATTTCCCTACCCACACCCCACCTAGCAGTGCGCTCTTCTTGCCTCACAGAGATCCAGAAACACAAACACAGGCACCTCAGGACATACTTGGAGTGACAGCCCCACGCTGGTCCTCATCCAGCCTCTGTTCTGTGAGTTCAGAAGTTTCACAGACTTCCTGCTGTCTGGCCCATATAGTCTCAGTCACAAGAAATTTGCATATTGCAAAGAATGACCACACCAGAACCCTGCTCAGGAAATACCTGCCTACATGTGGGAGGTTAGAGAGTGAGGGGAAGCAAAGGTGGGTGGAAATTTGTTACACGCGCAGATGCCCACTCGGAGTCTGACCTGGCGCCCTGGAAAATGTGGGACAGACATGGATCTGGCCAATGGAAAACTTCTTCAACTTAATTTGGCAAGGGATGGCTTCTACCACAAGAACTATGAGCACTCAGATCTAAAACTGGATATTAAAATTGGAGACAAACTAGATCAGCACAAAAATCTAAACAGCTAGGAACTGGTGGGATTGTCTGAAGTTCTGCCTGACGGAGAGAGATCCTTCACCTGGAAGAGGAGATATTCAGGAGGTGGGAGGTGCTCAGGGTGGACCAGGGGGGGTCTTTCCTTCGGAAAATTCAACGCATTCTCAGGTCAGACATGAGCTGAAGTCCCCTGAGATTTCTAGGCTGTGACTTCTGTCAGTCTAAACCAAAGATGCATATGATTTTCCTATGGGTTTCAGAATTCCTGTCTATCACAGGAAGAGAAAGATCACGTGGGTCACTGACCTATTGGCAAAGAAGCTTGGTTAGATCTTTGTGAGGCAGAGGAAAGGAGAACTGAGGTGAGTGAGCCAGGGCTGACTTTTGGCTTCAGGGCTCAGGGTCAACAGAAGACACCATGCAAACTCACCCTATGATCAGCGGTGTTGTTTGCAGCCCTTTCTAGGGACTGACAGCGCCAAGCTTCTCCATATCTTATCTCATATCTGCATTCTATGAAGGTCAGTTTTGTGTCAGAAAAGTAAATTACCAACAGCTTCCCCAACGGACCCCTTCTCCAGGATCAGCTCAAGGCCTCTTAGCTTTATGATGTGTGCTTCTGCCCTCTATGAGACATGGGCTATCAGTAATAATAACCTTAACACAATAAACATTTGTGGGTACCCTTAATGTGCCAGTTACAAGTATTAGTACATTTAATTCTCAAAACAAAGCAGGGAGGTTGGTCCTATTACTCTCCTGCCATGTTACATACGGGGACACTGAGGTGTGATGAGATTAACGCAACTTTCTCAACATCACAGACCCAGGAAACGGCAGATCTGACTCACGTCCTTAGCCAGTACACCACAGCGTCTCTCAAGCAGCCTACAGGACTTCTTCACATTGTGAAAGAAAGCAAGAAGGGCTGGGCAGGTCCCGGTTCTTGCTGTGCTGCCTTGCTCCCCCACCCCACCCCAAACAAAGATTTCATGGTTAAGTGTTAGGAGTCCCCGATCTCCTCTGCTTTCCCTTTGCTACACTGAGACTGTGCTGCAGGAGTGGCGACTATGACCAATTCAACCAACAACCTGGAGTACACACTCAGTGGGTGGACAAGAGACAGAACCAGAAAGGAATGATCCACGCACTTCCACAGAACTGGTAGGATGGATGTCACCAAACAATGCCACGAGGCACAGTGTGGTAAATGCAAGAGAGGTACAAAGAAATCCCACACGGGGAGCAGTGGAAGTGGAAGAGGCTGGATTCATCTCACGGGGAAGGGCTTGGAGGGCCGGGCTTGCTAAGGACCGAGTGAACAAAATGTCACATTTTATAGTCAGGTTTGCGGGAAAAGATTCTGGGGTGGCAAATTGGTGGCCAGTGTGCTCATTTTGGCAGGAATGCATCTCTCTCAGGATGGGGGAAACACCAAGAAAAAAGAAGGAACAGATGAAAGGTGATGTCTCATGGTGGAATCCATAAGAATTGATAGCCAATTACCGGGAGGAGTCATGCTGCCTACAGCCTCGTCCACTCACAAGGAAACATGCTGTAGCCAAGCAAGTTGGTGAGACGGTTGGACTGAACAAATCTGTTTGGAGCTGGAGCCACTGACGGGTGGGCAGAGAAAACAGAAAAGTACGTTAGTGTGCTCTGAAATAGCTCAAGAATTCAAGGCCAAATTCTCTCTCTCTCTCTCTCTCTCTCTCTCTCTCTCTCTCTCTCTCTCTCTTTCTCTCTTTCTCTTTGGACTAGGGTCTCTCTCTGCAGTACAGGTTGGTCCTGAACTCACTATGGAGCACAGGCTGGCCTCAAACTCTCAAACTCACGGCAATCCTCCCGTCTTAGCCTCTCTGAGTGCTAGGATTATAGGCATGCGCCCCCAGGGCCAGCTTATGTGATGCTGGGGAGGCCAAATTGTGTTAGGTTCCTCTAGCACCAAATGCAGCCCCTCTCCACTCCACACCCAGTGTCTATCTGGTCAAGGCCCCTTTATACAAGTCTACCTCAAGTTCCACCTCTGCCCTGCAGCTTCTCTTCATGCACCCCGCCCCACAAAGTGAGTTCTTCTTCCCTGGTGGCACACAGCGAAGGGTTATGCTCACTTGTGGAGACTGTGTTCCTTGGAAGCTGAGAACAGCACGTGGCACACTTTTCCCCAGCGGTGTTAGCACAGGACCTGGAATAACACGAAGGAAGCCATTGTTCCTCCAAGAGCATGAAGCCCCCAGGATGCGCTCTACAGGCGCTAGGCCTTCCTTGGACACCACGGGATGCCCCTAACAGCTTCTGGTGACAGCACGGATGCACAGATCTGGGGTCTGGCCACAGACCTGTCACTTGCCAGCACGTCACAGCACAACGCCAACTACTCTGGACCTTGGCTTCTTCACTGCAACATGGGGACAATGGTGCAGCTGTTTAAGAGCTGATGTGAGGATTTGATGGCGGGCTGGATGCATATGTGATGTATGCAGAGTGCCAGGCCCAGAAGTCTGTTGGCAGCACACAGGCACCCAAACAGTGGCTTGTGTGGTGTGCAAAAGCACGTTAGGAGCAGGTGACCAGGCCCTGTAATCTTAGCTCTGCAGCACCCGGGCTATTTCCTCATTTCCTCCTCAGCAGCGCAAGGGAGAGTAATCGTGACCCACAGGCCTGGGGGTGGTGAAATGACCAGTGAGAATTCACATGCACATGTCCCTCGGGGCAGGCATTGCCTCTACACACAGGCCGCTGGCACCATGGGCCTCTGCTCCAAGGAGGTATGTGATGAGAAAAGCAGGGACCGATTTTGGAAGCATGTACAGCTGAAAGAAGGGCCAAGCTAGACCCCAGTCAGAGGTCTAAGGGGGCATGGGGGGGGGGGTGGAGCGGACAGAGGCCACACAGGCCACACTTTGCCCATCCTAGGCCTTCCCACCTGATTACCTTCTTCTTGTATTCTTTAAGCAACAAGGGACTCACTACTCAACATATCACAGCCCGATCCACTACCCCAAGCTTTAGTGATTAGAAGGCCTCTCTCTACTCAGCCCAAATGTGACATCTGGGGTCTATCCTATGGTCAAAAATGAAGAGGGATGCACCTTACTACTACCTACTGACTTTTCACCAATAGAAAACAAGTTAACCGCTCCTCCAGGGCTTTTCAGTCCACCAGGCCTCATTGTCTTTGAATAGTTCTCACAGGGCTGGAGGAATGGTACAGTGGTTAGAGTGCTTGCCTCTCAAGTTCAAGGCCCTGAGTTCAGTTCCCCACCTCCACATAAGCTGGGTACGATGGCGCACCTATAGTCCTAATGTTCAGGAGTTTGAAGCAAGAAGATTGCTGGAGTTCAAGACCAGTTTGGGTGACACAATGAGTTTAGGACCAGCCTGAAACACAAAGTGAGACCATGTCTCCAAAAAAAAGGAAAAGAGAGAGAGAGAGAGAGAGAGAGAGAGAGAGAGAGAGAGAAAACAAATCAACAAACAAACAAAAAGTAGTTCTCACGAGATGCCTTCTTAGCTTCCTCCCTTTGATGCCTCTCCAAAGCCCTTCTGGCTGGCCCAGGAGAACCTCTCAGAACTGGGATCAAACCACAGCAGTGCCATGGCAGAAGGATCTGGCTCTTGCCCTAGACTCCACACCAACTAGAGCATTTGGCCAGTGATACATACTGAGCTTTTTTCATTTTCCCCTGTGAGCAGAGAAGTCAATGTTCCTCAGAAAGATGCACCTGGATGGGCTGATGCCGTAAGAATTTTCAGCCTTCTCTGGCCATGTGGCTATCTTGTACTCACTGTCACAAAAATCAGACTGCTGCCCCTTAAGCAGTGATACCGTAGCACTAACTGTACCTCACTTCCACCTGTGGTTATAGGTCTCACGAGGGACTGGCTTTCTGTCTGCCCGCTGCCTCTCTCTTCCTCACCTGGTAAGCTCTTTTGAGCAATAGCCAGTGGTGTACTTGGGACATGAGGTCTCTAAGTCTCTCTAGAAAGCAACACGTTGCTGCAAAGACGCTTCAAACAAGGCAAAAGGGTCCAACGGAAGCACTGGTTGGGGGATCAAACAGTACTGGGGGCTGGGAATAGGGTGTTGGTTTGCCAAAGGCGCCAAAGTGTCAGGGAAGAAGAGGTGGGTAGAGACAGATAAAAAGCAGATGAGGCAGCCTGACCTGGTCCACACTTCTCAGTGAACACACAGGAGGCCCCCGCAGGTAATCCACTCACCTAACAACGAATGCGTAGGAGGCTGCAACCGTCCTGCCTCTCCTGGCCAGGCTAGGACAGTAAGGCGGTGCAGAAGGCACTGCAAGTCTGGGTCTCCCCAGCATACGAAATGACACACGCCTGCCATGCTGACAGGGCGCTGCCCATGAATCACACTCCTGAAGTAACAGGGGAGCAGGCTGACCCAGGACGGGGCAGGAAAACCGCTGTGTGGGGCGGACCCACAGGCTGGTTCCTGGTTCTGCTCCCGGCGCTGGTTTCAACTCGAGACCCCGCCTCCAGGGTGGCAAAATGGGTCAGTGGGATGATGGAGGCTCAGGACCAGACCTGGGTTAGGACGGGGCCGTGAGGAGCAGCCGGCCACTTCATCCACAAGGAAGCGCCACGTGACACGCAGTCTGCCCTCCCCTCCGAGCGCACTGCCGTGCCGTGTGAGCTGCACGTGAGCATGCGCAGCGGTGTCGTCGGATGTGCAGGCTGTCCATCCGTGCGGACTGCCCCCTGGGCAGTGGCTGCTGCGGGATGCATTTAAGGATGGAAAAAGCTCCAGAGGGAGGGTGTGTGGCTCACCAAGTGAGGGCCCACGGGAGAAGGTGACTGAGCGCCGTTAGGAGAGGCCCCAGTTTGGTCAGGCTGTGTCCAGGGATGGGCATGACTGGGAGCACTGGACTACAGGAGGCAGGACTGAGCAGCACCAGCATCTCCAGGGAAGCCATTTTGGACACCAGAGACAGAAGGGCCTGCTCAGCTCTCTCGGGATAACCTTCCAATTGCACAGAGAGGCGCCTGTTGTCCACGAACCCCCGCCCACGTCTCATCCAAAATCAGAGAGGAAAATGGGACTGTGTCTCTTCCTGTCCGGCATTCTCTCGCCTCTAAAAAACAAAATTGCATCCACTTTTCTTCCACCACAGTTTGAAAGACGGTAAATTTGCTTTAGAGTATAATTGAAAGTCCTTCTTCCTGGCTGTTATCTAGAAGAGGAAATCCCAAATCCAAGACCCAGAGCACAAGAAAAAATGCAGCCCTGGGTCTTTCACATCCTTTTTTTTTTTTTTTTTTCCAAATCACAATATACAGTGATACTGGGCGGTTACGGCATTTTAGGGTATCATTCCAGGGAAGACCTGACCTCTCCCCCCTGACAAGATCCTACCACTCTGGCGTCCTGCTACCTGACTGGGGCAAGTTAGCCCCAGATCACAGAAGTGGGAGAGATGAGAGGCGGGAAGGCTCTGGGAGGATCCCTCCCTGTAACTTACTCTTCAGGTTGTCCTCCTGCCTCTGTGACGGCTCCCTGCCCCTTCCTGACCTCTGACCCAGGCAGGTCTCCCTTACAGCATCTCCTGTCTTAGAAGCATTGCCAGACCTACAAATTTATATTTATTCCTTAGAATGACTCAATGCTGTTCGCCCTTGGCATATGGCACTGGGAGAGAGCAGAGGAGACTGGGTCACCATCCTAAGATGCAGACTTATGATATCTGTGGACTCCGTGACATCTGCTACCTGAATAAACTAAAGTGAGATTCTGTCAGTTTAAGAACAGGGGCAAGCGTGCAATTCTAATAGACAGGGCTAACGTTAAACTGGGCCCCTCCCCTGTGAACGCATGTAATTCTGGGGAAGATGGGACCAACAGCATCTCCATCACCCCCAGGTGGGAAAGAGTCAACTCCCAGGTATCAGAAACAGAAGAGACTCAAATCCAGAGCAGTCAAGTGGGGAGGTCACAGTGTGTCAGGGGTCAGCCCAGGAGCTGCAGCTGGAAACAAATGTTCATGCACACTGGTGTCACCAGACTTCAGGGCCTCTGAGGCGGGACAGAGCACAGAGAACAATTAGCTGTCTGAACTAGGAGACGGGCACTAGAAATGCTGCTCTCTCGCCTTCCGAAACATAAAGAAGCCTGACCTGTGGCTGGGCTCTATTTTAAAAAGGGGGGGAAATATTTTTGAAAAACCAAAGCTTATGTCACACTATTGATGTGCAGTGGGAATTCTAAGCCAGGCGGTTAAAATAGAGACCAACCCAGAAATGGTGACATGATTCAAGCAGAGGAAAGAGGAAAACTCCGTAGGACATTCCCACAATCAAAAACACATAAAAAGCTCACCCAATCCCCTGTCACAATTATAAGGCACACAGCAACGGTTGACTTTGAGGAAGGGGCGAAAGACATAAATTACAGGCTAAAAAAAAAAAAATCAAGAGTTGAGTGAATAGAATAATTTGGGACAGCAGAAGGATAGAGGCCCGGGAAGGGGGCAGCTCAGTGGAAGGGCACAGGCCTGGCTTGTGCAAGACCTTGGTTCAATCCCCCGTGCTGAAATGCTAGTATTTAAACAGAAGGAAAAAGTATGCAAAGTCCAAGATAGTAAATCCTAATGGCTAAACTGGAGAGTTGAGAATGTGAAAAAGGAAGTCCCCACGCTAAATATTCTTGACAATGGCTCAGAAGCTGAGAGAACAAGGATTAGGGTCAGAGCACCAGGAAGCTCCTCCATTTACACGGGGAATAAAGACATCAACCCACATCAGACTTGCAATTCGGGTATGTGTTAAAAATTTTGAAAATGATTAACATTAGAGAAATGCAAACCATGACTTCTAAACCAGTAGGGAACAAGACGAGGAAGTAACAAGAACACAGTCAACCCAGTAACAGGCAGGAGGGTAGGAAAAGGCAAACGCAAAACAGGACTACTATAAAACAAGAAGTAATGCAGGACAAGTGCACTCATAGGCCAAGAGTCGGCTCAGTCTGTTTACAGTGTTGCTGTATCATGGCATCTGAGACTGGCTGTTCATAAAGAACAGGAATGTACTGTCTGTTAGTTCTGGAGGCTGGAAGCCCAAGATGGAAGGACCACTGCCTCGTGTGGCCTCGTCTTCCTGTGGCAAAGGCAAAAAGGCAGAACAGGAAGCCGGCTGGCTACCCCCAGCAAGCTACCCAAATTATGCACAGAGCTTCCTGTAACCGTGTCTTAAGCTGAAAGTGGTAGAGGCCTTGCCCAGCATTTGGGAGATCCTGACAGCTTGGTCCCCAGAACCACCACTGCTACTACTGTTGAATGTCCCTAATATCACACACACACACACACACACACACACACACACACACACACACAATCCCATTAAGGGGATTGCTTTAATAATCTAATCACCTCTTAAAAATAATACCGTCACATAGGGAACAACTGGCATTTTGGAGGGGACATATTCAAACCATAGCAGACACCTTAATAAATAAATAAAACAAAATAAAACTTAAATTCCTTTTGTTAAAAGACAAAGATCATCAGATGCAGGGTTTTTATTTTTGTCCAGCTATATGAAGTCTACAAAAAATGTCTAAAATATTAAGACAGAGAAGATAAGGGAGAGAAATGTAAACCTGAAAATTATTAAATAAAAGAAGGTAATATATAAAATAACCATCGAGAAAGACTTGAAGAAACTCAGTATTATGAGAAACCACGGTATTACAAAGGATAAATTCACTGGGAAATTGGAATTATAAACTTGTATATACTAAAACACAGAGGAGTAAAATACGTAAAGCAAAAAGCCCACAGAAACACAAACAGAACGGCTGGCTCCCTCTTTGCTGCTTCAGCCAGCCGGAGCTCTGCAGGTGGCGGTGTTCAATTCAACTGAACCTCCCGTTCTGAGCCTCTCGGCCCTGTGTACTGAGGGGCTGGGGTTCAGAAGCTCAGGAGCAATCTACATAGGAGGGGAGCCAAGACAGAGGATGACAGGAGCTGCTGGAAAACATGGACCATCTACTACTTGAGACACCGTGCTAAGCACTGCAGGCACCATGTTCTGCAGCCCCGCAGAAATGCAATGAGACTGGATTGGTTACCTCGACTGCTGTGAGGGACCCTAACTTACAGAAAAGCATCAAAGCCTCAAAGATGTGAAGTAACTTTTGAGAAGTTGCATGTCAGGTAAGTGATGAAGTCTGAATTCAGGCCATCTGATATAATCCCAGAAGGCTAGGAAACATTTCTCCCCGGTGTCCCTTGAACAAGGTACAAAACTAAATCTGGCACAGAGTAGGTATTTGATAAACAGGCGATGAACAAATGAGTAAATTCAGATATAACTCTGAGCATATGCATTTGCTGTTAAGTCAGAGCATCTACTCTGCTCTCTCTCAGCTTTGCTGTCCTATCCCTTCACCCAATCCTCCCCTTCAACAAAGGCCTCACCTCCCTTCAGCTGGATTAATGGTCATCGCCCCTTCCTCCTCTGGGGCTGAGAAGGCAACGAAAAGCAAGTCTCATAACACTCAAGGCCACATCAACGAAATGTTGCAAACATAGCCAGTCTCTGTATGGGTGGTGGCTGGGAAACGAAGCCCTGAGGGAGTGGGCAGGTGGGACGTGACCCAGCCTACGAGGAGACGAGCATCTGTACTGTCAGAGTCTAGTGTCACCTCCCTAGCCTACATGGCCATAGTAATATGAGCACTGGGAGGTAAACACCAGTTAAACGGGTCTTGAACTGTTTGAGTGATGAGAAGATTCTCTGGGACAGAAGAGGTGTCAGAGGATGTTCAGCCTGCAGCTCTTTCTTCTACTTTTTATTTCGTAATAATTATAGACTTACAGGAAGTAGCACAAATAGCAGAGTCCTGTATACTCGTGACCCATCTTCTTTCTATGGTGACAAATAGTACTATGATATCAAAACCAGGAAACTGACTTAGTATAATACTGTGACTGGATGACAGACCACTTCCATTTTCACTTTTTCTTAAAGATGGACTTGTGTGTGTGTGTATGTGCTTCTACATAACTTCACCTCACGTGTGTATTCATGTAACCACAAGAGCAAAGATACAGAGCTGTTCCACCACCATGACAGGACTCCCGTGGCTGAGGACAACTGTAGTCATACTTAGTGCCATCTCTGCAACTACTGATTTTGTTTTCCAACTTTATATTATTGTCTTTTATAGAAGAGCATTACATAAAGGGAATCATATAGCATGCCACCTTTTCAGATTGACTTATTTTTCACTCCACATATGCCTTTGAGATCCACCCAGGTTGATGGCATGTATCGGTGGTTCTATCCTTCCCATTGCTGAGTAGTAGTTCACTGTATGGACATACCAGTTATCCACTGAAGGTTATTTGGGTTCTTTCCATTTTTAAAAATTTGTTATTGACTATATCCCTTCAGCAAGAAGGAGGATAGTCCTGCTTCTAGGTGTGGACCCTTGTAATTCCCCGGGAATCCTGGGGGCCATCCCTACTCTCAGTAATACACATGTGAAAGTGGTGGAAGGTGCACTCTTCCAGCTGGCTTCTCAGTTGCTGTTTATTCCTCAAGTTTTAAGCAGAACGTCAACTTGTCTGAGAACAGTTGAAAATCACCTCTGTGGCCAGATCTATAGAGCTCCCATAATCCCTTATGAGTCTTCTACCCTGTCCCCTAGCTCTGGTCCATACCCAGCAAGGTCAGCAAGCATATGTTGAATCAATGGACCAATAAGCTGTCATCTCAATCTTTTTCCTAACATAGGCCACACATCCCCACGGTGACCATAACACACTATTGGAAGCCGTGCTGTCTGGAGTACATCACACAGAGGGGGTTGTTTGCGCAGAACCTTGGCGCAACTGTAACAGGAGCACAGCGGAGGGCTTCAGGTGGTGCTGAGGTTTTGCTATTATGGATACAATATCTAGCAAATGTCTTAATTTATAAGTAGATCTACTTAGTAAAAAGGAATACACTCTTTTTGTGTGTGGTGCTGACAACTGAACCCAGGGCCCATACACTAAACTATATCTTTAGTCCCTTTTAATTTTTTTTTACTTTGAGACAGGGTCTCACTCAGTCTCTAAGTTGCCCAGACTGGGCTCTCACTTATGATCCTCCTGCCTCAGCCTCCCAGAGTGCTGGGATTACAAACATGAACCATCATGCCCAGCCTGCACTTTTTAATGCATTTTACCATTTTTTTTTTCAGGAAGGCAGACTGTTACTATAATTACTACAGATTTAGTGGCTTTGAACAACATACATTTGTCTTCAGTTCTTGAGGTCAGAAGTCCTAAAATTAAGGTGCCGGCAGAGCTGCATTCCTTCTAGAGGCTTCAGAGAAGACGGCTTTCCCTTGTCCTTTTGAACTTTAACTGCGGCAAAGCAGCTTCCTCGACCTAGGTGACAGAGCTACGGCTGAGGCCTGGCTACAGCCAGCAGCCACGTCCTGCGCATCTGCATTCCACACATGGTTCAGAGGCAATCAGGCAAGCTGCCGCAGGGCAGCCCCCAGACGCCCCCATCCCCCCAGGGTATGTCTGTGTCCCTGGTCCCAGTCTCCCTGACGTGGCCACTTTGTGCATCTCTCCTTAGTCTGAGTAGGTACCAGCTAATACCATCTTCTGTGTTTCTGCCCTCTGCCACAAAGAGTACAATCACCTTGCACAGGTGTGTGGCCACCTTCCTGTTCTTGCCTTCTCTTCCCTTGTAGGCCCCTTCCATTGATGTGACTCCTACCCTCCTCCCAGCTCTTCAAAGCCACCCACAGCTCTACCTAAGGAACCACAAGTTTTAATAAGTGGATGTTCCGTGGCTGTTTACCTCCGAGCCGCCGAACAGCGGGAAATCTTGTCCCTTAAGCAAACTCCTTTTATAACAAGCCAGCCCCAAATGCCTTATATTGTTAAGCCCTGGTCTAGATGTGCTATTGTTTGGTGGATCGAGGGGTGCCTTGTGATAACCAAGTACGAGTGCGTGTGTACGGAGAGAGAACACACGTGAGCAAATGAGTGAGGGCCTCTGCACTTACATCCACAAGTCAGCGTGTAAGTACAATTAGGCCAACAGGAACCTATCCCATGGGAAGCAAAGAGAGGGAGGAAAAGTCTACTGAAGATTACCAAGCAGAAGACACTGCCTCCAGGGTGTCCTGCAAAAAGCAGGATGTGCTGCCTCCCCAGCTGAGGATGGCCTGGGAGCTTGCTGTGGTGGCCCTCATCTGCCCTACCACCGTTTTCTTAGATATTTAATGAAACTCTGCCTCTACTTGTAACCCAGCACTCTGGGAGGCCAAGGCAGAAGGGACTGCAAGTTCGAGTCCAGCTCAGGCAACTTAAGTGACTTAGCAAGACCCTGTCTTAAAATAAAAAAGGGGCTGGGGATTCATCTCAGTGGTAGAGAGCCCATGAGTTCAAGCCTTAGTCCTGCAAACAAAACAAAGTACAAAACAAAAACCACAGCCCCTAATATTAGTAGCCAGACCACCGACCAGTGTGGCCAATCCGTAGTCCACAGACTTTCTGGTCATCTCCATAGTAGATGTTAAATAAATACTTTTGGAATATGTTTGACCTTATTTAGCCAAAGTGTTTGTTTTGCTAAATAAATATTTTTGGAATTAAATCCCCTTTAATCCCGAGACCAGACAGTCTTGTGAGCATGCGGCTCTCCACGTCTTTGTGTGTCTGAGGTGACTGTGGCCTCAGCTGACTTAGACAAAGGGGACCTCATTTTTTAACTTATCGCTTCTTATTGGTCCTTCTTCCTCCTGTCATCATAGACACCGATCGCAGGACATTTGCAGTGAGCCACATCGCCAGATCATTTTTTATTTTTCATTTTGAGACAGAGTCTCAAGTTGTCCAGTCTGGGCTTGAATTTGTGGTTCTCCTGCCTCAGTCCCCCCATCAAACTGAGATTACAGGGGCGCACCACTGTGGCCAGCTTTTTATTCTTGTAGAAAATGTTCTTGTTATAGAAACTATCCTCTCCCCCTCAGCTGAGTCTAGAATCCTAAATGAATAAACAAGAACTCCTCTCTGGCTGAAATCTTAGGGCAAAACAGGTTCTGTACACGTGTGGGCTAGCTCAGGCGCCTCCTGCTGTACTCCTGAAACATGAAGCACCGATGCTCTTGCTCTAACAGGCACTTAGAAGCAAAGAAAAGCTTAAAGGCCCTTCCTGTCTTTTGTTTTGGGTTTTCACAGGAATACATTATGACCTTTCCTTGGCCTCGCATGCATCACACATACACCGGAGTCTACAAATTCTACAGAGAAGCAGGTGGGTGGCAGAGCACTCTGGCGGTTTTCCAAGATCCGTGTGTAACAGGGTGGGGGAGACAGCATCCCTGCTAACTGGCAAGCATGGCACACAGACCAGAGCTTGGTCAGCTGGGAGAGCAGAGGCAGCCCTGCTAGCCAGGCCTTGAGTCACCAGGACAGGCACTGCACAGCCGCTGCTGTCAGCTCCCTGCCCAGAGGAAGTGGAGCTTGAACAGCAGACTGAGTCATATTTATTGAAGAGACCCTAGGAACAAAAGCTGTAGACAGGAGCCTGTGCGGGGGATGGTGTTCCGACCGCTTTTAGCACCCCATTAGCACTGTTTCCTGGCCTCAAGTGGAAAGCCGAGTGGATGGGCTGGGGGGATGCAGCTTGGAAAAATCAAACACACCTTCTAGCTTACACATTAGCCCTTGGCAGGTGGTTTAACCCCATAGAGCCAGGTGTGTTTGCAGAGACAGGCTGATCATTGGCATTTTGTGTTATAAGCGCTTCACATAGAATAAGTAGAATAAGCCTATGTTTTATTCAAAAGCTAATGTTCCCGAAATTATCCTGAAAATCGTTAAGTGTTGATAATTTAAAGTTTTAAATGGCAAAGCCTAGCTGGTGACGTGAGTACGCTGCTGCTGTAAAAAAAAAAAAAAAAAAAAAATCTGTTTGGAGACGCAGTTCTAGCCTAGGGCGGAATCCTATGGGACAAGTGGAGGGACGGAGGCTATCACATCTGGGGGCTGGACAGGCTCTGACTCCTGTTGTGTGGAAACTTATACAAGGTTCCTATTGTCTTACTTTTATATTTTTACATGAAAAGTAAAAGAAATACTTCTACAAGCCTAAACCAACCACTCCTGACATTATGGGGACTGTTTTCATACCTGTGAACAAAAGGTCAGACTGGCCAATTATCAAGGTCTCTTCTAGCTTAACATTCTTGATTTTATGACTTACTATTCTATCTGTCCAAGCAGAAAACAGAGCAAATCTGCCTCCCCGGGTCCTTACCAAGTACTTTTATCTTTTAGAAGTAGTTCTAACCTAGTTAACAGTTGACTTAGAATATATCTCTCCAACCTCTGGCAACTTGACTGAGAAGAAGAAACTATCTACTCTTTAATTGGAGGCTCTGTTTTTTTCTCTCCCCTGGATCCATGAGCTTGGACAGTGGGTAGCAGCTGCACCCCTCTTCCCAAGCACCTTGAAACAGATCTTCCAAGCACAGCTTTCAGAGCTTCCAGCCTCTCCTATCTTACCTGTGGGATCCTCGGGGAGAAGACCCTGAAGATGCCTGGGAAGTCCCCTGGAAAACAACGCCGATGCTCTGGCTGGCAGGCTCCCAGCCTTCGAGATCCAATAGCACCCAAAGTCCGTTTGTTTCTCAAATGCATTATGTCCCATGCCTTAATACCTCTTGCTTCAAGTTTGCAAATTCAGCTTTCCTTCAGGGCATTGCTAACCACTGGGGAAGTATACCCATGAGGTAAGCTCCAGGCACCTAGCACCCAGGCAAGGGATTGCTTTCCCCATACCTCTATGACGCCCTGGGCATGGTGTGACTCATTTGTTACACTTACTTAAAGGACAGAAAGACACCATTATGAGCCAGAATGAGTCAATGCCTCTAGACCATTGCTGGGCTGAGGTTCTGACATGGTGATAACCAGCCTACTCGGTCATGGACTCCAGGAAACAGGGAGGAAGTATTATTGCAACCTGTATTGACAACTACAAGAAGGATCTGGTTGACTCATGGAGGCCTTGAGATCTGCTCCAGTTTTAGGATTTAAAAAAGCTTTAGACATTTTGGGACCTCTCTGTTTTACAAATGAAAGAGTAGGGTCAGGTTTATCTAAGAAAATTTTCTCTGAAATTTATGAGATACCAGCCAGGCTCAATGGCACATGCCTGCAATCCCAGCACTTTGGAGGCTGAGGCAAGAGGACTGCACTGTGTTTCAGGCCAGCCTGGGCTACATAGTGAGTTCAGGGCTTGCCTGGACTACACAGTAAGATACCGTTTCAAAATGAATAAACAAATAGTAGTTAGGTGCCCACAGCCTCATTTCACAAGTGACTGAAAGGAAACTCACGGCTGTTGAGGACAGGCCCTGAGGTCAGAGGTACCAAGAGGTAGAGTTATAGCTGAGCATTGTAGCTGCCGCACCACACAGTCTCCTGAGAATCCAACCAGAAATCTGCAGGTATGAAAGAACAATGAAGGAGAGACGGAAAGAGAAGGGATTATTTTAGATAACTATACATCATGTTTTTTTTTTTTTTTTTTTTTTTTTTTGAGCAAGGTTTCACTTTGTAGCCCCGACTGGCCATGAACTCACTATGGAGCCCAGGCTGGTGTTGGACTCATAGCAATCCTCCTGCCTCAGCCTTCTTAGTGCTGCGCCACCACATCTGGCTTATGTAGTGCTGGGGAATTTGAACTTGGGTACTTAGTGCTGACCTAGCGCTTGCTAGGCAAGTGCTTTAACCGCCGAGCCATTCCTCCAGGCCCTACATCACGTATTTTGCTGGGTTCTTTCTATTTGTTACTCTGATTCAAAGCATTTAAGGAGATTTCTGTCCAATGAAAACATTATGGTGTGTCCTCGTCCCTGTTATTCCCTGGATCTGGCATGGTACGACTTCTGGCTCTTTCCCAAAGTCAAAATGACCATGAAAGATAAGTATTTTGAATCGATTAAGAACATCAAGGCAATCACAACAGACAAACTAAAACCATGAAAGAAAGAGGACTTCTAAAACTGCTTCAGAAAGTGGCAGGAATGATGGCAAAAGTGCTTTCAGAGCAAGCGGCATATTTGAAGGGCATTAATGACAACGTGTTTTTTTATTGTAATAAAACTTTAAAGATTATTCAAATATTCACCCTCTATTTTATCACATGTCATAATTGTCAACATAGCCCTATGAGGCAAATTTTCTAATTCTTTTGGGAAACTAAGACATAGGCTAAAAAAAAATTCAACCTAAATCATATAGTCAAGGCCAAAAATAAAAACGATGTGTGATCAGAACAAACATCTTCAGAGACGTTGACCTTTGGTCTCCTTTATTGTTTCACAAACTACGTAACACCCCAGGATCCCCAGCGAAATTGCAACAACCCAGTCTCTGTTGAAGATTCCAAAAGAAGCAGGTGGCAGGCCTCAGCCAGTGGGCCTCAGCGGGTCTGTGTGGTGACTGTCCCGAAGGTTGGAAGAGGCGGGGATGCACGTGAACTGGGGACAAGGACAGAGAAAGGACAGGCTGATGAAGGGCACTGGGACTGTCCAGCAGCACAGAGGCAGAGACACTGGGCAGTGGGAGGACCACGCAGCTGCCTTGTGGAGGTCAGGGCAGTCCCAGAATACAGCAAAACCACCTCCAAATGGAAGAGGCAGCGGGGAATGCGGTGGCCACGGGTGAGGGACGCAGGCGGGTGCAGGGCAGGGCTGCGTGGGAGCAGAGAGGATTCTGCAAGCTGCCCTGAATGCATCACAGGCATCCTGAGAACAAGTGCAAGCAGAGAGATCCGGCCCTTCAAGAACCACCTACCCAGCCACCCCCACAAAGACATTACCCAATGCCAAGTAAAAGCCAAACAACAACCAATTTGGGCCCCCGGATGGTGAGCACTTTCTCTGGAGCAGAATGCTGGCCACCTCTGACAGCTACCTTCCTCTAGCTGCAGAGAGGAACCAGGGAACGGTTTGTATTGTCTGCAGTGCTCCATGTACGATGCTGGAAGGTGTGATCACGCCTCCCTTACTGGTTGCCAAGCATATCGTTACTAGGCGACAGCACCGAGGGGACGCATAGTGCTGACGTCCCACGAGGTGGGACTACGGCAGTGTGTGCAGTTGGGGAAAAGCGGGCCAGGGGAGCAGTAGGAGCAGCAACCTCTGTCAATTCTGCTTTGACTGAGACGTCTTGGCAGATGACGTCCGGGACAGCTTTGTCTTACAGAGAGAAAACTGTGGAAATTACTATAGTCCTGAACAATCAGAGTCAAAGCAAAAAATATGGGAGTGTTCACAACACAGGAAAAAGTGCCAGCTTCTACTTAAAACTGCTCCCTAAGAGCAGGACCTCCTAATAGACAAGTTTCAGGCATCCCACTCAGGTATCCTACTCAGTTCTCGTATATTTATCTGAATCAGGAGGAAAAGCGTCTCGGTTTGTAAAATGCGACACCATCGCTGAGGTGGGATGCTCTAGAAGCGAGTGAACGGGCTGTGCCGAGAGCAGAGCGTTCCGGGCTCTGCGGACACGTAGGCAGACGGGTGGCCACTAGGCGCTGCAGCTCCGCAGGTGAGGGGCCTGGAAGGAGACATGGATAGGCAACAAGGACAGAGGCACAGGAGATAAAAACAAAGGGGTGGGGGGTCTGAGGAGACGAGGCAGAGTCAGAGCAGTCCGATGAAGGAATCAAAGAATGGTGGGGTGCTATCGGCTGAATTGTGACCCTAAAAATTCATAGATTCAACCTCCAGTTTCAGCAAGTGGCCGTGTTTGAAGTTGGGACCTTTACAGAGGTCATTAAGATAAGATGAGGTTGTGTGGGCTGGATCTTTCTCTAATATGACTCGTATCCTCGTAAGAGGATGTGACACAGAGAGGCCAGCTACATAAAGACTCGGAGAGAAGACAGTCACCCCCGAGCCAAGAGAGGAATGCACCTTGCTGACACTGTGATCTTGGACTTCCAACCTCCAGAAAGATGAGAAAATAAAGGATGCTGGAAAAGCTGCTTGCACCGTGGTACTTCTTCACAGCAGCCTGAGCTGTCTGGTACAGTACTGGGGCCTACAGTACTGCTACGGCAGGACGAGGAGCGAGGCTGGGAGAGCAAGCCAGAAGCAAGTTGCAGAGTCCTTGGGTCACAAGAGTCAGGACAAGGAATTCAGACATGAAGGGATGTACAGATACATTTTATTTATTAAGCTAAAATCACACACACACAAAATTGTAAAATGTAAAGCTCATTTCGAGAGGGGAAAGGCGGGCGCTCACAGTGAGAAGAGGCCATGAACTAACAGGTATGAGGTCTTATTTCTTGTGAGGTGTTGCAACTACTGCCAAGCATGACTTTTCAAGATGATGAACAAAGACGAGAGCGGAGACATCACTTCATTCAAGGAAACTGGGAAGTAAGCTTTTTGTTAAGCCAGACGAGAGAATAATGGTAGCGGAGTGGCTCTCTTTGAGACTGCTATGTGGAGAAGCTCTCAGTGACTTGGGTCATTGCAGAAGGCAGAGTTCTAACGCCAGGGCATGTGAGAGTTCATCTCAGTGAGAGAAAGAACCTTCTGGCACCAAGAGTGGTCCAGTCATAGAATGTTCTGTACGGACAAAACATTTCCAACATGTGCTCAAACAAAAAAGAACTCCACGTGAAAGAGCTTGCATTAGATGGGTTTGAGCAGTCCACCCCACTATCCCCGAACTTTTTGTCCAACAGAGATATTCCTGGTCCTTTGTGTCACTCCATTTTTCTGGGATAAGCAGCAGCATGAAGCAGAAAACAAAAAACTCAATGAGAATAGACCAAAAACAAGGATTCATGTTACCCTATTCTTGAGTTCTTCCCCATCCAATGGAAAACTATAGCTCCACAGGGAGCTGCCTTGAGCACACACCATGGTCTAGAGCTTCCAAATTTGCAGCTGAATCTATTTGAGGACTTGCAGGAAGGCTGAAGAAGGAGGGTTCTTACCTAACTCAAGGCATTGTGGCCTTGGAGTCAGTCTAAGCCACTGATTCTGACCCAGGCAAGAGGATATCCAGGAAAGCCTCAGAGAGGAGATATGCAGAAAGCTGCTTTCAGGGATGGAAAAGAAGAGGAAGCAAGAGGGAATGGGAGACTCTTGAGTAGAAGACACAGCTCTCCTGGTAAGGGAAGAAGACATGAATCCCATTTGAGGGACTAAAGCATCTCCTACAGGCTCAGTCACGTTGTATCCCACGGTGCCAGCCTCCTCCATTTTCCTAAGTTCTTTCGCTATGGCTTCCAAGTTTCCTCCAGCACACACCATGGTCTAGAGCTTCCAAATTTGCAGCTGAATCACGTCCTTTTTAACTCCAGAATTGCATGGAACTGCTCTTAATTACATGTTGAAAGCAGTTTTAAAAGATACGTGAAGAACTCACTGTATGCCAGACATTGTCTAAGTCACTAGACAGGGCCGAGAATGAATTTGGCAGGCTTTGCGCCTCAAGACACTTTCCCATGAATGTGGGAAATCCACCATAGGGTTCGTTTGCTTTCTGAATCTGTACATGACAGGATCGGTCTTCTGCTTCTCTATTTCCTGCTTGACCAGAGAGTCACAATATCAATTCCATCCAAACAGAGTCACATAGTCTCATGGTCAGAAGGCGAGTTCTACAGTCTGGAGAAAGTCACCAGTCACCTTTCCAGATACCAGGAACTGCCTGCCCTCCACCCCTGGCCCAGGCTGCCTTCTCAAGGGAGCTGGGTGTTAGTTCCTCCAGGGCTGTGCTCTGGCCTTCAGAGTCCTCCCTCAGAGCAGACACTCCTTCCCTATCACGAGCAGCTCCTAACCTTCAGCTTACCACCAGCCTCCCAAGTTAATCTGGATGTCAGCATGGACTGCTCTGCCCCAAGAGTGCTGTGTCTTGGTCTGAACACATAAAAAAGATGAAGAGGAAGCTGGGAGAGTGGTGCATGGCTGTAATCCAAGCACTCTGGGAGACTGAGGCAGGCGGATCCAAGTTCGAGTTCAGCCTAGGCAACTAGTGATTTTGTGAGACCCTATCTCAAAATTAAAGATATACAGATATTAAAATGGGGGCCTGGGCAGGCAGCTTTGTGAGAAGGTGCTGGGTCAAACCCCTAACACAAAAAATAAATGAATAAATTAATAAGCAAATAAATAGGAAAAAAAGAAGACCTTGGGGTCCGGGGGTGGGGGCGGCTCTCTGTGTGCAAAATTTTCCCCTTTATGTTACTGCAATTAGAAGACCAGGCATAGGATCCTGGGTTGGTAGAATGTGCTCAATGTTCTATACTTTCAGGGGTCTTTCTTTTCATAGTCCCAATACCCTTGGAACAGTGCTAAAAACAGAAAATGTAAGCCACAATTGTAAGAGGCTTATGCCACTTAAATTTTTCTGGGAACTACTGCATAAAAAGTAAAAAGAACAGGGGAAATTGATTAAATAACGATATTTTATTGAACCTAACGTATCCAAATATTATCATTTCAAGACACAATCAATATAAAAATATTACTCTTTTAAAAAAAAGGGAGCGGGCTAAGAAAGAGGTGCAGGAAGCTCCCCTCTAAGGCCCCTTTTCGCCCGTGGACCCGCAAGTCATCTTTTTTCTATGCAGTCTGCAAAGTCTACAATGCAATGGGGTTGGTAAGTGACTGGGCTGAGCTCTGCACGGTAGTGTGTGTGTTGTGACAGCGGAGAAGTGGCAAGACCGCACCGGAAGTGCGTCTGGAAGCTGCCCAGCCCAAGGGAGGCCCTGGGCGGAGCCTGTGCCAAGAGCAATCAGCCAGCCCTGGGGCGGGGCCGCTGACCTTTCAGTCACACACACTTCTGTCTTCTGAGAGGGTTGCCACTGACTGCATAACAGCAACGTGGGCCGGCCACTTGGCAGCGCCACGTGCTTTCCCTACAGTCTACCTCCTATGAATCTTTACAATATCCTTGTAAGGAAAACACAGTTACCACCAGCATCTGGAATGCAGGAAGGCCGAGGAAGAGAGGCGTTGAGAAGTGCTTGAGGTCCCGTGGCTGGGAAGGTGCGGGCACACACCTGGAGCCTGAGCCCTGCCTGGGTCCCACCCCATGCCCTGCCTCCTTGGCAGACTGAAGGATTGCTTTCATTCAAACTAGTGTCTCTCCCCCTCCACACGGAGACTTATTGCTCCTTATTTAAAAAAAGCCAACATCCCAGCTTCAGCCTCGTGCTGGGAACGGGAGATCTCCGGGAAACACCGGGAGAGAGCGCACGAATAAGTGAGTGGACGTGGTTGCTGTTTTCCTGAAAAGTAAAAGTAGGGCCAGAAGTGAGCCTGGGAATTCCTTCTCCAACTCTGCGGCTTTCCCTATAGCAATCAGAGAGGAAAGAAACACGTCAAGAAGAAAGCCCGGAAGTGAAGGGAAGCGGTAATGACCAGCCGTTAGGTTACAGTCGGGGCACTGCTGAGCCCTCGGGGAAGAGCTGCGGCCTGCAGGGGACATGCCTTCGACAAGCGGTGGGTCCCCCAGGGTGGGCCATCACTATGCACGTATACACAAATGGCAAAGGACAGCCAGTCTACTGGCACAAACCTGTAATCCCAGCACTCCAGGAAGCTGAGGCAGGAGGATCTGGGATTTGAGCCCAACCTGGGCAACTTACTGAAGACCTCTCTCTCAAAAAAAAAAAAAAAAAAAAGATCTGGGGATGCAGCTAGGGACGTGGGGAGGGTCTGGGTTCAATCTCCCATACTTCCAAAGGGGAGGGGGGAGGAAGAATGAAGGAAGGAAAGAAAAAGAAAAGCAACAGATAAAGCACCTGGAAGCCTCTGAGGCTTCTGCTTCTCAGGTGGGGTCCACAGGCACCAGGCATCGACCCCAAAAGCCTGGGGGGGAGGGGGGCATTAGAGAGGAATGAGGAAGGGACAAAGCTGGGAGATGAGGGCAGCGGAGAAGAACTGCATGGAAAGCCGTGAGTGCTGGAGGGAGCCGGGCAGGCTTGGCTATGTGTCCACAGGCAGATCTGGGAAGAAAAAGTTCTGGAAGGAGTCCAGGAATGGGGAAAAAAACCAAAATCAAAAATTAAAAAAGAAGGGTCAGTCACAAAATGAGATTACTGAAGCCGACTTGGAAGCCAAAGACACATATTTTTTTGCCTGAGGAAAACATTCCTAACACGGCTCTGGGGGTGGTGGATCCCTGAGCAAGCAGATTAGTAATTGCATTATTCTCTAGGCTTCAGTGCCCACTGGCTCCCAGCCATGTCATCTCATGGTGGCTTCAGTCGGTGTCACCTCTTCCCCACTCCCCAGGCCTTGGTAGATACAACTCTAAAACGGGGGGCAGCAAGGGCCCACACACATGGGTCGTGGGTTGCTTGGGCTGGTTTTGAGCCCCTCACTGTGGTTTGGCAGAAACCGATGGAATGCCGCTTCCGTGTGACCCACAGAGTGGGCACAGGCACCTGGACTCTGTCCTTGGGATTCACGGTCCAATTGAGAAAATCAGGTGTGTAACAAAGGGTCCAAGAACACAGAAGGAAAGTGCCAAGAGAGACAAACAGAGGCCCCTGTGGGCAGATGGGGTGGAGAGATGATCCCATTTGGATGGAGGGCAGGAGTTTAGGAGGCCCCAGAGAGCCAGGATTGACTGAGACAACTCCACAGACAAAGGGAAAGGCTGGAAAGCCAACGAGGGGCCAAAGCAGGTAGGAAGACAGAAGGCGTGGCCCTGGCACAGCCCAGGGACAGGGCAGTTGCTTCGCCCAGGGAAGATATCAAGACCATTTCTGGAGCTCTAAGAATAAAGCTGATCAAAACCAAAGAAGAGGAAGTAACCACTGCCTGGGTGCAATGGTAGACAGGCACAGGAGCCTTAACAACTTGAGGAGCCAGCACTCTGGGAGGCTGAGACAGGAGGACCCCAGGTTTAAGTCTAGCCTGGGAAATTTAGTGATTTAATGAGACTGTGTTCCAAAATAAAGCAAATAATAATAAAGAATAGGGCTGAGTATGTAGCTCAGTGTGAAGGTCATAGGTCCCATCCCCAGAAGCATGTGCACGCACACATGCACGCGCATGCTCACACACACACACACACACACACACACACACACACACACACACACCACAAAGGTCAAGGATGGGGGGTTTTTAACATACACCTTTAAGGAACCAAGCCAGAAAGGTGCTTGGAGGCCACCCTGCAATGCCCCTAATTTCAGCTCGTTCTCCAAGCGTAGCTCCTGGCTCACTGCAAACCTTCCAGAAGCACAATTTCAGTCGCCACTCCAGACATGCTGTAAGACTAACACTGGAGTTGGAACCTAAGAATTCAAGTTTCATTTTATTTTATCTTATTTTTTTTGAGAGAGGGTTTCACTCTCTAGTCTAGGTCAGTCCTGAGCTCACTATGTAACCCAGGTTGGCCTTGGACTCACAGCAATCCTCCTGACTCAGCCTCCTGAGTGCTGGGATTATAGGCATGTACCACTACACCCAGCTTAGGTGATGCTGGGGAATCAAACTTGGATACATAGTGCTTGCTAAGCAAGGACTTTAACCACTGATTTATTCCCCCAGCCCAAGAATTCAAGTTTTAGAGAGCCTGCTCTAGGCAACCTCAGTTCCCTCAGAAACACGACTCACACCACACTGGAAGAAATGGAGGCCTCACGCAGCCAACGAAGCAATCTCCATTTGCCATGGGAACATTCTCCACCTGACTGACCGAGCTCCTCAGCCGGGAGTCCTCTGTGCCCATTTTCAGCTGTGTGTGAGGTTTTGTGTGTCTTATTTTAACCTTAATCCCTTCCCTCGGATGATCCTCATTTTCACAGCCACTGGAGATCACCTTCAAGCGTGTACTCCCCGCGAATCCTTTCCCGAAAACTTCCCAAGCTATGCTTCTTGAGAAGGAGCTGCGAATCCTGACATTTGCTGGTAGAATCCAGAGACAAAGGGCATGAAACTCGGCCCCTGACTTCCTACCGTTCCACTCAGCAAGGCGTGTACTTGAGAAAAATAATTTTATCTCAAGAAAACATGTGCCAGGCATAAGTGGCTGGAACAGCCAAGTGCTGCGGGCGGGGATGTGGGAGCCTCCGTCCTTGCCCAATCGCTCAGCCTCCACTGCGACCTTCTCATCCTGGACATCCTATCTGGCCCAGCATTCCTGTGCAGTCGCCCGTTCCAACTGTCCAGCAAACACACATGCCCAGCCGCCCCTGCTTTCCAGGTAGTGCCCTCGCTGTGGGCTCCCCATTCCTGTGGAGTAAGCACCTTCCGCTGCTGGCGGCAGGTTGCTTCTTGCTCACCTGGCTGAGCTCTGTTCTCTCTGCCCTCACCCCTGCTGCACACACAGGTATCACACCCAAGAGAAGCAGGCAGGAAGCAGGCTCTTCCCTGGACCAGCCCTGAGGGCCGGCCTCTGCACTAGCCTCTCTGGAAGCCAGGTGTTCAGGTAAATACAATGCCCAGCCCAGCAGCGGGCACCGCAGACCATGCTCCTGAGCATTTGCTGGAGTCTCCCACTACTGCACGCTGGCATGGCTCTGCTGGCAGCCCCTGGCCATGACCCAGATTGCCTGTCTGCAAACCTCCCAGCCAAAGCTTCTCAGTGCTTGGAACAAGAATTCTTCTGGCCCGGGGCCAGAATCCTCCTCTCTAAAACAAAAATCTTACTCTTCCTGGCTTTAAAAATCCTATAGCTATATACCCTACCCCTCCAGATCTCATAGCTTCCAGCTGCTTGAAAATAACACCTAATGCCTCGCCACAGCGACAGAGGGCCTCTCTGCACACTTCCAGGATCTCTCCCCACATGGACCTCTAGGTACAGCTACCAAGAGCCGTCCCAAGGGACCACAGTCACCACTGCTTCCTTGTGCTAGAAAACACCTCATTAACCTTTTTTTTTCTCTTCCTTGTCATCTTCTTCCTCCTCTTCTTCAACAGGGTCTCTCTCTATAGTGCAAGCTGGTCCTGAACTCACTCTGTAGCCCAGGCTGGCTTTAAACTCACAGAAATCCTCCTGCCTCAGCCTCCTGAATGCTGGAATTACAGGCATGTGCCACCATGCTCAGCTTTTGTGGTGCTGAGGAATCAAATCAGGGCCTCGACTTGCTAGCAGGTGCTCTAACTGCTACCCCCAGCCCCTCCATTCTTTTCTCTCTGTTCTCCAAAATGCTTCCCCACACCACCTCATCTGGGAAGCCCTCCTAGCTCCCCCTTGGTAACGTTGGCACCCATGGCCTTTGATCCCCTTTGGCATCTGTACCGCTCTCTGGCGGCAAGTGGCTGAGCGCATCACGACCTTGAGGGCAGTTTCCTGTTTGCTTCTGGACCGCGCTTAGCCTAGCACCTGGCCCCTGGTGAATCACTCACCCCTCTGCATCCACAGGGCATTTTCTTCATGATCCCCCAGCCATGGACTTTTAAAAAAATTCATGGATGGCACAGTATTAGCATATTTACATGCTATACACATCCCCCTTTCTATGTATGCAGCATGATCCAAGATCTAGTGAATGTATACATTTTTTAAATGCACTGATGGCGAGAGACACACTGCCATTAATCCCTCCTTAAAATATTCTTCCTTTCCTTTCCTGAGCTCACTTTTCCCATCATTCTTGCCACTTTCTAAAGTAGGTCTGAGACTGTATCTTGTGAATGTCGTGAGTTGTGCTATTGTGGCTGCTTCCATGTCCTGAATACACTCAGAACATTTACCTTTCCTAGTCGTTTGACTTTGGAGAAGAGCCACAAGTTGCTTGGCACCAGGCCCGGTGAATTAAGACGGATGAGAACAATCCTATCTTTCTACTGAGTCTGTCTTTCCACTGGATGGCAGTTAGCAGCAGTCACTGAATTTCTGATCATACCTGATAGAAACACTCACAAAAGAAGACTTCCAGAACTGCTTCAGAAAGAGGCCAAAAGGATGGGATAAGGCGTTCAAAGAGAGGGGGGCGTATTTTGAGGGAGCTGGATAGCCATGTGTCTTTTTCAGTAATACATTTTCTATGTTGATCAGCCATTATATTTCAAATCATCTCTAGATTACATATGATACCTAATGCAATGCAAGTGCTATAGAAACAGTTATCACACTACATTGTGTAAGGAATAAAGACAAGCAAACACATTCGTGTCGTACCAGGCGCCCATCTACAGGCCTGACTATTTCTGCTTCTGGTTAACTGGCAGACATGCTGAAAGGAAGGGCCAAGCTTCACGTGCAGATTCCCTGCACCAAAGCCTCCAGTGCCACGTTCTCAAGAAGGAAAGCACGACATCAGGGAAGAATAAGGACTCTTCCTTGCAGATGTTCAAAACCAAAAAGAAAGTGCCCACCTAGAAGCCTGGCAGGGACTTGGTCCTGAGACGGCATAGATGGAGGACTGCCTGGCATCACTGCTGGAGCACACCAGGATCTGTCTGGAAACAGACTCTGATTCTACGCAAACCATCTGGGTGCCCCTCTGATACATGCAGATAGGAACCTCTAATTCTAAACCTACTGATCCTCATCAGAAAGGGAAGATGTCCCGCCCCGCCCCACTGCCCTCTCCTGAGGCTGCTTCCCAGCCGCCGGCTCCTGCCACACACCCTGCAGACTGAACTTCTCAGAACCAGCCTTTCTTTCGCTGCCATGAGGGTTTTCCAAAAAGCAAGACCCAGGGTCACTCCTTCCCGCCTCAGGATCTGAGACGTTAGAAGGCCCAGCCTGGCCACGTCTTCACGTCTGGCCGCAGCTTCCTTCTCCTCCTGGGTCTCCTTCCTCTTTCTCCGGGCACTCTCACCCCAGACTCCACAGGTGCATTTGCTCACACGTGGCCCCTCAGGAGAAGGCCAAAGGGCAAGAGCGGGGAGGGAGTCTCTGGGGACGCCAGTGGCGAATCAAGGGGGTTTTGATCTCTGAGATGACCAGCCTGTGCCACCCAAAGAGAGGATAAAGGAAAAGGCCTGATGAGCAGCAGAGAGCTTTATGTCCTTATGCTGCTGGGAAGCCAGGGAGGATGGGGCCTGAAGAGGGAAAAACCCAAGACATTCTGGTGTTCTGTCATATCTGTGAAGGTCTTGTGCTGGTGACATAAAATCCAGAACCATATTGCTTCATCTCTGAGTTTCTCAATCACTTCCAGAAAGCGGACAACCTCAGGCTCCTTTCAATTTTAAAGGACTATGATAAACATATGCCAGACAATAGAAAATGCACGGTCTTATTTCCAACCTGTAACCACAAACTTATTTTAAAAATCTATTTCATATAAAGTTCTGTGGAATGCATATTAAAGAGCAGGAGGCACAGGCCTGTAATCCCAGCACTCAGAGGCTGAGGCAGGAGGATTGGCACAAATTCAACAGAGGCAGGAGGATTGTCAGGAGTTTGAGGCCAGCCTCAGCCACACAGTGAATTTGGAATTTGGAACAAGCCTGGACTACAAAATGAGACCCTGTTGACAGAGAGAGAGAGAGAGAGAGAGAGAGAGAGAGAGAGAGAGAGAGAGAGAGATTTCATAAGCAAACCCTTATCTTTCATATTAATAGATTATTCAATTACCTTATTTCAAACAAAAGTGAACTACTTGAGGAAAAAAATAGCCTAATATCACTTTACTGGTCCTACTAGTCTTAGATACTCACAGGGGTCATTTGATATCATATTGTTATTTGTGTTTTTTTCTTAAACAGCCAGGATATTATCATATAAGTTCAGTAACTTTTACTTAAGGCACAGCCTCACAAAACCAAGCATTGAATGTTGTAAATAAACCCTTAGAAAGTCATTTAATCAAGGAATTAAGTGTTATATTGTGGACATCAAAAATTAATGGTTCTAAAGCATTTGGAGAGTCCTCCAAAGAAGAACACCAACATGGAGTGAAGAAACATTCTATGACTAGCACTGGTGACAGTGACACAACTCCGTGAAAACATTAAAAATCATTGAATTGTACATTGTACATTTTAAAGGGACAAACTTTCAGTATGCAAGTTAAGCCACCAATAAAAAAAGCTATTATTTAAAAATTAACACCTTCTGGACTGCTAAGAAACAGCTGGCCTTCCTTTGAGGGTGGGGTGAGGCCACGCACAGAAGCAGCGCTGAAGCAGAGACGGGCCTGCTGGAGGACAGACACTAGCGTCCAAGGGGGGTATGTGGGGACTGACTGTATCTTATCACAGAGAGTTAAGGAAACATAGTGTTTCTGAGTTAATGTGTTATTTTATATGGCATGTGATTTTAAATGTTGTCCCTCTAATATTAGATCAAATATTATCCTAAAAAGTTTACACATTCAAATGAGCTTTTTCTTTTTAAGGCCCTCCTTAACGAGAAAAAAAAACTGCCTTATGCTCAGGCACATGTTGTACACGCTGACTGCCAACTGCGGGAAGGCACCAGGCTGTGTCCTTGTGCTGTAACGTGGCTCTCAGAACACCCTGGTCCTCTCCCCCACAGAGCCTCTGGCCTAGTTCTTCTGAACTAAAGAGGAGCTCAGGTTTCAGACCATGTTTACAAAAGGTGTGTGAAGCTGATCATAGCATCTCATAAGAGTCTTTCATAATCTTTTGGGGTCACAGGTTTCTTGAAGAGTCAGATGAAACTATGAATTTTCTTTCCAAAAAGATAGGCATGCGTTCACAGGTGAAAATATGCATCTTGTTTCAGAGTTCATGTACACAAATCTCCAGCCATGCATATAACCCCCATCGTTCTATATAACTACCAATGAGTTACAAGCCCCTCAGAAGTGTTAATGACCCCAATAATGCATATATGAGCACAAACGATGCATACACCTCCCCAGAAAGATGTACAAGGTCCCACAATGTATACAAATTCTAACAGTCTAAAAACTCCCAAAATGTATACAATTCTTCAATAACACAGACAACACCCCAACAAGGTATATAATCCCTTCACAGTATATGTAAGACTTCAATATGTATGCAACCCAAACATGTACACAACTCCCCCAAAATATATCCATCACTCCCAACATGCATGCCTGCTGTGCCCTAGGCTGGGTCCCTACTTTGAGATATCTCTTCCCTGAAACCCCTCACACCTGCCCCCTCCAGCTCCCATGGCACACACAGGGACTACCTCATAAGATAGAGACCTGGAAAGGATTCCAGATGACCCAGCCCAGAAGATCCCCAGAGAGCCCCAAGGCCACTGTGGAGAGCTGGGGACCTGGCAGGCACCTGCCCTTCTGTTTCAACCTTTATCTGGCCTATATATTTGACTTTCACCTAAGATTCACTTTGGAGAAAGCTCTTCCCTCTTAAAATGTCCCTGATCCCTTCATTTTACGTACAAATAAAAATCCAGAGGCTTGATCAGGCTTACTCAGGTAAGCCACACAAGAGCTTGTGGCAGGATTGCAAGGAAACAGGTGCCAACTCAGAGGTCCTTGTCCCAGGGCAGGGCCCTCCTAACTTCCGGGTGTCCCCTGGGTGTAAACACAGGCTGACAGCTGAGCATTCAGCACACAAATACAGGAAGCATCTTTTTATAAAGTCAGCTTAAAAAGGAAGGCAAGGCCTATGGGCCACACAGGAGACAGTAGAGGCCCCCTCTGCAGAGAAAGGAGCTAATTATGAGTCAAGCATTCCCTCGGGATGGCAGGAGAAAAACCTGCGTCCAGCAAGCTGGGTAAGTGAGAGGTCTATACACACTGCCAGGTCGAAGTCTGCTTAGTGAAAACTGATCTCTGCGCTGCGAATCACTTCCTTGTGTTCCCAAGGCAGTCTCCCCTCCTGCCACGGCGCCTTGGTCTCCTGCTTTCAGGCTGCAGGCGGGTGGAAGGAAAGAGAAAGGGCAAAGCACAATCCTTTAGATTAGGGAGACTCGGGATTTGTTTAGCAAAGGGATCCCCACGTTCCCTTCCAGATCCCTGAGGCCTCCTGGGCCACAGGAAATCACCACCTTCAGGTGAGGGGTGGAGTCATCTCAGGCTGGAGGAGAATTCAAAGGACTTAGGATGGGGGGGGGGGGCCTTGGTGTCAATGTGCAGCGTGGGTGTGTTGGTGTCGCAATCGCATGTTGTGACGCCCAGTGCCGGGAATGGGGAAGATCCTGTCTGTGGCAGGCTCAGGTGAGCCAGGCATGAGTGTGCAGGGAAGGACAGATCACGGTTCGTGGTCCAGGGAAAAGGAACCTTCTAACCTAGAAATTTGAGGGCATTAGGCAGGAAGACAAAATGAAAAGTGCCTCCCTGCCCTGCAGGACTCCAGCATGAGGTTGAGTTGATACATCCTGGGACACTAGAGCTACCAAAGAGCCTAGAACCTGCAGTAGGGCTCTCAGCTTTCCAACGGTGCACCAGAACCTCTTGAAGAAGCATGTAGGACTGGGGCTTGGAGACAGTCATAGGGCTGGTGTTCCAGGATGACACAGAACTCTGTAGAGGTTTGATGGGCACAGTACACAGAATAGGATGGCTGGGGCTAAAGACATCTGGTTAGAAAAGTTGACTACAATTCGATTAAGGAAGGCACTGAGTCATACATTTAAGGGATCTGAATTTGCCTACTTGCAGTAGGGAGCTTCCCAGGGATGGGAAGAGGAGACATCCTTAAGAATTATTAAGTGATATTAGGTAATAAAGCCTGGACATTATTAGGGGCCATAAAGACGCAAAGGCAGGAATGAAAGGTAAGAAAAGAAGAATCTTGGATTGAGAAGAAAGACATGAGCAGAAAAAAAATGAGAGGATGGAGGAAAGGGAGAAAGGGCCACAATTTCCAGCCTGGGATGGGTCGGACAGTAGTGAGGAGCCAGAGTACCAGGAGAAGGAGGCAGTTTGGCCAGAGAGGAAGAAAGAGCTGAGTTTCTGAGCTGCAGCACTTAGGAAAATGAGTACTATGGACTCTTGGCAGTAGAGGGCTGAAGCAAGGAGCTCGTGCTCAGGGGGAAATGGAGCCCAGAAGCCATCTGCACCCAGGTGGTCCCTATAGATGAGAAGGAGAGGCAGACCCAAGCATAATCCAAGCATTCGTGCCTAACTTGGCTCTCCCAGAGGCTACTGAGAGAACTCTAGCCAGGATGGCATTTAACACCTACCTAGTAAAAGTAAGGCCCAAAGAAAGGTAGGTGTTCACATATAAATCTGGAACAGGGAAGGAAGACAGCACCAAGGAGCTTATCAAATTTCCTATGTAACCTAAATGATTTGATGCCCCCATGAGGGAGCGAAACACCATTAGCTTTCAAATTCACCAAAAAACCAATGCCAGCCCTGAGAAGGCAGACCAGGACCCTAAATCACACAAGCTATTCTGATGAAAGCCTGATCTACAGACAGCTCCCTGGCTCTGGATGTTCAAGTTCTCCCCTTTCCAATCCACTCTGTACCTGCTACGCTACTATGGTCATGGCTCCTTTGCCCGCGTCAGCCTCTCCACAGCTCCCCACCTACCACCTCTCCAACAACATGGCACCCTTTTCCACACTCTTCTGCTTCCGCATCCAGGACTTCTCCTGCTTCTTCCCTAGTCTCCTGTTGCCTGGTGCCACTCTGGTGTCCACCCAACATGAGTCACTCAAACCATGCCTTCTGCCACTGTTATTTACACCTACCTGTCTTCTCAGAGCTTTCCAAGTGTCACCTCCTCCAGGAAGCTGTCACACTTCCTGGCCAAAAGGCATCTCTCTGCCTTCCAACACCACAGCACTCCACTTCTTTGACGGCAATGCAAATTTCCATCAGACCTTGCATTTAGTCATCTTCTTTTGTTGTTGGTTTGACACAGAGTCTCAGTATATGGTTCAAGCTGGCCTTGAACTTGCTGCAATCCTCCTGACTCAGCCTACAGAGTGTTGGGATTACTCCTGTCGGACTGTAAGTTTTGTGAGGACGTATGACCCTTCACAATTGGGGGACGAGAAAGACTACCATGACAGGTAAGGGAGCGAAGTAAAAGCACTCAACAAATACCCAGAATGAGTTCCAAGCGACTCGCAAGGCTCCATCGGTTGGCAGTGCTACCCAGACAGAAAAGGATGGAGTCAACACTCAGACTCACGCTTTTCTGACCCCAAACTGTTCATCGTCCCTAGGGTAACACTTGCAGTATTTTACGGATCATTGCCACTCGTGTCAACTTTTTCTCTCAAAGACCCTACTAGAGAAGCAGAAACATTTCATGTTCGTGCGCAAAAGGAGAGGCCTGGAAGAGTAAAGAGACTGTGCAACAGCTGGCAGCCCGGGAACAGGAGAGCCCAGGATCCTGCTGCTGCTGCTGCTGCTGCTGCTGCAGGGAGCTGGGGCTCATGGTGAGCCCCTCACAACTACCTCAAGCGTCAGCTCTCTCTGCGTGCCGTGCCTGGGTGCCACAGCAGAGGGGGCAGACCTGGATGCTGTGGAGATTACCTGCAACAGGAGCCACAAAGTCAGCGCCTTGGAACCTTGAAGGACAGCAGGGACTAGGGGTTGGAGGGTGGTGAGTGGAGGACAGTGCCGAGATGGAAGGTTCAATGCCATATACTACTGTGGAACGAGACTAGTCCATAAGACCAGAGTTCAACCATCCGAAGGTCTGGCACAGAACCTGGTAAGATCCTCGGAGCTCCCTGTCTTTCCTGTAGGAACTTGCAGATCCTAAACAGGTCGATCTCAGAACATAAAGAGGAAGGGAGAGAACCCGAGAAGGCAAATGTCAGTGGCCCCTGGCCAGGGTATAAGAGCGGAAGGCATGTCCTTCCTTGAGTATTAGCAGCTGTCGATCTTAGTTCTAGTCACACTGATTGGCTGCCTTAAAGGAACCCCATTCCCTTAGCATGAAGCAAAAGAAAGAGCTGGGAAAGACCCCAACATTGACCAGTGTCCTCCGGCGCCTCCCTGGGGGGTCTCTTGAAAATAAAACTCTACAATTGGATCAATCCTCCCATTGCACCTAGGTAGAAAGTATATCTGCATATGCAGCCTGGAGTCTGCTCTCTGAATCAAACTGTCATCATGAGTAATAATTATACCTTGGGAAACAGCAGAGTGACTCAAAAAGCAATCCCCTCCCCCCTCCACCCCCTCACTCAGCTCCAAGCTCCGCACACAGTATGAAGAGGTCCAGAAAAGTGCAGTCACCATTTTCTCCTTCCTGTCAGCTTCCTGTGCACTTGAGACCATCATTCAAGCTCCATGGCCTGGTGAACATTGGAAGCCAGTGTGCTCGCTGGCCAAAGTACTAATTAGGCCTGGCTTTGTCCATGTGCAGTGGATGACAGTGGAGCAGCAGAATTCTGTTGCAGGCCTGGTGCATGTCTATGTGGCAGCACTCAGGAAGTTGGGTTCGCCTCTCAAAAGGTGGCCTACATCCTCAACAACGAGAAAAAAGAGTACTTCCCACAGGTCAGATAAAGCCATAAACACAGCTCACCAAAATGTAGGTGAGCTACAGTGACTACTGTGGTTGCCTCAGAAGTGTGAAGCCCAAGTTCCATCTCCCAGCACCAAATAATGGCTGGGTGTGGTGGTACACACCATAATTGGCACTAAGGAGGCTGAGGCAGGAGGACTGCTATGAGTTCTAGGCCAGCCTGGGCTACATAATGAGTCCAGGGCCAGCCTAAACTACAGAGAAAGACCCTGTCTCAAAAAAAAAAAAGTAGGTAAGGTAATATTTATTGGATGACTACTGTACAACTGTTACCAGACTGAATTTTCTATGTTAAGAATAAAGGTTAGTAAACTGATACATTAGGCCATCTTGGATACTAAAATACTGGTATCGGGGCTGGAAGAACAGCACAGTGGTTAGAGCACTTGCCTAGCATGCAAAAGGCCCCGAGTTTGAATTCCCAGAACCAGATAAATCAGGTGTGTTGGCATATGACTGTAATCCCAGTACTCAGGGGGCTGAGGCGGGAGGATTGTTGTGCGTTCAAGGCCAGCCTAGGCTACATACTAAGTTCAGGACCAACCTGGACTATAGAGCAAGATTCTGTCTGACAATAAATAAGTAAATGAATACAATCTTGGAAATAATAGTCCATACTTACTGGTGCACCTCTACGCCCACAGTGCCAGCCCCCTGAAGGCTAGCATCCTCTACCCCCAGATTCCCTGTGATCTAACACATGATGGTTATACATTCCAGGCCTCTTCCATCCTGCTCTGAGAGATGGCTAGTGTCATTTCTGTCTGATCTGTGGCCAGACTGTGATGGCTGCTCAGACATTGAGCACTGCTCCGGTCTGTTCCATCTCACCCGCCTCCCCAAGGCCCTGTTTCCATGCCCACCTCAGAGATGAGGAAGACGAGGTTACATGACCTGACCAAGGACATGCAGAGAGACCCAGGCTCGGGAGGGGCTCTTGGCCACCTGACTGTGTGGGCAGAAAATGCACATTCGTGTTGCCAGTACCCTGTACTTGCTCCTTTTCCCTGGGACTGGTCTGAACACAATTAGCAAAGTCCCATCACCAAGCCATTCTTCACTGTACTCTCAGGCCTGACCCTTCCGTAACTGGACATTTCTGAGCCATCGCTCCCCAGGTGCTCCCTCACGGGTCCGATCACCCTGTCCTGAGATACACGCTCCCAAGGCTGGGAGAAAAGTAGAGACTGAGACCCCAAAGCAAGGTCCGCCCCGAGCAGCCTCTGCCCCCCCTCCTCTTCTCACCAACACTTTTACTCGTCCTAGTAGAACTCAGGCACACAGAGCTACTGCCATCAGCATGCAGAGCTAAGTTCTCAGGGATGTGGGCATTCTCAGGACACGAACATGGGCTGCAGGGGCGGAGCAGGGCCCACACAGGTCGCAGGCCGGCTGCCTGTGAGGCTGGAAGTCTGCACGTAAGAGCTCGGGCCACGATGATCTTCTAGGAGTTGGACACAGCTGAGCCGAGGATAAATTAGGTCCACCCTGGCTAGAGTTATGGGAGAATCAGTGTGTCCTATGTGGTCCCTGAACTGCACCCACACCCACGTTCCATACACGTGGGAGGCTAGTTCCCTGGAGAAACTGATGCGGTTTTTATAGCCACATTCAGGGGAAGCTAGGATAAGCCCAGTGATACAGTCCCCTTTTCTACAGGACTTGGCGTAACTCTGGCCACGCAGGTGTGTACAGTCTTATCTCATTCGGACACCTCTCAGCGTCTCAGTCTCTCCAACACTGCCTGGCAAGTGCTGCCCAAGGGACTGGGTACAATACTTCCCACCGAGTGGGGGTGGGGAGATCTGCCACTGGAAAGAGGGACCATTTATCACCCAGCAGTTGCCACAAAGGAAACACACTTTCCATTTCCTCTTTCTCTTAACAAATTCTTAACCCCCTCCAGGTTCCCCTTCAGGAGGTCTCTAATTTGTCTTTACAAGTGTTCTCATTAAAGTTACAATACAGTTCTGTCCCCAAGCCTGAGTTTCTAACAAGGAACTCGTTATAGAACTAAGGATAAGGAAAACCCACTTCTGGCACATTTGCCAGCGGCAGGCCCATGCCTGGGGCTTTATGCACACTCTCCTTCGGCTCATTCACACTTCCCTTCCAGTCCTCCGCCCCTCTCTGCCCACCTGCACTCCTCCAAGCAGCAGCAGCCCCGTGGAAGGGCACAGCAACCCTGGGACACAGTGCCACCCTCCCACCTTACTCTGCCAGGGTTGACCCACTCTCTCACTAGACACAGGAACCGGCCCCACCACAGATTTCCCCTGAGACCTCTGAGGGCTCAACAAACGCAGATGGAAATAACCAAGCCCCAAACACTCTGAGGATGTGTTAGGGTCACCCTCTGTAGAAGTGTTGCGACATGGACCCCTTTGGCCTTGATGCTCACCAGCAACTTACATGTATCTTCACAGAACCTCCCAACACCCTGCAGCAACGGAATCAGAGACTCGGAGAAGCTACCTAGTTGACACGGGCTTGAGTCCATGTCCTTTGGGCTTTAAAGACCAATTTCTTTTTGAAAAACCATCCTCTTCTAGCTGTGCAGACACATATGCTGAATGAGGAACCGATTTTATCTCAATAATAACAACTTGGTACATCAGTGAAAGAGCCCTCCAATGGAATCCGGGAGGATTGTTTAACAAGATAAACTGTCCTCAGGGAGCCAGAAGCCAGCGCAGTTCCCAGCCTTTTTTTTTTTTTTTTTTTTTTTCTTTGCATAACTGAGGGATGAACATAGAGTCTTTGCTCTGAGGTACATCTCCAGCCTCTTTTAAAAAATTGTTTAGTTGCAACAGGGTCTCACCAAGTTGCTAAGTTGCTCAAGCTGTGCTCAAACTTGCAATACTCCTGCCTCAGCCTTCCAAAGTGCTGGGATTACAGGCCTGCGCCACGGGGCCAGCTCAGTTCGCAGCTTTGACTTCCAAAGCATCGATCTTTACTTTGCTCTGGAATAGGGCTACCGGGTAGATACAGAGTATCCACTTAAATTTATATTTCAAGTAAATAGTCAATGACGTCTTATTATAAGTATGTCCCAAGTACTGCACGGGACATACTTACACCGATAGCAACGCGTTCAAACATGCTTACGTGAAATCCAAACCTGAGTGCCCCGGCTCTTATCTGCTAAATCTGGTACATCCTTCCTGAGTGAAGGCATGGTGGGCAACCTCCCACTCCGTGGGGAGCTGCCACGCAGCCTGCACGTGCTGTCACAGCCCTGCGACTCCTCACCTCTGCAGTGCCCCTCAGGGCTGCACGCAGGCACCCAACCAGCCCAGCGACTCTCAGTTTCCAGGACGCATGTAGCTTCTAGCCTCTGGCTGCTTCTTGCCTCTGGCGAGCTGCATTTCCTGCCCCTCCTGTCTTCTCCCTCTTCCTCCCGTCTAATCTCTGTGATTCCTTCAGTTTTCCACTCAGGGCACTGGCAGCCACCACTGAATGGCTCTGCCCACAGTCGTCAAGCACTGGGTTGGTGGCTGCTGGCCTCTTTCCATACCAGCCCCTGACCCTCCCTGCTCTGCCCTGGAAAGGAGGGGCCACGTCAGACTCAATCTCTTGGAGCCTAGCACTAGCACCTGGCAGCAGGTAGGGCGCCAGCGGTGAAGGAACGGGTGCAGACGGTCCCGCTGCCAAAGCTGTCCTCTGCATGTGACCCCTTCCTCCCTGAGTCGCTCTGTCATGGCAGCATCCTCCTGCCCCTTGCCCCATAGCAGCTGTGACAGGCCAGGACTTAGGGCAGCAAGAGCCTCTCAGGTGGGCAAACAGCAGCCTGAGGACGGAGGGTCCCTGGCCCGCCTCGCTCTGCTCCTGCCACAGGCCCTCCCTCCACAGTGACTCTGGTCCAGCTGTAGTCTACCTAAAGTTCTTCCACCTCTGGCTTTCAAGTCCTAGTTCATACCACCCCCAAGGCATAACCAGGCCCTCTAAAGGGCCCACTGGGCTGGATCGAGTTCGCATTTGGGGAGTGGGGAGATGCTGGCGTCATATGGCTGAGGGCTAGGGCAGGTGGCAGGTCTGGTGGGCCTCAGAACATCACCCATATGCTCAGCCTTCACCCACCCAAAGCCTTGCCCACGCACAGCCTGACAGCGGGAGTAGGCAGCCCAGAACTTAACCCTTGTGAGGCATCCGGAAACAGCTTCAGAACTGCACTAACTTCAGTGTGCTCACACACACGTGCATGCACACGTGTGTACACATGTGTGCACACGCACACACATACACAGCAGAGTTAGGCTTCAGACCCCCTTACAGAACCCAGATTGCCCCCATTTCGGGTTTGGGATGCACTAAATGCCCCCCCTGCCCCCCCCCCACTCGTGAGAAAAGAAACCGGGGAAGTGGGGTAAGTGGGAGTGAGGAGTGTGACCCGGGGGCGCTCAAGGGTCCGGGTAGGAGGGCAGAGGTCTGAGGCGGGAGCTGCACTTGAACTCTGGGGTCACTGGCTCGTTAATCTAATCTTCGGAGACCCACGGCCTCTGCTTTCTCAATTGTCCCCTGGCTCCCCTGCCTGAGTATTTCAAAAGGCCGAAAGGAGAGAAACACCCTTCAGTCTGAAATTAACTCCAAAAATACAGTCCCCTCCCCCTGCGGGCCACTAGTGAACTCCGGGCGTGCACGGCTGGGATTTTCTGGGACAGTCGCCCCTTTTCCAGGAAGTCCCAGTCCAGTCCAGGTACCCTGAACACCGGAACTGTGGCCCTCTCCGGCCCCTTCCACCTAGCCAAGCCGCCAACTCCTGGCCTCGGCGCCCCGTAGCCAATCGCGCGCGCAGGGACTTACAGGCAGCGAGGCTGGGACTCCGCGACGGCTCCCGGGGCTCGGTCAGGTGAGTGGGGGCGGCGGCAGGTACAGGTGAGTCGGGGCTGCGGCAGGTGGGGCGCGAGGCGGCTCCGGGGCTGTGGCTGAGTAACAGAGCTGACAGGGTGGGCGCTCCCCCTCCTCCGCGCCGCTCACCACACCCCTGCCGATCTCCTCCCCACTTCCTTAAAGGGTGGAGTGCGCCGCGCGGGTGCCGGCTCCAGCCGCTTACCATAAACTCTGAAATAGATGCTGCCACCAATTCCCGGGAGGTGTCCCGCGGGCCTGGGGGAGCTCTGCGAGCCCGGCCCCGATGGGCGGGGTCCCTGGGCTCGCGGTGCGGCTCAGCGGGGGACGACCCCCAACTCCTGAGCTAGCGCCTCCCCCTCTGCCCACTGGACCTGTGGCCTTGGGAGCCCGCGCCTGTGCGGGCTGGGTTCGCCACTGGAGACTCCTGGGATTTCTTAGCCTGTTCCAGAATCTGTGGCTCCCCTAGGTCCCAGCTTCTCCTCCTCCTGCACTAGCTCGGTCCCCTTGCAAGGCATCCATAAGGACCACCGGGACACTGCTTGCTGAACACCAGGGGCACGTGCTGAGCAGAGACCAGGCAGGCTCGGCAGAAAGAACAGGAGCAGGGACGCAGAGCTGGCTTAGCCCCAGCGCTCTGGGAGGCTGAGGCAGGACGATCGCAAATTCAAGCCCAGCCTGGGCAACCTAGACACTTAGCTAGACCTTGTCTCAAAATCAAAAATAAGACATAGGCGAGGGAGGCAGCTTAACATGGAAGTCCTGGGATCGATCCCAGGTACAAGAAAAAAAAAAAAAAACCGGAAAGTGGGGTGCTTTCTCCTAGGTTCCCCCTAACATCAGCTCACTTCACTGCCCAAACAAAAATGTTGGTCCCCGCCTTACTCAGGCCAGCAGGGCGTGGGATTGGAGGCAGGACGCAGGGACGCTTTACAACATGCTTCCCTATTGCTAGAAAGATTCTAGACTTTCTTCCCGGTGGGAGGAGGACTGGACAGACACAGAGCCGACATGTACTCAGAGTGTCCCCCACAGCCTCCAGGTTCATCTTGAGCGCCCCTTTCCTGGGCGCCTTCGCTCTGTGCCCTGCGGGGGGCCTGGGGTCCGATGCCTTTCACAGTGCAGTTTCTGAGAGGGCACCCTTGGAGCTGCACAGCACCACGCCGCCCGAGCACCCGCGACAGCCAGACACATGTGACCACAGTGACTTGCTTCTCTGAGCTCTGCGTCACTGTCCTGCGGGACCTGGAAAGCCAGTGTGGGGTAAACACGTCATGCCGCAGAAGCGCACACTTTCCACGACTGCGTATAGTTCTCTGTGTTTTCTGAACAGAAAGGAGCCATGCTTCTCAAGGTGGATTGGGGACTCGGAGGGCTTCCCAGGAGCTCTGACTGGGATGCAACTCTGTGCCAGGGTTCCAAGGCGCCCACTCTCAACTCACCTGGCGCTGCCGCGGGAGCTGTCCTCATTCCTCCTGCTTGCTCTCTTGCAGAGGTCGGAAGGTGGCCAGGCAGAAGGCGCTGCTAGGGCCTGGGGAGACAAAGTCAAGGGCAAGAGTGTAAACTAACTCCGGCTAGGAGGGTGTGGGCACAATGGAGCAAGGAGCCAGGGTGCCACGACGCTGGCAGCGTTCGAGGGCATCAGTCTGTGGGCAGCCCTTCCCAGTCCTGCACACGATGCAGGTGCACTGCTGCGAAGGCTAAGAGCCCCACTGAGTCCTGAGGTAGAGGCTGTGGGAACTAGGAGCAAAGCCAGCTAAAGAAAAGATGTGTTTGTGGGTGCTGCCCCTCCGTGGCCACATGCATGAACTACAATTGCATCACTACTGGACCCAAAAATTCAGGGAAGGGGAAGTTTTCGAGGTTGAACTTTTTTCAAGGCCTTTTGCAGCTCTAAAATGTAGCTCCTGGAATCATGTCCTCGGTGAAAGAGATTGTGAGAAACTCCCAAGGACGACCAACTCTACTTCCATGGCTGCTTAGGCCCTGCTGTCCCAGAAGGACTAAGGTAGCAGGTCACACATTTTCGAAACCTGCCTTTTAATGAGCAAATATTCTAGCTATGTGACTTCTCCCTCTATATGTTCCACCTTGAACCCAGACCAGGTCGGCAGCCACACATCACATGCCCACCTCCCTCCTGTCTTCCCCTTGAGGTTTCCTGAGTTCCACCTGTTAAGATCTCAGAAGCCAAGTACCCTGGGAGACTGGGGCAGGAGGATTTCAAGTTCAAGCTCAGCCTAGGCAACTTAGCAACTTAGTGAAACTCTGTCTCAAAATCAAAAACAAAAACCCGCTGTGGATGTAGCTCAGCAGTGAAAGCCCTGGACTAAATTCCTAGTACCACAAAAAGAAAAGGAAAATAAAAGACCTCCGCATCGCCTGAGACGCGCCTCCCCCTCGGAGTGATCTCCAGGCTCTGGGAATCTCCCCGAGCATCTTTTTTCCTCATCCCTTTTCTTCTCACCCTAGCTCCTATCCTCTTTGTCCCAAGTCTGGACTGTGGTGAAAAGGTCTTCTACAGCTGCCTCCCACCCTGTTGTGGGAGCCCTGGGACTGGCGCTCATGAAGCTGGAGCGGAACTCAGGACTTGAACCACAGGAATTCACACCCTGTTTAGGCGAGAGTAAGAGGAGGCAGCAGGCTTAAAGTCAGCCAGACTCTTAACAGGAGCGAATTATAAAGAAGCAAAAGCCAGATGGGGTGGGCTGATGAGAGGCCCCAAGTGAGGACGACCAGCGACAGCACAGGCTGGCAACTCTTGTGGAAAGTGGCAGCAAGGGGGATTCAGGAGGGGTGGCGGAGAAGCGCTGCTGTGTGATTTTTGATGTCAGTGGAGAAGGCTTGGGTGCACATGGGAAGGGTCCCGGCAAGAAGGAAGAGACTGCAGCCTGGGGCCTATGGTTCCCCCTCTCTGAGCGCGTACAGCTCCCAGCCTCCACCTCTGCTTTGCCTTCTTTGGTACCAGTTACCAGTGACAAACGACAGGTACATCGAGTGCGACAGTATATTCTGAGAGAGTTGCAGAAAGACCACAACTGCCTCCATTATAACTTTTGTTACAGTACAAATTTTGCTATTTATAATTGTTGTTGTTGTAATTGTTCTACTTTATTATTATCGTTAGTCCCTTTGTCTAAATTTAATTTTCTTCATACAAGGACTCACTCTGTAGTCCGGGCTGTCCAGCCCAGGCTGGCCTCAGCTCATGGCAATTCTTCCTCGGCCCCCTCAGTGCTGGGATTACAGGCACGCACCACCACACCCCGCTTATGTGGTGCTGGGGAATTGAACCCAGGGCTCTTAAATGCTGAGCTGGACCTTCAGACCCTATAACTTTAACTTTCTCATAGGTATATATGTTTGGAAAGTGTCTTAGTTCCTTTCTCATTGCTGGGACACAACACCTGACATGCACAATTTAAGGGAGAAAAAGTTGCTTTTAGCTCTGGAGGTGTCGGTCCATTCACGGTGGCCAGCAATGGTGGAAGGGCTCCGGAGAGCCTGGCCACACAGAGGCTGTTCACAGCACGGCAGGACAGTAAGCCATGAGAGAGAAGCAGGATGGAGCTGGGGTATATCCTTCCAGGCACGGCCCAGTGACCCGCCCTTCTGGGTCAAGCCCCAGTGGTCCCCCTCTTCTGACCAGGCTTCTTTCTCCTGGTAACAGCACAGGAAATCAATGGTCTAACTACCATGATTAAATCACCTTCTAAACAGGAGGGTCTTTGGGGGACACTGCAGATCCAGATCATAGCAAAAAGCCACTGTACGTATGAGGTTGAGTACTATCTGAGGCTTCAGGCATTCACTGGAGACGGGGAACACATCCTGCCCAGGCTGTGTGTGTGAGCCACAGTCCCGGTGACCCCTGGGTAATAGGGGAAGACTCCTGTTTTCCAGTTCAGAAAATGAGAAGAGCAAGGACCATCTGCTCTACCTAACATACTTCTGGTGTCAGAAGTGGCTGCTGAGTAACGCTTGAGAATAAAAAGAAGAAAACATTCCTTTTCCCCTCACAGCTCCCTAACTTCCCATCTTTTGACACGCTTTTTTCTGGAAACATATTAAGACAGAATCTCAAGGTCCTCATCTAGAAAATTTCTAGAGTATTGAGTGAATTTGAGAATGTTTATAGTGAAGAAGTGAAAATAAATGAATTAAATAAGATCTTTCACAGAGAAATAAAAGTATGTACATGTGGCGCACATGTGAGCGGGGCTGGGCAGGTGGTGGCACGGTTGGTCCTGGTCCTAATCCAACATGAACAGAGATGCTTCTAAGCCACTCAGCTTTGGCTTTCTAAAAGAGAGGGTAAGATGGAAAGGCAAAAGCGTGTTCTCTATGTCTCCACTAGCAAGCAAAGAGCAGAGAGCGTGCTAGTGCCAGGGAGCCCTCGCGGTTCCCACAGCACCGGGCAGTACCTCTGGGCCCTGCAGCCCGGGCGGCTGCAGGGTGCTTCTGTGGAGAGGGGCTGCCACGGTGCCAGGAAAGGGCACTGCCTGCTGTCCTGCCCACCCCACGGCAGCTCCATAACTCCTGTGAAGCTGGTCTTCCTAGCTCTCGATTCCTTACACCCACTTGTAGGTGAGTTCATGTGACTACACGAATGCTGTCTTGCCCCTGTTGACTTTAACAGCTCTAACAATCATTGCCATGTGGTCCCAGCCCACAGTAAGTAGAAGGCATCAATTCGGAAGGGGAGGCAGATTGCCACCGGCTGATGCAGTGTTGGTAGCAGGAATTTCTCCCCTCCCCACCTCCTTATTTCTCTCTGTACTGGAGTTAGAGCCAAAGGCCTTCACATCCCAAGCCCTTTCTTAATGTTTATTTGAGACACGGTCTCACTAAGTGACTAAGTTGCCCAGGCTGGGCTCTAACTTGTGATCCTCCTGCCTCAGCCTCCCAAAGTGCTAAGATTACAGGCTTACGCCACCAGGCCCAGCATAAGAATGTGCTGAGAAATGGAGGAATGGCACTGCGGTTAAAGTGCTTGCCTTGCTGAGTTTGATTCCCCAGCACCTCATAAAGCCAGGTGTGGTGGAGAACACCTTGGGAGGCTGAGGCAGGAGGATTGCCATGAGTCCAAGGTTAGCCTGGGCCTCACAGTGAGTTCAGGACCAGGAGGGGCTACAGAGTGAGACCCTATATTAAAAAAAAAGACTGTAAAAAGAAGAGGAGGAGGAGGAGGACGGCAATGATGAGGGTGATGGCGCAGCAGGCGCAGCAGCTGCTCAGCCAGTGCAGACGTCCCAGGACACAGGCACCCTCGTCCCTCTACAGGGAAGCAACAAGCAGCCTGGCACGCCTTCCTCGGCTCCTGAGGGAAGCACTATCACCCGGAGCAGTTGAGTTGTTACTGCCTACCTTGTTAAGTCATAAAAAATTACTTAGGTTTATATATCTTTTATTTTAGAAGAAAAAGAACACATTTCAGAAAATGTTCTATTCTCAAAGGTCATAATAAATGGGTTGTGTGCTTAAAGACAAATTTTAGGAATATGAACAATCAGCCTGGCTGGTGTTTTCTCCCGTTGCCAAGGTGCCGTGTGTTTCGGAGCATCCCACCACCGTAGGCCCTTCATAACAAGGGCACAGCCTCAGCTCTGGGGGATCCAAGCAAGGGCTGGAAATGCCCACTGGGGCCAGAATGGGACTGTGGGGGGGGGGGGCAGGGGCGGAGAAGCTGGCTGGACAGAGACTGTGGCAAACTGCAGAACAAATGTCCCTCCTACGAGGAGCAGCTGATACTCAGCTCAGAATCCTATTGCCATGCAGGAAAGTAAGCTTGGTGTAGCCAAATCTGCTTATTTTTGTAAAACAAAGGCAGATGATGAACTGTCTGAAAAGGAAATTATTGAAACTTCATTTTCAGCATAAGAAAAAAAAATACTTAGGAATAAACTCAACTATGGAGGTGAAAGACTCGTACACTGAAAGATATAAAACATTGCTCAAAGAAATGATGCAAGACCTAAGTAAAAACTGTGTTCATGGACTAGAAGACTTAATATTGTTAAGTAGTCAGTACTACTCCGAGCAATCTAAAAATTCAACACAATACTTATCAAAAAGCCCACTGAACTTTATGGAGAAGTAGAAAAATCCATCCTCTATTCTTACTAAATCTCAAGGGACTGCAAATAGATAAAACACCTTTTAAAAAGAATAAAATGGGCTGGAAGAATAGCACAACAATTAGAGCACTGGTCTAGCAAACATGAGGCCTTCAGTTCTATTCCCCTTAGCCAGGTATGGTGGCACATACCTGTAATCTCAGCACTCGGGCGGCTGAGGCAGGTGGATTTCTGAGTTTGAGGCCAGCCTGGGCTACATGGTGAGTTCAGAGCCAGCCTGGAAGGCAGAGAAAGACCTTGTCTCAAAAAATAAATAAATAAATAAATAAAATAAAACAAAAAGAACAGAATTGGAGGTCTCAGAGTTACAGAGTTCAAAGTTATTACAAAGTTATGGTAGTGAAACTGTGAGGTAATGACACAAAGGGAGACATGTAGACCAGTGGGATACGACAGAGCCCACATACGGGATCAAATAACTTTCAACAAAAGTGCTAAGAACATAAAATGGGGAAAAGGCAGTCTCTTCAACCAACAGTGTTGTGAAAATTGAATAACCACTTACAAAAGTATTGATGCATCTCCGTTATTCCTTACTCCCTTACAACTCAAAATGGAACAAAAACTTAAACATAAGGGCTGGAGGAATGGCACAGTGGTTAAAGTGCTTGCCTAGCAATCGCAAGTCCCTGAGTTCAAATCCCCAGCTCCACATAAACTGGGCATAATGGTGCATTCCTTTAACCCCAGCCTTTGGAAGACTGAGGCAGGAGAATTGCCATGAATCAGATGCTGGCCTGGGCTATAGAGGAAGACCCTATCTCATCAAAAAAACTTAAACATAAAATGTAAAATTGTAAGACTCTTAGAAGGAGAAAGGGAGGAAACCCTTATGATGTAGAATCTGTTAGGTTTTTTTTTTTTTTTTGATGTGACTCTAAAATCATGGTCAATGAAATCAATTGGGCAGCATCAAACATAAAAACAAGGATTTAACAGTGAAAAGACAACTGATGGAATGGGAGAAACTATTTTCAAGGAGCATATCTGATTAGAAGTTGATATCTAGAACATATGAATGAATCTCCTACAACTCACAAACAACAACAAAAATCAAACAAACCCAATTTAAAAATGGTCAAGCCTGTAATCCCAGCCCTTGGGAGGCTGAGGCAGAAGGACGCCATGAATTCTAAGCCAGGATGGACTACACAATGAGTTCAGGATCAGCCTGGACTACAGAGTAAGACCCTGTCTCAAAAGCAAAAATTTAAAATGGCCAAAAGACTTGAGGAGACATTTCTCTAAAGATAATTTTCTAACGATAACAAGCATATAGATATTCACCATCATTAAGCACTAGGCAAATCAAATCAAAACCACAATTAGAGCACAGATGTGGTGGTGCATGCATGTAATCCCAGTACTTGGGAGGCTGCGATGGGGGCTGAGAGTTTGAAGCCAGCCTCTGCTACATAACAAGTCAAAGACGGCCTCACTTCCACAGTGAGACCCTTTTTCAAGAGTCAAACAATTGTCTTGAACCTACAGTTAGCTGCCTACAAAAGGATGATTCCCCCCTTCATTGTAAAAATAGCAGAGCCCCCAAAATACCTGGGTGACCACCCCCTACTGTAACTTGGGTCAGTCTTGACTTGCTCAGGTGGATCATGGTGGCCCTAGTTCCCTCATCTGTGATGAGTATAGACAGTGGCATGCATTCCAGTTTTGCCAGTAAAGATGAGAAATCTTCTGGTGGGTTTAAGAAAGGTTTCTTGGGTCAAGAAATGAAACATACTTGGAAGAAATAGTCCTATCTGATTGCTTACCATTGGTTTATATCAGAATGTGATGCCTATGAAGGAGACGTTGATTATGAACTTAACTGACTCCATTTAGTCTCTCCTTGAGCTATTCTTTTCTGAAATTTTCTATTTGTCTTCAATCCTAGGATCACAGGTCTGATGCATAAGCATCCTGTGACAGAAGTAAAGGCAGCCCCTCAGCAGTGCTAATTTCCTGGGTGCACATAAGGACCAATCCCAGGACAATGACCAAGGAGATGATGACATGACCGGAATCCCTAACTATCCCTTAGCTCTTGCCTTTGGTGCTTCCCTGCATAATCTCAAAGCTATTGCTGATGTCCAGAAGACAACCCTTAGAACTGTCCTCCCACTGTGAGCACACTGAAAAAATTCCTTTTCTACTTCACCATCACCTTCACCATTTGATTTTTCTTTTGGGGGTGCCTAGCTAGAAATCCTCCCTCTTCCCCCCAAGTCAGGCCTCTGGCCTAGAACTCTATCCAACAGAACTGCTGCAGCCATTTCCCAACCTTGGAAAGCCACAGGCAGGCCACAAAGACGGGAAGAATCTGAGTTCCCCCACACAACCAGCCCCAAGGCCTTTTGCCCTCCAGACCTTGTTAGGAGAAAATCCATTCTTTTACTGTTCAAATTGTTTCAAGTGGCATTTTATATATTTGTAGTTTCAAAGATCTCAAAGAAGGTCCAAGCCATCACTGTGTTCCTCACCAAGGATCACACTACAGCGACCTTCCCAAAGACTTCTTGCCCTGTGCCGCTGAGTTACCACTCTCGTTATCCCTGTAAGTTCCTGAACTGAAGGCTGCTTTGCCAGCTACTAACATGCCACATCAGCTATCTTTCTATTGGCATTAGCACCAAATACCTTTTTCCAGTCCTTTTACTTATAATTTGTATGTTCACATATAAAGTGGCATCCTAAAAAGGCAGCATATAGTTAGGTCTTGCTTTTTTATGTAGTCAATGTCTGCTATTTATATGCAGGATCCATTTTCTAGTTCACTGCTTTAAAAAGAACAAAAGAAAAAAGAAAAAGGCCATGCCTCTCAGGGTTAGAACACATCCTCCAAATATTAGTGCGTTAGCAAGTTGAATTCACATTAAAATTACTTCAGATGGAGCCTTTGCGAAGTAGTCAGGATTTGATCGAGTCAGGAGGGAAGTGAGGTGGCCACCAACAGGCAAGAAGAGGGTTAACAACCTTAATGGCTCTAGAAGTCTGTTAAAAATCTACCTAGCCCAGCTCACACCAAAGGAGTCTATGACACCGAGGCAGGAGTGGACCTTGAAACAGACACACTTCTCTAGGAATTCCTAGACACACCTCCAGAGAGTCTTTCCCACCCCATCCTCTTTAAGCTGATATGCATCAACTTCCCTCCCTAAAGCAAAGACCCTCCCCGGAAGCTGAATGAAATCAAGGAACTTGAGACCGACCTAGCGCAGGCACTCCCCGACCAACAGGGTGACATGGGCCATTCCTCAGATGGTTTCCTTTTTCCTCCAAAACTCCTGTTCACATCCTTAAGCCAAAACAAAAGACGCCACTTCTCAACCCGGAGCATGGTTCCTCTCTTGGCCCTCACCACTGTTCTGTGACAATATACACCGACCTTGCTTTCTTGATAAATCCCTTTACTGGCCTGGACACCCTCCTACACAACAGGAAGAACCTCCATAATGTCATCAGTACCTTTAACTTTAGGCTTTAAGAGGAAGAAAGACGTGTGTTATCACGCTTGCTCCATCTGGCGATGTGATACCCTCTGCTGTGTTATGATGCAGGAAGAAGCCCTCATAAGGCCAACACAATGCTTTATCACTTCCAGAACTGTGAGCTAAACAAACCTCTCCTCCTAATGGATTATCTAGTTTCTGACACTCAGTTACAACAGAAACAGACTAAGATGCTCCCTCTTCTCTTAGCACCCAGGCATCCTGTCCTAACACAACATTTAAAAAACTATTAATTATAGGAATTTATGTGATGTTGATAAGTTTAGAAATCTGGCAGGGCCTGGCTGTGGCACGGGAGGGGTGGGGGGTGGAATTGAGAGGCAGCCAGGGTGTATGCCTAACCTGATCGTGCACTGCCTACAGGGTGCAACTGAATTTCTACTCTGCCCTAATCTTATCTTTCAGGACTGGATGCCTGAAGACCAGAAGTCTCTTAAGAGGGAGACCAGCTGAAACTGACTGGGTCTAAGAGGACTGCTAAACTGACCTCCAGACAACTTCTACTTCTGTCGTAATCCACCTGCATGCTAAATGACACGCCCCCAGCCCCCTGACTTTGTTAGCTGCCATGATGAGTGGAAGGAACCATAAAAGGAAAAAGGATGGCACTCAAATTCCCGGAAGATCTGCCCTTTCCCAGAAAAGACTTGAGTATCTCTGCCCTTCATTAGCCTATCCTTTTCCTCCCTTTCTTTCTTCTTTGGCTGTGACTTCTCCACAACCAATGAAGCTGATCTGAGAGCTTTTCTCCCAGCCTTTCTTATTCTTTGGCCAAAAATAAACCTTCCTTCATTGCTCAATCTTCACTTCTATGATTTTTGAGAAGGAAAGAGGACTCGGTCTGAGATCCAAATTGGTAACAAGAACTTCTGCAGCAGGCTTTTACGGTAGTTTGGCTAACATATAGAGGATCTGACATTTAGTAAGGACCTCTGAAAACTGCCCTTTCTACTGAAAAACAGAAACAAAGGTTAGTGACCTTTTTGGTTATAGTTACCAAAACTACTTTTTCCTGATCTCAAGATAAGGTCTTCTTTCTGTTATTCAGGGGAACTTCAAGAGTCTGATCTGCTGTGAACTTGGAACAATTAGTTCTACTTTTCCTTTTTATAGTTGAGGAAAAGGAAATTGCTATAGAAAAGTAAAATAATATGTCAGGTCATGCTGCTGACTAGTGCTAGAGCTTCGAAGTGAATCCTTCCACATTTTCATATATAAGATGAAGAACCTTATTGGTTTAGTGTTAAATTTTGCATTGCAGCTAAAAGATACATTAATATTCATTTTTCATCTTTGTTTTGATGATTCATTTTGTCTTTAGAAAAGTAACAACCTAAAAATCTAGTAAGAACAGAACAACACACACAGATAGTAACACAGATTATTTCACAAAACAACAGGGGCACATAAGTAGGAGAGCTCGGGGTTGAGGGTGTAGCTCTGTGATTAGAGCGGCTGCCTAGACTTCCTGGCACCACATAAGAAATTAGCTGGGCACATAATCTCAGCACTTGGGAGGGTGAGACAGGAGGATTGCTGTAGGAGTTCAAGGCCAGTCTGGGCTATAGAGTGAGTTCAGGCCTACCCAGAACTACAGAGCAAGTAAGAGAACCCCGGAACAAAAGCTAGACCAGAGACTTTTTCCAGGGAAGTGCCGGAGTAGAGGGTTATCAGTTCCATTAGCGGCTTTTTTGGATTTTGCTTCTTGAATTAACCTTTGCACCAGTAGCCACAGCTTGAAACTTGACAACTTGTTGAGTGAGTACACAGGATAATAGCTCCCAGACTTTTGTGTATGTGAGAATCCATCTATGAATAAGTTAAAATGCGCATTCCTCGGCATCTCAACAGAGGTGAATAGATGCAAACGGGCCTAGCAATCTGTCCTTTTTTGGTAATACTGGGGACTGAACTCAGGGCCTTTGCACTGAGCTACAACCCCATTTTTTTTTTTTTTTGAGTAGGGTGTGGTGGCACACACCTGTAATCTCAGCACTGGGGAGGCTGAGGCAGGAATACTACTACGAATTCGAGGTGAGCCCAGGTTACACATTAAGTTCAAGACCTGCCTGGACTACAGAGCAAGACCCTGCCTCAAAATAAAGTAATTAATTTTGAGATGGGTCACATTAAGTTGCCTAGACCAGGCTTGACCTTGTGATCCTCCTGCTTCAGCCTCTCAGAGCACAGGAATTACAGGTATGTGCCACTACATCTGGTGGAATTTGCATTTAGAAAGAATTCCAGGTTAAGGCAGAAAGGCCAGAGATCATGCATAACAAACACCGAAGCAGAATTTGTGATATTCAACTCCTGTGAGGAGAGGGTTATTCTGAAGGAAGGTCTGGAAGAAAAGTATAAAGCATGGAAAGGGCTGTATCGTACTTCCAAGTCAACGGTTAGCTAGACAGTTTCACAAACGCTGGTAATGGTTATGACACTCCTGGGTTAGAGACAAAGGGCAGCTTGTTACTAAGGGTAACAACAGGTGTCAGAGTAACCTACTGGGCCAGTTTCAGGGGCCTCAATTCCCCCAAGCTTCTGTGATAGGACCAAAGGAGGTTATGTTACAGGGGGGAACCCAGAGTGAGAGAAATGGGAAAGCTGGATAATGGGGAGTTAAGTCACCCGGATCTTTACCTAAAGGGAGACATTTTCTGGCTTCCGAAGCTGTTCACTACAGAGCATCCTTTCAGGAAAAGGCAGTCAATGTCTGTACTCTCGAAACATGCAGGGACATGACACACGAGTCAACTCACAGCAGAAAGCCGGAGTGCAGGCGCCTATGTGGAAGGTATCTTACATCTGCAGGATGTAAAAAACAATCCCACCGCAGCAGGAGCGAGGAGTTGGAGGGATTTCACCCGCCACAGATGGCAGAAACTCAGGGTGGCTTCTAGTTCTCCCAGCTAAATCCATAAAGTCTAATTCCTGTTTTAAAAGGACCTTCCTGATTTCACGAGCATTTTCCATATTTACTTCACTGTAATCCTTGTATTTCATGGACATAGGTGATATTACATCCATTTCACTCATGAGGACCTAGATCCTGAGATGGTGACATTCAACCACAGGACAAGGACCAGGTCTTGTCACGATACCGTCCTCTCGCTGGCTTCCTCCAAGCCGAACAGAACTAGCCAAAACAAACAAGGCAAGCGAGCACAGGCCACTGAGAAAGCACTGCTAGCTCTAGGGATGAAATCGCTACCAGGGCCTCGGGACAAGCCACTACCTCAGAACTAGGAGGTAAGTGTCCCCGCCACGTTGCGGATCTGAGATTTCCAGAGACTGGTTAAAGGAAAGGCTCCTAAACTTCATTCCTCAATTGGCGGCGCAAGCAGCATCCAGACACCCCGCGTCCCTCTGCGCGACAAACTCCACAGGCCTCTCCCAGAGGAAGTGGGGCGGAACCCTCTGAACATGATCCTTCCGATTGGCCAGCGCTGCTGTCGCTCAGCGCTGTGACCGGAAGGGGCGGGGCCCTGTTACTTTTCCCACAAACTCCAAAAGGAGAACGCTACTCACGACTTTCCGGTGAGAGAGGCCGGGCGCCCACGCGGTGCCAGAAGCCGACTGGAGCCCTGCCCGCCCCAGCAGCTGTGGGAGCCCAGAGTGCGCTGTCCCGCCTCCGCTGACCGTGGGGTGTGGGCACCGAAGGGCACTTCAGGGCAGCGCCCGGTAGCCCGAACCAGGTGTGTCTCTGCTATGGCTGGGATGAGTCCCGCTGACAGTCGTAACTAGAAGCAGTCACCTCAGGTTGTGACAGACCAGAGCCAGGACGGATAGTCGGAAGCCAGGTTGCCTCCAGGGACACAGCAGCAGCAAGGACTCTGAAATGTAGCGGCCTGGACAGTAACTCCAAAGGAGATCGGTCTTGAGGTGCAAGCCTGTCTCTTCAGTGGAGTCCTCAGCCCTGCCTGACTAGTCCTCTCAAGGAGAAGAGGACAGGTCCCCCCCCCCCCCCACCTTTTTACAGTTTTTTTTTAAACAATCAAATAAGATAATGCATAGAAGCACCCAGTGGGAAGAAGCCACTTAACATTTCTAAGGCCTTACAGATGTTAGTTGATGCTGAAGGGCTAGCTTCTCCACCCTTAAACCACCACTGGGGCCCACTCTTAACTACTTTCCCCTTTCTCTCCGTTGTGTTTTAACTAAGTTCTAAGGAGTGGTCAGCTACAGACTGTCACAGGTTATAGCCAGCTGCCTTTACTGTAATCCTGCCTTCCAGTGAATTCTCTCTTTTTGGGGGACCCTGTATCCCTAACTGCCTACAACCCCACTGCCTCCTCTCACAGAGACCAACAAGAGTCTCTTCTTTTTCAGTGAATTGTGTTATCATACGTCAGAGCCGTAAAAGGGTGTTGAATTTCAGTCCAAAAATGAGATTGCTTGGCTCAAGGAATACATCAGTGGTTAAAGTGCTTGCCTAGGAAGCAAAAAGCCCTGGGTTCAGTTCCCTAGCACTACACAAGCTGGGTGTGATGTTATACACTTGTAATCCCAGCACTTGGAAGACCAGGCAGGAGGATTGCCCATGAGTTTCAGGCCAGCCTGGGCTACGACGTAGTTGAGTTTAGGACAAGCCTGGACTGCACAGTGAGACTGTCTCAAGAAAAAGAATTGAATGTAGAGTTGCTTGCTGCAGTCTGAAGGTCACTGGCTGGGGGATGGGCAAGGGTTTCGCATCTGACCTCTGACTCTCTCCTGCTCCCTGCTGCAGGTGGAGGGTGCCATTGGAAGGTCACATCCGGGAGGAGTTCTCAAAGCTCCTGGTGTTCTTCCCCCCCACCCACATTTTATTGATATGTATATGTGCAAAATTCAAGGTTTACAATGGAGTTGAGCATTTTGTGCACATACTTATCTTGTCAAGGTGACAAGGGCTTTCTCACTCTTCTTTTGTCCCTCCCTCTACCCACTTCTTCCTCCCTCCTCCCCCACCCTACTCCCCTCTTTCACTTTGTCTTTTGTCTTAAGTTCCATAGGAGTTGTGATCTGAGTCTCTCATATCAGAGAGACCATTCGATGTTTCACCTTCTGCTTCTGACTTACTTAAAGGGACAATTTTGAGATTGGGGATTGTGAGGCTTTCAATTTTGCTTTTCATTCTCAGGATTACTTTGGCTGTTTTGGGTTCTTTGAATTTCCATATGAATTTTAGAGTCAAGTTTTTCAGTTTCTGCAAACTTTGGAGAAATTGGGCTTTTGATAGGGATTGCACTGAATCTGTCAATAATACAGGAAACTCTGACGTAATGATGTTACATTTTCTGATCCAGGAACACAGGAAGCGTGACCCCTCTTGAGGTCAGAAATTCATATGCTTTCTTTGTGTTTCTCTTTTCCTTCAGAAATACAAGAGTTGAAAATGCCAGCAAGTTGCCAATCCTGATGCGGGGCAGGGGAAGAACAGACAGAAGAGCTGTGGTGCAAATCTAGTGGCCCCAGGGCTGCATGGGTAATGCAGCCAGCTGGATAGGATCCAGTGGGATCCAGAGGGAGTGGCAGAAACTGGAAGGTATGGAGTCTCTACGTTCTGGTGGCCATGGTGGCAGGAAAGCTACTTTCCCAGGGGGGAGAGTCACATGCACTGTGCAGGGAGGAGGGCGCCATGATGTGACTCATATTTCTCTGTGGCCATCCAACACTTAGCCTTAGATCACGCGGGTGTATACTGAGGATTGCTGGGTTCTCAGGGATGAGTAAGGAAGAACTGTTGACCTGTTGGAGCTGTCCAAAGGTGGGAGAGAGTGCTCGGGTGCTACTGAGTTCCCTGTCACTGGAGGTACTTGAGCAAAGGCTGGACAACACCTGGGCTCTGTTTCAGCAGAGCATTACTGCTGTGCCTCCCACTGAGCCATCCCATGAGCAGATGTAGTGATTTCTGTCCACGTGGATGCCAGCCATGCTGGAGATCCTCCTATTTATCTCTCCCAACTGGGGTGGCATAGGCACTCTCAACAGAATCCTGAGTGGTTATGGCGGCTCACTTTGTTCCTGCCCAGTCCAGGAGTTATTTTAGGGTGAGTAATCGGGAAACATAGGCCTGAGACAAGAGGTTGAGTCTTGCTGCCCCTTTTGAGTTAGCTTGGATCATCCCAGAATGCCCCAAGCAGCCCTACCCACCATGCACAGTTCTCCTTGCCCAGACTCTTCTGACCATGGAGTCAGAGCCTGTCGAGCCAGGCACGCTCATTGACAAGTGCTAGTACCTGGACTCTGTGTGGTACTGCATCTGGAGGAAGATGATCACATGCATGGCATCTGGTGAGGGACATGGGCAGGTGTTTGGCATGGGAAAAGCACTGCTCGCCTCTGATCCCAGTTCCACTGAAGAGCTGAGCCTCTGCCAGGTTCCGCCTCGTCTCCCAGCTGGCTTCCCTCAGGCCTCTGCCGGGCAGGCCCAGGCACCGTCCTCTCTCCCCTGCCAGGCAGCCTTTCCTGGCCAAGTGCCTTCCTGGGCAAGTCCTGACCTTCTGCCCCCTCTTAGAAAGAGAAGTGCCCCTCTTCCTATTCAGGGACCTTTTTGGTCCAGGGTCCAGCCACTGACTCAGTGTTTCAGGGAGGAGTGTTGGTGGTTTATGGGAATGGTACCTGCTTTTTAAAGACAGCATTAGAGTTGCTGCCTATATTGGTGTCCTCTGGCTCCTGTAATAAAGGACTTCGGCCTGGTGCCTTCGGTGACAGAAATGTATCCGTTTCCAGTCAGGGTGGGTCATTCCCTATGTGGAACCAGTGGTGAGGCCATCCCTGCTGCTTCCTGCCTTCGGAGTTGGCTAGCACTGGTTGGCTATCCCTGGCTTGCTGCTGTCGCAGCTTGACCTCTGCCACCTTTGTCATGTGGCATTCTATACTCATATCTCTGTTTCTTCTTTTCTTTTCATAAGAACACAGTCATGGTGGACTTACGGCCCACCCTACTGCAGTCCACCTTCCTCTTCACTGCTTACATTTATAATGATCCTAGCCCCACTAAGGCCATATTCTGAGGTACCGGGGTTCAGGACTCCCATATGTTCAGAGACCCAGTCCAGCCTATTACCCCATGGTTCCTGGGGTGCAGCCCTTGCACGCATGGGCAGGTAGCTCAGGGGCGGTCAGCTTAGCCACTGCAGACAGCAGCCGGCCTGGCAGGAGGGAGGGTGCCATGCTTGCTGACTGACTTCTCCTGCCTCGGCTGCCCTCGGTGCCCTTCAGCTTTGATCCCAGTCGTCTGGCCAGCGAGCTTTCTGTGGCTGGGGACCTCACCAGCGTCTCCAACCATGGCTGCCACATGCAGGTGGAGACCGTGGGGCACTTCTCCTCAGTGCCCTTTGTACCGGGCTCTGTGTCTTGTCGCAGGGCTCCCACACCTGGGAGGGCGCAGAGCTGGCAGGTGGGTGGCTCAGAACACTGCTTGTGTTGCTGCCACCATGACACATGCCCTGGTTCTGGTGCTTGAGCGGCACGCCTACTGTGAGTGGGGACTTCTGTGTGGCCTCCAGCCCAGCCGCGGCACCCCTGCTCCTGGCTGTCCTGCCGCCTCCTTGTGAACGTGGGCAGTAAGGAGGATGAGCTGGCCTTCTTTGATGCCGAGTGCAGCTGCCTCCATGCCCACTTCCAGGAGACGCAGAGCCTCTACTTACGAGCCATGCTCGACAGCAGGGCCCTGAGTGTTTGCACATCTGACCTCGGCGTGTCACCCTTAGGGAGCACATGGATGGCTGCGTGGCTGAGCTTTCTGGGTGCTGTGCAAGAGAAGGGTGGATGTGACCCAGGGCGGGCTCATCTCTCATTTTGTGTGACTGTTTTTACACGGCTACACCAATCTCCCTAGGAAGGGTTGAGGCAAAGCTGCCCAACCCCTTTGGTCTGCTCTGACTTATATATCTATCTGTACTTAAAAGGTAAATATATACTTAAATTTCCTCCAAACCCCAAGTTCCAGAACACTTGAAATTTCGAGCCCTTTTGCCCTGTTTGCACGCTGGCCTTAGTTTCCTCGTCTGTAAATCAGGTGTCAGGAATGGAAGACGTGCTGCTCTGTGATTGCTGCGGAGGGGTTTCTCTGCTTAGTTCTCACTTAAGGTACGAGAAGGGAAGGAGCGAGACTCGGCCTGGGAGGCCATGGCCCCACCCGAGGGCCCGTGCACCCTCAGCCTCCGCTGCTGCTCTGCCTTCCCTGACTGCACCCTGTTCGCTCTTGACCCGCCCCCGGTGGTGCTTCCCCCCTCTGCTGTGGACCCTACCCTTCCTTTCCCACCCATGTTTGCAGATGGCTTCTCACTGTCAGCCCACCATGTCCTGGGAAACAGCATTGCAAAAGAAAATGTTTCCCCCGTGGGTGCAGCGTTTAATTAAGGGCACATTCCTGACTGAGGAAGTGGCATCCTGCCTCCTGACCAAATCCCCCGCTTCACAAAAACTGGCATTTTAAACCAAGCGTGACTCATACCTATTAATTGGTTGTAAACGCGTTGTGCACATTGGTTATGCAGGTGCGAGCACATGGAGGGTCCGGGTAGGCGGTGCCACTGCCGTGTAGGCCAGGTGGGGGCGGGAGGACGCTGCCACACGCGTGTGTGTGTCAGGTGCTCAGACCCAGGGAGCTCCAGGCCTCTTGGGAGCCATGCAGGTCTGAGTGTACGCCCTCTACTATTGAGGGTTCACCCGTCATTTATAGCTCCTATATAATTAATTTGTCCTGAAATTAATTTTTTAATTAAAATAAATTTAAATTTTTTTTGCTTTAGATTTTGTAAATTTTGTTTTTTAAGAGATAATTTAAGCTATGTTTAGTCTTGCATGCTTTAATCCTAGCATTCTGGGAGGCTGAGGCAGGAGCATAACAAGTTCAAGCCTCGCTTGGCAACTTAGCAATTAATGCAGCCCTGTCCCAAGATTAAGGACAGAAAAAAAAAAATAGAGAGAGAGGGAAGTGGGACAGTAGCGTGGTGGGAAAGCCTTGGGTTCCAACCCCGGGACCCTTCAACAAAAAGAAAAAATAATAAGTTGGATAGCCTGTGCTTTTTCAGAAAGTAAAAAGTAGAAATGTCCCATTTTGGGGGCATTTCTTCCAGTGTACTTATTTTGAGTTCAGCCGTGTCGTTGCGTGTATTTATCATTATTTTTGGTGTACCGCTTCCCTGACTAGAATAATCCTCCTCTGTCTGTACCAGTTAATGGGCATAGATGTGACTCGTTTCCCCTTCTCAGCTGTTCTGAATCGTGTTGCTGTGAGCGTTTGTGTCTGAGTTGTTTTGTAAGTGTGTCTTCCGTTCTCTTTGGTGACTACTTGGGAGCAGGCTTGTTGAGTCACGGCTCCACACCACTCCCCGTGGCAGCAGCACCAGCCGATGCTGCTCACCGGTGGTGTAGGAGAGCTGGGGCCACCCTGTGTCCTTGCCCGCGCTTGCCTGTTTCTGACTTAGCCTTCCCAGGCAGGACGGACATGGCTTTGGTTGTGTTTCCCTGATGACTGATCGTGCTGAACATCTTTCCTTGTGGTTATTAGCCCTTTGTATATCTTCTTAGGAAGACTGTCTTCAGAGCCTTTGCCCATTTTTAAATGATTATTTGTCTTTATTATTCTCGACACGAGTCCATTTGTCAGATATATAACTTATAAACATTCTTCCCATTTCTTGAGTTTTCTGTCCTTTCACTTTCTCGATATCCATCGAAACCCAGAAGTTTTAAATTTTATTTTAATTTTTTGTTTGTTGTTTTCAAAACAGAATATTGCTCTGTAGTCCTGGCTGATCTGATCCTGAGCTCATTGTGTAGCTCAGGCTAGCCTCAAACACATGGCAGCCTCTTGCCTCAGCCTCCTGAGTGCTGGAATTGTAGGCATGAGCTAACCACACCCAGGTAATTTGTGTGTGGTGCTAGGGAATTGAACCCAGGGCCTGTGCATGCTACACAAGTGCTTGAACCACTGAGCTATTCTCCCAGCCCCAATTTTTTAATTATAGTGCTGTCCAGTTTGTTTTCTGTTATTGTTTGCATGTCCTAGAATATTTTTTGGTGGGGGTAGGTACTGGGGATATAACCCAGGGGTGCTCTCCCACTGAACTACAGTCCTGGCCTTTTTTACTTTGCATTTTGATATAGACTCTTACTAAGTTGCTAAGGCTGGCCGCAAATTTGGGAGCCTCTTGCCTCTTGAATAGGTAGATTATAGGCAGGCATGTCACATAAGTTGTAGAGCAGACACAGGCCACATAGTCCAAACCAGTTCTGCAAGATTACCAGAGGCTGAAAAATTCTTACTGTCTAGTATTTTTTTTTTTTACTGGGCCTCCTCTTCGTTTAGATTTTTTTTTTTTGGGGGGGGGCATGGAGGAAGGATCAGGGTCTCTGTCTGTAGGTCCAGGCTACTCCTGAACTCACTACGGAGCCCCAGGCTGGCCTCAAACTCTTGGCATTCTTCCTTCCTCAGGCTCGTAAGTGCTGAGATTACAGGCATGTGCCACTATGCTGGGCTTTGCTTTATAGTTGTTTAGATACACATATACTTCCTGTCTTAATGGTGGACTGTGGCACCAGTACAGTAACAAAGTTGCAGCCCAGTCACAACAGGCTTGGTGTGCAAAAGAGGGTACTGGCTGGGTTTATCTGAGCACATGGTGATGTTCACAGTAATGAAACTGTCTACCGCTCATCTTCCGGAGCACGGCCCCATCACATGTGCCTGTCTGGAAAGCTGGTTTCCAAAGTACCACAAAACCACTGCAGCCTTTTAGAAAAGACAAAAAGAAACAAGGCCTGAAGTCCAGATCCAAATCCAGCCCGCCAGCACTGAGGGACAGGCTCCTTGAGCCTTTTGAACATCTGTTCCCACACTTAGAGTGGGGATGTCTGGGCCGACCCCCGGTTCTTGGGGAACCCAATGAGGTGGTGTTTGGTAAAAATGCCCCATATCTTAAAGCTTGTGCAGGTTTATTATATGTTGATTAAATTCTTCAGCCAGTAGGAGGCTGTGTGTATTGAAATTATAGTTCACAATAATGATGAAGCCCAAAGAAAAGTGAGAAGTGTAAGTTATGTTGGGAGCACTTACAATTGCTCAAGTTTTTAACAAGGATGTGTATGTAGAACATGTTTATGGAAGCATTTTGGTAACATGGAAGTATGGTTATGCTGTAATATCTAAAACAAAATCTATTTTAAACATGCAAACATGGAACATACAAAAAGACAAGCAAGGGCCTGTCTTTCCGCTTGTCCGTGTATTAGATTAGACAATCTGTTTACGTGGCTGCTCAACGCCAAAGGCACGGAATGTACTGGAACGGTCTTCTTCTGCACGCTTAGCTCCTGCTTTTGCAGGCAATTCATCATGTCAGCTTCTGTTTTGATCTTTCCAGAGGTAATTTGTACCTAGTACATATCAGTTTAGGAGTGTGTTCTGCCACCCCCTGTCCACGAGAGTTGAGGAGCAGATTCCTGTGTTCTGTGTCCTCATACAACCCAGCCCCTTCAAAGCAGAACACTCAAAATGAGAAAAGTTATTAAAATAATTTTCCTCAAGGGGGAGGTTTGTCCTGGGTGTTTTCATGTAGTCAGTTCAGTGGGTGGATTTCAGTTTTTGTTTTTCTTTAAATACTGCACTGTAGGGTTTTAAAACAAAGAGAACAGTTGAAATAGAAATATTAAACCTGAGATCTCTATATATTTAAAAAATCTCAATAGTCAGGCTAGCCGGGATGATATAACAAGACCTTGTCTCGAAAAACAAAACAAAATCCTCACAAAGTTATCTAGGGGGTTAAGGGCCTGGGATATAGGATTGTACAACTTAGGCTCAAACTCGGAGTTAACCACTGAGTGACCCCGGGAAATGTCTTAACCTCTCTGGGCCTTCGTTTCACCATGTAAGAAGGTATTGAGAGTTCCTACCTCTTCTGATCATTAAGAAATTTTAAGTGAGCCAATGTATAAATACAAGAGAATAAAGCTTGACACATAACTTAGTAGTTGAGTTTACTCTGGTTATACCTGGTCCTGCTGCTCAGATAAAGCTGTTCAGCTTCTGTAGATAGGGAAAGGCGGATACTTGCCTATTTTCCCAGGTCATTTCAGATTCTAACGTGTTGTGATTCACAATCTGTGTCACTAGCAAGACTCTGTCTTTCTCACAAAGGGGATATTGATTTAGGGTGCTGCTGTAAACCAGTGTTCAAGAATTAGGTGTGGTATCAGAGGACTTTTCTCATGTTTTGAGCCTGGAAAGAAAGATTAAGGGTCACGATGTTTCAGGCATAGGAAAGAATATTCTAGAGAGGAGCAAATCTTGTAAAATTGTTAGATTAGTAATTGGATCATGCACAATAAAATTGTGTTGTCATGTTCCAAATGGCTCATGTGCTTGTGTTTTCAGTACATGATTAAAGATGTCAAATACTGAGTTGTGCCCGCTGTGCAGGTGATCCTAAGTGCAGCAGAGAAGTTTGGGTTGTACAGAGATGATTGTTAGAGATAGAAAAGGTTAGGGTGGGAATATCACCTTTCATATTTCAACGGAAAACGTAGCTTCTTACCCCTGCCTGCCCTGTCCATTTCTGCCCTGACCATGAAAATAAAGATTAGTCTGGTGGCCGGGGCACTTCACTGAAGCTCTCCTGTTCTGGGATGCTGCTTGTCCTTGCTCCAGGTATCACTTGAGTGGTTTTCCTCTGCCAGGCAACAGGCTGAGAAAGATGGGAGATTTGGTTTCTATGGATACTGGACTGGCTGGGATTTGCATAGTATAGTTAGGAGGAAAATTAGGAAGCACAGAGGATCACAGGAACGGAAAGGCACAGGGAGGCAAGTCAGAAGTTCTGGGGAGCCAGGCTCCACAGCAACCCTCTTCTAGGGACGCAAATCTGCATCTAGCTCTGCACAGGCAGTATGTGGATCCTTGAGGAAGATTATGTGTGAACAGTGCCCTCAACTGGTAGTGGCATGTACTTGGGGCTTAACCAATGCTGGTACTCTTGCACAAAGCACTTCCCATGTGAGCTTGTTCTGGTTTAGATCTAAAATGTCCTCCCCTGAGTCTGATGTATTCAAAAGGTGACTGGATCACAGGGGAGCTGTGCCCGTGTGCAGATTCATCCACTGGTGTGTCTAGTTGCAAGCGGGTCGCTGGGGTGCGACTTGGAAGGGCGCATGCTTGTCCCTGCTTCTCTCTGCTCTCTGGCTGTTCTGGTGTGAGCACCTCTCCTCCACCATGCCTCTCTGCCATGCCATTTCTGCCTTAGAGCCAGCCAGGCATGGATGGAAACCATGAGCCAAAATAAACCTCTCTTCCTTGAAAATGTGGCCATAAAGGATTTTGTACCAGTGGTGGGACAGTGACCAATACAGCTCTTTGTTTTAATCCTACCACCAGCTGGTCACCATGTGAGACAGCCTCAGGAGGCCAGAAGGCTTTTCGATGTCACATGACTTACAGAGCCAGACATCAGACCAGGATGCTGGTGTTGCCATCTCTGAATCCCAAAGCACCAGGGTTGCAGTAGTCAGTGCCGCATACCAGCGGCAGTTGAGTTTAGAGGCTCTGACCTGACGTAGGTTGAGGGGAGGAAAAGAGGAGAGACAGGTGCAGGACATCCTAGAGGCGGTTGGCTGGACAGGCAGCACATCACGGAGCACACCGGGTAGGGAAGTCGAGAGCCTGTGGCTGCCAGAATTTGGGCTTGAGCAGCTGGTGCTGCTCACAGATGCGAGCTGGCAGAGGCAGGTGAGTGCTGCTGTGTCTGTGAGACCTTCATGTGGAGGAGGGATGGGCAAGGCCGTCAAACATAGAGCTCTGCAGCTCAGGGTCTGGATGTGAGGTACAAGCTGTATTACAGTAAAGGCACGTTGCCATGAATGCCCTCACAGGACTCCCTCACTTCCAGCACACTTGACCCATCTTTCTTGCTACTTTCTAAGCAGTTCTAGATGTCCTGTTTCTTTAGCTGTGTGTGTAGCTGGGCTGTGGTGTTTGCCTCTGTGAATTAATTCAAAAATGTTTAGCTTTCATGGTTATTTTGACTTTGGGGAGAGCCGAATCCACTGACTAAGCTGGAAGAGGACACACCTTCGTGTTCTGATGAGACTGCCTTTCCACTGGTGACAGTGAGCAGAAGTGTTTACTGTTTCGATCACATTGCATGAAGACACTCAAGATAGAGGACTTCTCGAGCTCCTTCAGAAAGTGGAAAGAACGAGGGGCTTTGTGCTCAGGATGAGGGGGAGTGTTTGGAGTGGCCTTAATGGCAAGGATTCCTTTACTTACTAAGTATTTTTAAATTTTAACATTCACTGTCTGTTTCGAGCACCCTTGCACACAGTAGCCCTTGGCACAGCAGTGTTGCTGAAGCCACCAGCATCTGAGCTGTCAAATGGACGGTACATAAGGGAGGGGGGAACAGGACCTGGGGAACACAGACCCATTTTAGGAGTGGGCCAAGGTTTCGGGTTAGGAGCATGAGGAATGGAGAGAATGGAGAACCAACTAGAAGCGGAACTCAAGGAAGGTGGCATGACAAAGCGAAACCAAACTAAACCACAGCAGAGACTGTATTGAATGGGGGGGGGGGGGGGGGACATCTGCCAGCAGGCCAAATATAATGAAGGCAGGAAATGCTCACAGCTCCAGTTTAAAGCAGCAGTTGCCACTTGTCCCCTGGCTGGGCTTCTCCCACGACCTGAGAAGGTAGCGCACAGGAACGCGTGGAACCACCTGGGAGCAAGTGGACTTGGGAGGCCAAGTTTGAGGCTGTGACATCCGGCCATTCTCCTCTGGGATTAGCTCCCCATGGTGGAGGCCTAGGATCAGGGCTGTCTTTTTATTTGGGAGGTTGCCTTACTTGTTTTAACTCTGAGCTGTTTCCAAGCTAATTCTTTAAGCTTATCTGATATATAAAATCTGTACAGATTTATGGGGTACCATGTGATATTTTGACCCATGTAAATATTGTTTTTTCTTTGCATTCATAGTTATTAAAAAGCTTAATTTAAAAATTATTCACAATAAGAGATTAATGATACTGAAATAGAATAGTGCCAACAATATAGTATAATAAAAGCTATTTGAAAGTGGATCTCCTTTTATTTTTTTGAGACCAGGTCACATTCTGTAGCCCAGGCTGGCCTTGAACTCATGGCTGTCCTCCTGTCTCAGTCTCCTGAGTGCTGGAATTATGGTCAGGCCCCACTATACTCTGCTAATTTTTAATCTGGTGCTGAGAGACGGAACCCAGGGCCTTGCATACACTGGGCAAGTGCTCTAACTGCTGATTGAATGCCCTCTGCTACTGTACTTAACCTTCTTACCTGTAAGTGGCAGCAGGTGACTAAGCCAGAGAGTGAGGAGGGACTCCTGAGGGCTGCTTAAACAATAAAGAAACAGAGTTAAGGGCTGGGAATGTAGCTCAGTGGCTAAAGTGCTTGCAAGGTCCTAGGTTTGATTCCCTAGCACCACATTAGGCAGAAATGGTGGTATACGCCTATAGTCCCAGCACTTGGGAGCCTGAGGCTAGAGGATTTTGCTGTATGTTCGAGACCAGCCTGGGCTACACAGTGAGTTCAGGACTAGCCTAGGCCATAGAGCAATATCCTGTCTCAAAACAAAAGCAGAAAAATCGCAGGGCTGTTTGCAGCACCTAGAAGGAAGCTTTGGTGTTCTCAATAGGAGTCATCTCCATTTAAATTCAGAGGGAGCCAGTGAGATCGAACAGACTTGTAAGAAACTGAGACTGTTGCATAGTCCTGACACTCCCAGATGAGAATCCAAGAACAGAATTGTAACATGATAGGGAGAAACCGAGAAATGAACATGGAAGACAAAGTCAGCAACGTTGCCAGGAGAACGAGGTAGATTTCCTTCACCGTAAGTACACAAATAAATAATGAAGATGGAAGGCAGAAAGTAAAAATCTAATTTAAAAATTATGGGGAAAAAATCAGAATATTTAAAACTAAAATGACAGATACAATGTCTCTGTCAAATGATGAAAAAAAAAAAGCAATTAGAAATTGAAAGTGCTCATCAAATTCCAAATAAATTCATGGCAAATGCCCTGAATTATAAAATATAAGATAAATTCTACTGACATCGGAGATTACAATACCAAGCAGCACAGCAAAATCTGAATTATGTACAAGGAAATAAAAATTAGTCTAAGATTTGATTTTGGTTTATGAAAAGATAAAGAATGAAGAAATATAGAATCTTGAGCAAAGTGGATGACTCATCTGGGGTTTCAGACCCCCATCAGTTTCATGAAGGTAAAAATTAATATTTGCAAAAATGTAAGACCATGCCATCAATGAACCTTACTTGGAATAATTTAATTTAATATATCAAATATTTGAAAATGTCAAATAATTTGATGCAGATAATTTAAACTGAATGTGTAAATGTCAGAAATCATTCTTAGAAGAAATGATAAATATAATTTAATAACAATGATTTGATCATATAACTCTAGGTTATATTGACCAAACTCATAAAATTTGGAGGCAAGGGATTTTGAGTTTCTCAAATCCATGTGCAGGAAAAAAGGTGGGAAGGACTAGCATTTTAAATTAAAACAGGCATTGTTTTATTCTGTATCTCTGATACTGAAACAAGTATATATTGATTTTTTTTTTTTTTTGAGGCAAGGTTTCACTCTGTAGTCTAGGCTACCCTGAACTCATTATGTAGCCCATGGTGGTCTTGAACTCATGGTATCCTCCTGCCTCAACCTCCCAAGTGTTAGGGTTATTGGCATGAGCTACCACACTCAGCTTGCAAGTGTATATTTAAAAGTTTTCTTAAGGGAGTACTAAACCAGAAGGAGTCTGGAATGGTGGCACATATCTGTTATCCCAGTTAGGAATCTGAGGCAGGAAATTGGAAGTTTAAAGACCCACCTGGACAACTTAGTGAGACCTTATCTCAAAATAATAAATGAGTTGGAGGTGTAGCTCAGTGGTAGGCCTTCTCTGAGTTTAATCCCTAGTACCTCAAAACCAATCAAAGCAACCATGCCCCACACCTGCTGCACCCCCCCCCAAAAAAAAAAAACACTAGAAGACTTGTAGAGCAGCAGAGATTGTTTCCAAAACATGAATACAAAAAAGAAAAAAGATACTCTATAGAGAAAGAACGAAAGCACAGTAAGGAGCCACAGAATATTTGCTGCTGCGCCACCTAATGTAAGCTTTTAAAATATTCTTAGTTTAAAATGATTCTCAAATTAGATTTAAAAGCTATCATCTACTGCTTATAAAAAAAAAAAATCTCAAACTAAATCACCAAATGCACCACAGTCACCAGGAGTCTAGTTCCAAACAGAAATAAAATAGGATGGACAATAATTTCAGAGAGGAATTGAAAGAGGACAATAGGATATAAAAGAATTTTAATTAAAAATGAAAATACATAAGGTAAATAGTTATACATTGCAAGTTTTCTGGTATAATACTTGCCTAGAAACTCAAGAGGCTCAATTAAAAACATAATATCTATGCAGCTAAATATCTATACACATCATAGAGTGGCAGAAGGCAGTGGTTTTGATTGGTGATACTATGAGCTCTAAAAACAGTAAGAATTGGTAAATGAGTAGTTCTTGGAGTATTATCCCCAAAGCTGTCACTGAGTGGTAAAGATAAAAGATTACACAGCCTTAGTCCATTGGCTAAGAACTCAGTCGGCTATCGGTCAACCTGTCAATCTTGAATTTTACATCTCAATTTCCTGCTCTGTAACTAAATTTGTAATAACGATCTTATTCATTTTTTCCTGCTCCTCCTTGGGAAAGAATTCTTTAAAAATTCTGAAATAATTAAGTATGCCATTATATCTGCTGCCTTATGTGTGTGATACACTTTTATGATATAAACTTTAGTTCATTTAGTGAAGTGATTCATGTATTTGGTCTTTGATATAAGTTTAGCCTAAGAAATTTGATTGATGTAATGGTAACCCGAATGTCCTGTATGGCCGCACAATTGATAGTAGCCAAATCATGGAAGAAACCCATGTGCCCCAGTCCAGATGAGTGGATGAAGAACACGTGGTATACATACACAGGGGAGTATTGCTTCACCATTACGAATGACACATTGTGTCATTTTTAGGAAAATGGATATGCCTTGAGACCATGATGCTCAGCGAAACGAATTAGACCCAGAAACTTAAATATTGTATGGTTTCTCTAATATGAGAAAACTAAGCCACAAAAAATGTAACTGACAGAGAAGAAAGTAAGAAGATGGACTTTGTGGAGACAGAAAGGGAAGCGGGGAGTGAGAGGGTGGAAAGGAGAAAGGGAGATGACATGTTGAAAAGAAAGGACCAAGCGGGGTGGTAGTGGGGGCTGGGGGGAGTTGAGGGAGGGTCAGAAGGGGAAGGGGAAGAGACTGTAATTTTGTCACGATCTATATGTGCACAAAATACTCAATCTCAATGTAAACATTATGTATTGCATATATTAATAAAATGAGAGGAAATAAAAAGCATACTAGAACTACGGAGAGACTGGTCAAGTGAGTCCAGGGACTTTCGTTTAAAAATGCCAACATTTTTTTCTGAGCCAAATCTTGTAATTTGTTCATTACTTGCATTTGAACAAAACTCTGTCAAGACGTTCTTGGCCGGAGATTCTTTGCTACAACCTTTAAAAAAAAAAAAAAAACACATGTAATGTCCTTCTAGCTTTTAGCAACTTCACTGAGTTCTTAACACTAGGTAGAAGTTTTAATAATTATGTCATATGAAAGTGTTCCTTATTAAATTTCTTGTAGCCATTATCAGGGACCTTTAATGAATGAATTCAGGGTCCTTATTAAACAAGGCATTACTACTACCAACATTTTCTAAAGACTCAACATTTTTTATATCAGCAATATGTAGTTTAACTTTTCCTATCAGCAATACTTAGAAATAATAGCGGCAATAAAATTCCATTGACATAAAATATAAGGCTTTTATTGAATTACATTTTAAAATAGCTACAACATTTAATTGAAATAAAAACACATTGACAAGAACAAGCAGACAGGTGTAATTCTAAATATCTAGAGCCTTGAGCTTTGAAATTGGACTAAGTGACTTTTAACTTGGAGTGAGAAAATAACCAACATAGTTTTGGGAAGTGATCATTTCATTAAGAGTATATCTTCAGCTGGGTGTAGTGGTGCATGCCTGTAATCCTAGCACCTGAGAGGCTGAGGCAAGAGGATTGTAGTGAGCTCGATGCCAGCCTAGGCTTCATAGTGAGTTCAGAACTACTGAATGAGACCCTGTCTCAAAAAAAGTGTATCTTAAGGAAATATTCAGATATCGGGACAAGGAAATATGTACAAAATACCAATACCCATCCTTGTTCATCATAGATTAAAAATAAGGAATAGTTGGAAATAGAATATCCAGGAGTAGACAAGGAGTTAAGGAAATCATTTCATGTTCTATAATACCATAAAAAACTAAGAATATTTCTAGACATGAGGAAATGCTCACTCAACTAAAGCAAACATAAAGCTATAATTAGTGCAATTCCAAATTTGTAAATCTGTCCTATTTTTGAAGGGAATAGCCAATACTGTGAACCGTGGGTATTTTTGGATGGTTCGTTTACGCATGATTTGTTTTTCCCCAGTGCACTTCCTCCGTCTTATGAGAGAAGGCATGGCACTTGTAGGTAGAAAAAGCCAAACACGAAGAAGACGCGTGTGTGAGAGTTGGCGATCAGAGGCTTTGACACGGGGCTGGATCTAGGGAACTATGCGGGGGAGGGAGTCAGTCAGACACGCGAGGGGCGGCATCCCAACAGCGCAAGGTGAGCAAAAGACAGGAGCCGTCCCCACTCAAAGGGAATCCGAGATTTTCTCAGTAGGACACAGAGTCACCTGCGGGAAAGCCAGCGGCCACAGTGGCCGGAAAGAACGTGGCGAAGCTCTGGAATAAAGGGCAGGGAGAGGAAGCGTGGCTCGGAGGGGACCCCGGTCAGCGACGTCCGCACACCAGGTTCCGCGGAGACGCCCCGGGCAGCAGGGCGAGCTCCCACCGGGAGAAGCTGGCCGCGCCGCGGCCGAGACTCAGCCGTCGCTGCAGGGGTCCCCAGAGGGTTCCTGGAGGCATCCGGGTCTTACCTGGGCTGAGGTGCTTCTATTGGTTGCTGCTACTGGCATGATGTCACCATCATCCAATCAGAAGTCAGGGCCCCTCCCTGGCTAACAAGATAATTAACTCTTCCTAAACCACTGAGTCGTGTGTGTGTGTGTGTGTGTGTGTGTGTGTGTGTGTGTGTGTGTGTGTGTGTGTGTGTGTGTGTGTTTGCCTTTCTAGGTTTTAGGATTGAATCCAAGGTCTTTGCACTGAGCTACATCCCAGGCGCCTTTTTATTTTTTGCTTTGAAACAGGGTCTTGTTAAGTCTTTTAAATTACCACGCTGGCCTCCAGTTTAAGACTCTCCTGCTTCAGCCTCCTGAGGAGCTGGAATTACAGGTGTAATCCCCATGACCCGTTCTGCTACTCTTTGTCCTGGAATACAGAAAGTAAGAGCAAATAATGACAAGGTTTTGTAGATATAGGTATACAGAATATATATGCATGTGTATTATATATAATATCTACATATACTAAATATGATATACATACATATATTGTGGTATAAATGTAATGTATGCTCAGACTTTTTTGTAAATAATAAGCCAAATTTTAATATCCATTTTAAACATTTTGGTGCAGTTTCTTCTTATATTTTTTATTTATTTTGAAGCAGGGTCTTGCTGCGTATCCCAGGGTGGCCTTGAAGTTGCAATTCTACCTCACTTGGGTTTTCATAGTTAATTCTATCTCTGATTTATAGAAATTAGCATTAAAAGTTAACACCTGTGAGACACATTATCGGAAAACATGATTAGTCATCAATTTCACTCATAACCAAAGATCCTAAGCAAAAGCACTAAGTAAATAGTGAATCAAAGTTTGAAGTATTTAGAAACAACAGAGCTAGAAAGACAGATAGAAATCTTACAACCAGGTTGAATTTAGTTCAGTATTTATTTCAGATATTGCCTTTAAAACTCAAAAACTCAATAAACTCTTTATTCACATAGAGGAAAACAGAACTATCATCTGCAGAAGAATCATTTGATAAAATTCAACAGATATTAATTAAAATAATTTTGAAATTAGGAATAGAAAGCTTTCTTTTAATAAAGATGATACATAAACATTTAAATAACATAATGTACACATAGTACAATGTTGGAAATGTCTTTCCTGGAATTAGAAACAACACAAGAATGTCCACCATGTTCACTACTATTTGTTATCTTCTTGGCGACCCTCCTCAATTGAATAAGGCAAAATAAAGAAATAAATGGTATCAGTTGGGGACATAGCTCAGCAGTTAAAGCACTTGCCTAGCAAGTGCTAGGCCCTGGGCTTGATTTCCCCAGCACCACAAAAGTAGGGTGTGGTGGTACATGCCTGTAATCACAGCAGTTGGGAGGCTGAGGTAGGAGGATTGTTTTGAGTTCAAGGCTAGCCTGAGCTATATAATGAAGTCAAGACCAGCCTGACCTACAGAACAAGACCCTGCCTCAATAAAACAAAGTCCAAAAACCAAAAGAACAGAAAATAAAACAAAAAGAAATAGCATAAAAATTTTAAAAGGAAACAAAACTGCCATTTCAAGATAATACAGGTGTTTATGAAGGTAAATTAAAACTATATACATATGCTATTAAAAGTTGCAAGAAGCTAGAATATGAAAACCTCAAATAATTTGAACACAAGATTGTTCCAATAATAACAAATCTGTAAACTAAGATGCCAGTGTGCTCCCAGTCGTACACAGTTTCCACATATTCCAGTCATAATCCCATAAACCTAAACAGTTTACCAAAACTATATCAAGTGGATGTAGATCCAAATGTGAATGAAGGACTGGAGGAATAACACAGTGGTTAGAGCTCTTGCCTAGTAAGCACAAGGCCCTGAGTTCAATTCCCTAGAATCACATACGTTGGGTGTGGCGGCACATGTCTATAATCCCAGCACCTGGGAGGCTGAGGCAGGAAGATGGTTGTGTATTCAAGGCCAGCCTGGGCTACACAGTGAATTCAGGACCAGCTTGGACCACAGACCAAGACCCTATCTCAAAAAAAAAAAGAAAGAAAAAAAGAAAGAAAAAGAAAGAAAGAAAAATAATAGTACTCTTAGAAGATAAAATAAGTATTTTCATAATGTTTGCACAGGGAAATATACACAAACTAATTATAATGTCAAGGCTGATAAAAATCAAGTACATCACAAGTAAGAAGTTCTGTTCATCCTACAAAGTCACAAAGAAAGCTATGGTGCAAGTGATAATATTTACAATATGTATAATCTGACGGAGGGCTTGAATTCAGAGAGTAAGAAGCAACAGTAGTTCCAGTACAGTTCTCTGCCTACAGACCAAAAGGCAGAGAGAGAAGGCGCGTTCTCGTGTACTATGTGTGTTCTTTCCCATCGAGAGACCCAGAGGTGGGTGCAAGGGTGGGAGGGGCGAGGGCCGTAGTGCCCACAGCTGGGAGTGTAGCTTCTGCAGGGAGTGTCTCCCCCCTGCTCCTGTGCAGCTGCCCATACAAGGAACAAGCCAGGATGGCGCGGCTGCTCAGCTGGCTTTCTCTGTGAGGGGCCTCTGTCCTCTGCTGTAAAGGTGACCGGAAACTGCAATTAGGACCTCCATCTTCTGGTTTTGAAAATTCATATCTTAAAAAATGGCTGCAGTGAGCGTGCATTGCTTTTAACATCAGAAGCCAAAATGCTTAGATTTTAATAAAAGTAAGCAGAGCATCTGGGTGACTGCACAAGGGGCCAAGATGAGGAGACACTCTCGTCTTCATTCAGTATCTCCCCAGCAACATCTGCACATCTGCATGCTGGTACAGTTTAAGAATCCTGCTCCCCCTGTGGGTCCCACCGTGGAAGTGCCACGTTCGCCAGCGGCTCTCCCCTAGCTGTTGTTATTATCACCCCTGTCTCGTACTGTGGGAGGCCGGTGCAAGATGACTGTCTCCAAAGAGATGACAGTGTGCCTGGGGAGTTAAAAGATGAGTTGGACCCAGGCAGAGGTAGAGGTGGTGGTGCTCACCCTGGAAGTGAGGAAGCCCCGATATATTTAAGATGGGTGGCAGAAAATGATGTATCATTTGTGGGGAGCCTGTAATATTTCACTGCAGCCTGGAAATGCGTTCAGTATGTTGGGTGGACATGATGGCCAATGCCCTGGGTCAGTGTGATGAGGCTAAGGGATGCCCGCATATGCCAACTTAGTGTATAGCCCAGGCTGGTCTGAAACCTGCAAACCTCCAGCCTCAGCCTGCGAGTGCTGGGGTTACAGGCGTGTGCCACCATGCCTGGCTCCTTCTCCCTTCCCGAACTGGCCAATCCATCTTCTCTCTATGTGCACAAGAGCCCTTTGTCCTCAGACCCGGGAATTAACATCAACAGCCTGCTTGGTTCTTGGGCCTTTCCTGATATTCCAGCTTTCAGATTCAGGTGGAATTCTACCATATCACCAGCTTTCCTGGTCCTCCAGTTTTCATACGGCAGACTGAGATTTCTTGGCCTCTAGAGTCCTGTGATCTATTCTCGTAATAAAGCTCATCTCTATCTGAGCTTACATTTGATTCTGTATTTGTATGTTTATCTCCGTATCTGTGTTTGTAAGCACATCCATGTCTGTATGCTGCTCATTCCCTTTCTCCAGAGACCTCTGGCTAACAGTGGGTCTGTGCGTGGCAGGACTAGGTACAGAGGGCAGAGTGGTATCCATGGAAATGCCTTGAACCACCCTGAGAGATTTAGGCTTTGTTCTGTGGGTGCTGGGAGCCATTGAAGGTTTTTGACGGAAAGTCAAGGTGTGATCAGCCGGCAGTTTTCCTCACTTTGCCCCAGCACCCAGCCCAGGAGTTATTCTGTGTATGAGGACAGGCTGGGCTTGGCCTCTCCACAGCTGTGGTGCTCGTTACCCAAAGATGCGCAGCTGTTTGTGTTCCCTGGAGCACCTGCCCAGACGCCTCCCTTGGGGGATGAGAGCATTGTTAGAACCTCAACTGACTAGAAAGACGTCATGCCACGGGACCTGCGTGCTTGTGTCCCAGCGACGGCACTCCCTGTGCTCTCCTGGTGAGCCTCTCCCCAGAGAAAGAGGTCATGCCCCAGGCTGGGGAAGGCGAAGTGGTGAGCAAAGACTAATGGTTCTGTTTGCTCCTTTTTCCAGACTAGCTCATGTAGGTAACGGAGAAGAGCTAAGATGGTGTCAGGGGCTTCTGGTCCAAGATGATCGACTGGGCCCAGTTTTCTCTCCTGAGATACCATGAAGATGGTGTAAAGTTATTACCCTATAGCGAACAAACTGCGGGAAGCCCTGTCTGTCCATGGGTTCTGCATCCACGGGTTCAACCAACTGTGAAACAAGAATATTTGGTTAAAAAGCTCCAGAAAATTTCCTAAACCAAAATTTGAATTTGCTGTGAGTGAAACACTACAAAACTTGTGCAAGTGAAGTGATTTCCAGGCATCGATCTAAAAATAAAGTATACGGAGAGGTCGTATGCAAATACTGCACCATTTTCTATCAAGCTTGGGAGGCCATGCTATTTGCCAGACCGAAGGTGTTAGGGATGTTCTGTTGTATGACCAAGCCCGTGGGATTTGCCGGGGTTTTCCCAGCCAACTTTCAGGCCATACACAGGCTGGCGTCTCTGGGCCTGAAATGCTCCCCCCACTTGCCTATCTCCTGCCGCCTGGCAAACCTCTGCGTCCTGGTGAACACTCTAGCCTTCGCTGTATTGAGGACACTTGGCAAATCAGCTCCCTGTAGAGTTAACGCATACTGTGTGATGAGGTGAGGTGGGTATCCATTGTCCAGTGATTACTGTTATTTACTTTCTTGGTGAGAATAATTGAAATCTACTCTCATCTGGAGAATTTAAATTTTTTTGTCTTTGTTTGGTGGTCACTTTTTGTTTGTTTGTTTGTTTGTTTTGATGCTGGGGATTGAACTCAGGGCCTTGAGTGTGCCAGGTAAGCACGCTACCACTGAGCTACAACCTCAGTCTAGAGTTTAAATATTATAAACTATAATCACCCTGCTGGGCCCTCAGTCCTCAGAGCATGTTAATCTTACAACTGATATTGGCATCTTTTGGCCAGCATCCCCCTTCCCCACCAGAACCACCATGTGAAAGATTTCCACGCGGGGGCACACTTCTGATGGTAGAGTGATGGCCCCCTGGGGGCAGTACTCTTCTTTTGTCACGGTGACACTCTTGTGCAGGGACGGATGCATGGCATGGCCACACTGCATTTCATTGTTTCCAAAGTAGTTTTATCGAGCTATAATTTATCAACAATAAAATATACTCATCTGAAGTTTGCAGAGTTTTGACAAATATGTAACTGATTTAATCACTACCAGAATCACGATGTGGCACCTTTGTGTCATCCAGTTGCCCCTCCTTGGCCAGTGCTCATCCCCACCCGCCCCATGTACCCTCACCACCTGCCATGGCCTTTCTGTCACTAAGCATGGGGTTTGTCCTCAGGGTCCCACAGGAGGGGATTCACATGTGACAATTCCATTCTAATTGTGGACAGTCTGTCTAGATGAGAAGACATCATATTTCCCCCCAAGAAAATCAATATAGATTGTGAGGTTTCTCCCCTTCTGATAGCAAACAGGTATTGATCATCTCTAGGAAGCATACACATTCAAGTTCAACCTTCCTGATGATGTTCCAATCAGCTCAAATCCATGTGCTTCCTTGCTTATCCCACTTCCTTTAATTTATCTGTTTTTACACACACACACACACACACACACACACACACACACACGCTAGAATACGAGAATGTCATTGGCTTTCTGCTTATGCTCATTTCTGACTTCCTCTGATTTTTGGGTACATATTGATTTTTGATGGGCTAATGGGTCTTTAAGATTAGTGTGCTCCAATTTGATGTCCCATTGATCTGACCTGGCTTTGCACCCATCGAGCAGACAGCCAGACCCTAAGCCTCACAACAAGGTAGACAAATATCACACTGGCTTATTGTTAACCATAGGGTCAATGATTGTATGTATTTTTTTAAGCCTAGTCTCTATGAGAAGAATGCAAGTCCACCCTATCCTCCTATTTCTCTCTGAGCCTCTAAGCAGTGCAAAGATGGAATCTTCCAGGATGACTCCAGAGATAAATTTTGGCTTCCTGAATCCAGGAAGTATTTATTCACTTGGCATGCAGAAAAACACAAGCCAACAGCGCTGGGCAGCTGAGGAGGAGGTACCTGCCCAGCCCTGACTCTTCGTTGGAAGGGCCCCTTGTCACCTGCATACTCCCTAGAGAAGGAGGGACTTTGGCTCTAGAGGTCAGGACACATGCCAGGGAAACACTTTGCCCCTCCCCGCTTGCCTGGGCTTTGTCCAAGCCAACACCAGCAGTCTGTCATGGGCAGCGATCTTCTGTTCGGGGACACGTGGGCAACGAGCACCGTGTTCTTATTTCGTTCTCAGTCGTTAATCCTGACCAGGAGTCCGCGAGGCTCTGTTACCAGCTCCCTCCATCAGGACCCTCATTACACAGAAATTCGCATGTGCAGCCCACCTGGGGCAGAGTCCTGGATACCACATGCTTTTGCCCTGAACTGGGCCAGACAAATTCTCTTGCCTGGACATTTTAGAATTGTGATTAAGAGAGGGCTGGTCTGTCTGTCACCCCTGGAAATGTGACACCGTCCCTGCTGCCAGCTAAGGACAGAGGAGGCAGAGGCAGCAACAGAGAGAGCCTGTCCTGGACATGGATTCGGAAGAAATAGCCTTGTAGACAGAAGATGCACAGGCAGAAGCAGAGGGTGGGCGGGGGCGACAGGGACACAGAGAGGGGAGGGGGGATTCTTTTTCAGGTTCTCTTGGATTTCAGTTCCTGGTTCCAGCCCAGCTGTCCTTTGCATGCTGGTTTCTATGTAATATTCTTCTAAACTCGAATACATTTCCTATTTTGGCTTATGGTAATTTGTGGTAGTTTCTTGTCAACTCATAGCCAGTGAGCTCTGCATAAGAGTCAGGGTGGTACTACGGGAAATGAAGCTGCGTATTACCATATTATAACTGACCCATTTTGGGGTGGAGCGAAGTAGGTCTCCACTCTGCTGGGTCAGGAGGCTGCAGTAGGGGCAGCTAGGCTTCAGACCTTGAGGTACTGAGTCATCCCCGTCCCCCCCCCCCCCCCCCCCCCCCCCCTTTTTGAGTCAGGATCTTGCTAAGTCACTAAATTGTCCAAACTAGGCTTGAACTTGGAATCCTCCTGCCTCGGCCTCCTGGGTTTATAGGCCTGATTTGGACCATTTTGCTACTGAGACTAAAGGTGAGAGGCCAGAAAGGCCACACTGAAAGTTGTCAGGCTCTGCGGGCGACTTTTTGGAGCTTCTGCAAGGTGTGCTGGAGAATGTCAAATCTGAAGCTGTCTGGCTGAAGGGTAGTGGGAAAATCAGGTCAGTTACGCAAGCCTGCGCCTGTTGTCCTTCCGGCTTGTGAGACAGGGTTGGAGACCACTCCAAGCCCATCCCGCCCCCCACCACAGACCGATTGGCTGCGCTAGCTACCCTCTGCAGCAACCTACATCAAGAACTAAATTTGGTGCACCGATTATGAAACAGCGAGGTTCTGGCAATTGGAACAAGGACATCTGGAAAGGGCCAGGGGAGCTGGGAACCTGGGGCCTCCCAAGCTGCTTGCTAGCTCATCCACGGTGGGGGGGGGGGTGTGCCTTGCCAGACAAGGGTGGGGTGCTCCAGCTGTGAAACACACTTGAGGATCCGGCTTGGGGTGCTCCCTGTAGCTGACTGCAGAGGAGGCAGGATTTCTTCCCTGCTGCCCTCAACACCTGAAGGTCAAACCCATCATGCGTCACTCTGGGCTCAGCCCTCAGGGCTCCCGCTAAGATCCTGGGCTGCTAGGCGAGCAAGCTGTCTAAAGGCGGCTTTCAGCAAATCCACTCTCCCTAAGTTAAATTGACGGGCTGCCAGTTATGATTTTTATAAGTGTTTTATAGTCAAAAACCTGTAGGCTGGGAGAGAAGGTCTTGTTTTTTCTTTTTTTGAACCCAGGACTCTCGCTCTAAGCTACATTTCAGTCTACCTCTCCCATTACTACTCCTTTTATTTTGTAAAGATTTAAAAATCCATATTTCACCTCAAAAATCATGTGAATTATGCCATTCTTTATAAATAGCCACAGCTTTTGCAAAATTACATTTAAATGAGTGTTTTCCCTCTGTAATTATTATTTTTATTAGCATATGTTTGCAATGCATAGCAATTTCATTCAACTTGGAGAATTGTCTTGGTGAGTGGCTAAGTTGCCCGGGGAGAACAGGGTCTTCACATTGGCACACATGGACACCAAGGGCTCCTCAGGCCACCAGGCAGCTGTAGTCCCAATCCTAGAGGCCACCAGTTGCTCTCGGAAGGCTTCATGTGACGAGAGCCACGTCTCCATCAGTGTCTTCGTAGGGTAGCCCTAGAGAAGCCTGCTTGAGAGGATGTCCTTGAGAGCGGGGCCTGGAATGGTCCTCCCAACTGGCCAAGGAGCCAGCTTCAGGTGCTGGCAGGAGGCACATGTGATAGCCATGAGCTTTGACAGGTGTCAGCCAGAGGTGGCTTGCTCCTCAGCCCAGGAAAGCCAGGGGCTGCTCTCGTGGAGGGTCCTTCCTTCTTATCCGTAGGAAAGCTTTACGGATGCAGGTAGCCTTTCTCCCAGCGTCAGGTGTCAGATGGGCTTTGGTTGATGGTTCCTCTGTAAACCATTACCAGAGAGGGGCCTTCAGGTCCGTATCCAGTGTCTTAGTATTCTAAACAAAGAACTGAGTAGGACATATAGAAGTGATAAGAAAGGAAGAGATTATTGAAGGGAAAGCAGCCTCCCAGGAGCAGAAGGAAGGCTCACAGCTCCATCAGGCCCTGGGCCTTTTATGGTTGTAGCACTATGGGAAGATCTGGGGTTGGGCGACTGATGGGAGACATAACCCAGTGGGGTACTTGGCTCAGTCCACCTGTCAGGAGGCGGTGATTGACCACATAAAGTTTTCACAGGACGTACCATGCCATCCAAAGAATGGAAGATATCAAAACCACAAGACAAACAAGGCTAGGTACAGGCTGGAGTCATATGCTCCTGGTGTTTGCCGGCCTGGAGACTTTTGGGGAGCAGCATGTCCTTTATCTGTTAGTTTCTTGCTGTGTTTTGTTGACACAGTTGTCCTTGCCCTGACTGGTCCCTCACTTGTCCTAATGGCCCTCCATTGTTTGCTTATCCTCCGTCTTCTACCTCAGGCTGGGCCTGTGTAAGACCACGCTGGAGAAGGACCCCACCTGGGATTAGAGCCTCACGTCTATGCCACACCAGGTGAAAGAGCTCATGTTGACAGGTGCAGCTGTGCACGTGACCCACGGGACAAGGCATGGGCTCTTGGCCCAGGCATGGTTGGTTGATTTTGTTTTCCCGGAAATTTGAATTGGATTTAAGATATAGAGAATGAATTTATTTCTCCGTGGGACCCAACTACAGAGGATACAAATGGCATCAGAAGGCATTGCAGCCATGTCTGTGACGCGGCAGAGAAGATAGCTTTAGCTTTGCAAAAGAGGGAAGAAGGTGGGGAGGGAGGAAGGGAGAGAAGGAGAGATCACGTGTCCATGTCGCGACTCTTGACAGCTTTTCTGACTCTTCTTTCTCAAGCAGGACCCTTTGCTTTGGATTCTATGAAATTGTGTGTTTATCTTTTCTTCCTTATCGTGTTGGTAAGTTTTTATTTTGAAAACAATGGTAGACTTGGAAGAACTTGCAAATGTGGTATAGAAGGGCCTCGTAGTCTCTACACTCATGGTTAGAGTTTACATAATGAGAGTATGACGTCAAAACCAGGAAACTGGTGCCGGCAGGATGTACAGGTACAGCTCTGTGCCACTTAGCACTCATACTGGCTTCTGTAATTAGCGCCGCAATGAAGTTACCCTGGTAGCCACCAACCTGCTTTCCATCTCTATAATCTCATCATTTCATGACTAGTCCATGGCTGGACTCAAAACAGTCCATGGTGTTTGCAGACTAGCCTCCCTGCCCGCTCAGTATCATTTCCTAGGAATCCATCCAGCTGTTGTACCAAGAGTTCATTCCTTTTTGTTGTTGACTAGTATTAAGTGATCTAGATACACCACAGTTTGCTTCTCCACTCACATTGAGGGTCATCTTGATTGCTTCTATTTTGAGGCTGTTTTAAATGAATTGGCTATGAGGGTTGGTGTACAGATTATTGATGGCGTAGGACTTTTTTTATTTCTCTGGGAACCATGCCCAGGAGAGCAACTGCTTGGTCATCTGGCAAATATATATTTAGTTATTTGGGAAACCACCAAGCTATTTTCTGAAGTAGTTGTACCATTTCCCATTCCCACCAGCAATGTATGAGAGATCTAGTTTCTCTGCTGTGTCATCAGCACTTGATATTGCAGCTTTTTAAAAATTTTTAGCTATTTTAATAAGTGTGGAGTGATATCTTCTGTGGTCTTAATGGCTGGTAATGGTGGATTTCCTTTTCCTGTGTGCATTTGCAATCTGTAATTCCTCAGTGGTAAAATGCTTTTGCATATTTTTGACCATTTTCTCAATGAATTGCGTGTTTTAAAATATTTTTACTTGTAAGTTTTATTATAAACTCTCTTGGTTTTTTTAAAAGCAAGTTTGAAATGGCCTTCTCTTGCTTGAAACCCAAGACTCATAGGTATTCTGCTGTGTATTTATAGCCAATCACAATCATAGCTGACATTTATTGAGTCTGTATTTTGTGCCAGGCATTGTGCTAAGTGATACAGAGATCTTAGCTCACTTGACAAATGTTGCCTTTATAAACATCAACTTTATTGCTATATATGTTAACCACTGTTACAGTTCAGTTTACAAATCTAATTGTCAGCACAAAGAGTCTGGGCACTCAACATTGCTTAAATTTGAGTTGGCTAAATTTATCTGCATTTCAGTTGGTTGAAAGAGAATGTAATACTCTGGTATGACAAGGGTAGGTGAATTGGAAGGACTTCTTTTTCCAGTGAAATAAGCATACAGATTTAAACAATGATGTCATGCAGACCTGTTTTCGTTTGTCTTAAGCAAACAGCTGACAATGGAATCTATGTGATTACCCAAAACTTAGTCTCCTCTAAAAGAAAGGCAGGAAATAAGCACCCGTTTGTGTTACACACTTTTTACAAGTTGAGTTGGTGGAAGACAAGGGGATACACACGCACATGCACCAACAGAGCCTTCTGGATTGTCTGTGAGGCTAGGCCCCTACCCCACTCCTGCCCCACACACTGCCCTGAGGGCTAGAAAGAGGTTAGAGGTTCCATGGCGCTCCTGTGACACATTGACTGCCCATGGGTCCTTCACTACAACTACGTTGGGATTCCTTAGACTTAAAAGAGCCTGGTCTCCATGGTGCAGCTATAGAGGTTCAGGTATCGTTGCCACAGTGCCACTGAGCTTCAGAGATGGCACCACAGATGCCATGGTGCCAGTCTGTAGACCAAGGCCCAGATGCTACTTCTAGGGACTGGTCACCACTGGCCCACCCCAGGACTGATTGAGCAGGAGAGGGGACAGTCTTCAGCTACCTGCCTTTCTCAACCAGGCTAGGGGGAGCCTTGGACACGGAAGTGTGGGGAACAAAGTATTTATTCCTTCCGTCATTCCCTCTGATGGGGACTCCACCTCTCTGAATCTCCCAGCTTTGACCTTGTTGATTTCTTTGGTTGGGTTGGTCTTGCCTCGTCTTTTGTCCTTTGGACTTGATGCTGTGTATATTTTTCTACCATAACTTTCATTCCCTTTAGCTGCATGCTGCTTTGTGCCACTTCAGAGGACTCCTGTGACTGTCCCATTCAGTGAGACTTCTGGACAATGGCTTTTCCCAGCTTGCCTCTCTCCTTTTCTTTCCAGTGTTATTTTCTCACCTATACACCTTGAAGTTCAAATGTAAGTATCAACACTTAACAGGCTGTTTGCAGGTTACCTTTTCCATCTGAGTTGATTTCTGTAGTCACTGGGGGTGGGTACATAATTCCTTTACAGATTTATTGCTTGCTTGCTTGATTGACTGATTGATGGTGTGTGTGTGTATGTGTGTGTGAGAGAGAGAGAGAGAGAGAGAGAGAGAGAGAGCAAGCGAGAGAGCTGCTCATCATAGCCTAGCACTAGTCCTGAAACAGTAGCCAGATAACTGTACGGAAGGAGTAGCCCTGTTTCCTTTTCATCCCTTTGCCCTCAGCTTTAGGTATGAAGTACCATCCCCTTCACCCACCTCTGATCACTGCTCGGCCCTGGCCCTCCATCACAGTTGGTTGGGAGGAGCCCTTCCCTCCCCTAATAGCAGAGGATCTCCGATTGGCTGATATCACCATGGCAACCCACCGTCTCCTTCCCCCTCCCTCACTTTCCAGAGCCAGCAGGTCTGGGGCATTCCAAACTCCTCAGGGTTAGAAGGGAAGGCAGACTGGGGGAGGGGAGAGGGCATCCTCAGCCACCAGAGCAGTGCCACTCTTGGGGTTTGCTTGGATTTCAAATTCCAGCCTGGTACACAGAGTGGCCTCTATTATCTCTACACATTGAAAGGACTATTTCTGAGTCCTTAGTAACTCCTGATCCCTCTGACATGAGCCAGCTTGGATTTGAGGGTCCTGGGACAGAGGTGTCTGGCAGGCACAGAAAGCATCTTGTCCAAAGATGTTCACTGCATTCCAACCGAACATCTGCCTTCAGCTTCCTGCAGCGCTATAGAGAGGAGTGTGAGACCACCTGGACATGCTGTGCGGCCCTGGGGAAGGCAGAGCACTCTCTGTCTGAGCACCTCCGGGCACCCTGATGGATGGCCTCTGTCCATGTGAGACGCCTTGCAGAACAACACAGGCTGCTGGGCAGTGAGGCACCATCTGGGGGTGCTGGCTGTGGAGGGCAGGTCAGTGGCATGGCCCGAAACTGCGCTTACTCCTCTTTCAGATACTCACCAGCACTATGTACATCATAATATAATACTTTCAAAGCAAGGGCTAAATTCACAGTGACTTTTTGTCAGCCAGCAGGGGCATGGTGGTGGGGTACAGAGCATGAGGATCTATGACATTGGTTGGTACTGGAGAAAAGTGCCTTCAAAGGGGCAACGTGATGCAATTCTGCCATGATGGAGCTTTGAGACATGCTGCAATGTGGTGGACGTGGGGCGCGTGTCAGGCAGAAGGACAAGCCCTGTGCTGTGGTTTAGGTCCAGAAGTCCAGCAGGCAGAGATGGGCTTTTGGAAGGTGATTGGATGGTGGGGCTCTGTGCTCTCGGGTGACTTAGTGCACTGCACTGCGGAGAGTGCGGAGAGTGCGGCTGAGCAGGCTCTAGGGGGAGGGGCTTGACCACAGGGGTGGGCCCGGGGGTGTGACCTGAGAGGTATACTCTTGTTTCCTGTTTGTCCTCCTGTCTTTGTGTCCTGGCTTCCATAGGTTGAGGAGCTTTCGTTCCTTACGGTTGGATCTGCAGTGTCCCCTTCTTTCCAAACAGAAGCCTCGTGTTTGGAAAGTGATTCAATCGTGGGAGCTAATCTATTGATTTCTTGTGCCCTTAGCAGGTGGGCAGATCACCGGGACATGACACTAGTTCTGTCCTTCCTTGCTCTCTGGGCTTTCTCTCCCCCCATCCCACGAACAGCATCTTTTTCACTAGGCTTCTGCCAGTCCTTTCCACCTTTGCCTCTGGCCTATGAATGGACTAAGTTTTTGAAACTGTGAGCTAAAATAAACCTTTCCTTTCTTAAGCTGTGGATTTTGGATATTGTGTCTCAGTAATGAAAAAGTCACCGAGACCCTTCCCCAGGTGTCTCCATGGGGCCATTTCTGCCCAAGAGTTAGCCTGTCATGAACTGAACCCTCTGAGACCATGGGTCAAAGTAAACCTTTTCTTCTTTAAGCTGCAAGTATCAGGTATTTTGTCTTAATGGCAGAAAAGTGACCAATGTGTACTGCGCAGTCTCACTTGTACAGGCTTCCTAGAATAGGCAGATCTCTAGATTTGAATAATAGCATAACAATTGGGGGAGAGTCAGGAAGGTGACAAACTGCTGTAGATGATGGTGGGGACGGTTGCAGGTCATTTTCATCGTCTATAATGCTACATAGCAATGTTCTTAAAAATGATTAAAGGGCAGGAAATGTAGCTCAGGGAAAAGCACTTGCCTATCCTGCCAGAGCCGTCAAACTCTGACATCACATGCATGTGTGTGCATATGTGTGCATGCGCGCACACACACATATATACACACACACAAAGTTAACATGGCACATTTTATGTTATGTGTGTTTTACCATAATTAAAAGTTACACTCTCTCAAGAACAGAGGGTGACGGAGTGTGGGGCTGGGGAGCACATATAGGGGGCCTGGAGGAGGGAGAGCTTCAGTTGTTCTACAGGGTACCTCCTCCCTCAGCCCCCACACCGCCTGTCTCTAGGGGGAGGAGCAACCAGGGAGGGCTTCATCAGGGTTCCCTTCATTCCTTGAGGGGACTAAAGAAGCCGCCATGAATGACCCATCTTCTCCTGTCAGGATCCCTCCGCCCCTTGGGAAACACCAGGGTGATGACCAGTCTGCTGTCCCTGCGGCTCCTTCTGCTTGGCCCAGCCGGCTGAGTGTGCTGTAGGACCCACCAGTCTGGGAAGAACACTGCCATGTACAGATGCGATAACCCCCCTGTGACGGTGGCCAGAGGGAAGCCCTGGTCCCTGAGGCCTCTCGGTGGAGCCTCAGCGCCAGGCCTGGGGTCCCTACAACCCGCCTCTGCCTTCTGAGACCCTCTTCTATTTTCCCCATTCTTCTGACAGGTGGAAACAGCCACCAGGCTGCCTGGGAAGCTATTCTGGGGGTTCATCCGGCCTCTCTTACTGCTCCTCTCCAGTCTACATTCTCCCACCCCCAGATCTGAAAGAGCTAAAGATTCTCAAAATCATTCATCACGCCCCCAGCTCACAAGCTGTGCCCTCACCCCACCTTCGCCGCACCACTCCCTCTTCCCAGCCTCCTCGCTGCCCTCTCCCGCTGCCTCTCCAGCTCCACAGGCGGTGGAATGAGAACCTTCTTTGTCTGACATCATCTTCCACTCCCTGGCTTGCTAAGAGTCACTCACTCAGGCAATCCCCGTTCCACCGGAGGAGACTGTCCAATTGCCAAGCAACCCGTCGTCAGCCAATCAGGGAGCTGGGAGGTGATGTCATGGCGAGAGCTGGGCAGCGGTGCTGATGTTGAGAGAAGCCCAGGGTACCACTAATTGAGGGAGTGAGAAGGAGGAAGATTGTCTCAAACTGGATTGTAGGTAAGTAGCCGCGAGATGCGAATAATCGGAGGCTTTTCGGACAATAGAAAGAGGGAAAAGGGCAGCCGCAGGGGCAGAAGTGGAGGGTCTGCAGCCTATTGTGTGGTCTTTGGCGTCACTCAATCAAACTTTGCCCAAGACTGGGGAGAGCGGGTGAGGCAGGAAGGGTGGTGCTGGGCAGAGGGGCGAGGGTGGGCTCCCGGTGGCACTTTTGTTCCAGAGCTCATGAGAGAGGATGGGGCGGGGGAGTGTCTGGGGTCCGGGTGAGTTACATAGGTTTTGCTGCGGAGGGAGGGAGGTTTGCTGAGGAGCCTGAAGTCCCCCGTCAAGCTGGAAGCTGCCTTGTGTTGGACGTTTTCAGCTTTTCTTGTCGGATCCATTTTTACCACTCACCCTTTCTTCCCTGTCCATCTCTCCGTACTTTTCCCTGTTGGTCCTGAGGATACAATGAGATCATCCCCTCTCGCTGGCCCCGCCCCACTCTGAGGTCAACCTGCTCCTACCTGGCTGGGCTGGCTGGCTGCAAAGCAGAGGGTGCAGGGGCACGGAACGCCACACCCTGCTCCTCTGTGCTCAGCCCGGGAGTTCAGGCTTCGTCCTTCCTCATCCTGGGACCCAGGACTTTGGTGGCCAGTGGGCAGCCCTGTCCCCACGTGGTGGTGCTGTCTTTGTTTTATTCCTTCCAGGGACACACCATCAGGTGTGGAGATATCTATTGTCCCCAAGCTTGGGCAGGTCTCAGGATGCCTTGGGTGGGTGGGTGGTGGGTGGACAGGCATGTTCAGGCAGAGATAACCTGTGCCCCATGACCAAGAGAACCCAAAGCTGAAATGGCCAGAGGTAGCCTTCTGGAATCCTGAGGGTGGGTGGAGGTCGAGAGCCACGTAGAGGATTCTGTTTTCCCGGAGGGCGAGCCCCCTCTGGAAAGAAGAAAGCTCTCCCTGGTGGGTACCAAGGGAATGAAATCATACGTCAGCTGTGGAAATAATCATAGTGCTGGTGTGGAGAGGAAGCGGAGGGGGCAGGTCTGAGGGGAGGCTCCACCACTCTGTGCTTGGGTCTGGCATGCACAAGCCCCTGCCTTGCTGCTAGGAAACAGGCTTTCAATCCCCTTGTAAGCTGCTCTGCTCCTGACAGCTGGTCCCAGACCTCCCGGTATCCCCAGCTCCTGCTGGCCTTCCCTGGAAGAGCTTTGGGGGGTTCAAGGATCCTTAAACGTCGGGTGAGTTCTCCATAGTGTAGGCTGCCTCGGCGGGAGTGAGCGCCCATCACTAAAAGCATTCCAGAAGAAGTTGGGTGACCACGCAGCAGGGAGGTGGTAGGGGAGATTTGTGTGCACATGTATGTATGCACATGTGTTCCTGTCGGACATATGCACATGGAGTTATGCTGCAAGTGTGGTTCTTCTTGTGTCCCAGTCAAAAAAGCTGAGCTGTGGGATCTCTTGTCACTTCTCCCAACTCCGGGACTACTGCAAGCTTGTGGAAGACTCTCAACAAATTGTGAACTTCTTTAATTTTTAATTTTTCATAAAATACATATACCATAAAATTTATGATCTGTTTCCCCACTGTTATGTTTGTTATGTTTTCATTCACCTTGGGGAACTGGCATATATACATAGTACACCTTATTCATTTTTAAGTGTACAATTCAGTGGGCACCCATCTCTGTGTAGCAAATGTTCAGAAGTCCCTTTGTTTTACAAAATCGCAAATCTGAACCCATTAAACCCGGACTCTCCACATCCCCCTGCCCACCCCGCACATCCCCAGCCTGTGGCAGCCTCCATTGTGTCTTCTGCCTCTGTGTGCTTGACACTTCGGGTGTTTCTAGCAGAGGAACCACCCGGTGTGTGTGTGTGTGTGTGTGTGTGTGTGTGTGTGTGTGTGTGTGTGTGTGTGACTATCTCATGTCACCTGGCAAACGGTCCCTCAGGTCCAGCTGTGTTGTAGACTAGGTACCCCCACTGCCAAGTACAAGTATCTGAAATTACATTTAAATCCAAAGACTGTTTTAAAATGGAAGACAGCTTCTTTAGTGAGATGCTGTGTTCTGAAGCACTCATCACCAAAGTTTCTTGGTTCAGGAGGTGGAGCTCAGGTGGCAGTGTGAGTGACGGGGAGTGGCTATAAATACAGGTCAAGCTGTGCTTGATTACGTGTTGCTTATCTCCTGCTGTGTGGAGCAGGTCCTAACGGGGCTGAGCCGGGGGCTGGAGACTCCTGTCTAACAGACTCATAAAGGAGAAGATCAGTCTAACATTGGTCTATCTCGGGCGGACAGCTGAACAGACAGCAGCAGTATCTATGGCCAGTGAAAAATTCCAGGAATAAGCAATTTGGGAGTTCTAAATCACTTTTTATCGGTATATTGTAATTATACTATTTTACTACTAGTTATTGTTAATATCTTTCTATGCCCGATTTATAAATAAATCTTACCATAGATATAGATGTCTAGGAGAAATTGTAGTATACCTAAGGCGCAGCACAATCTGTGGAACTTCCTGGGATGCGTCCCCCGCAGGTGTGAGGGCACCTCTGGGCACCTGCCGTTGGGAGGGTCTCACACTTTGCTTGGATGAGTGGTTAGTATCTAGATTCAGCTCTGGCTTGCTGAAAGGAACCCAAGGGCGGAGCGAGGCTGGCGCATTCCCTGTCTTCATTAGGCCACTTAGACCCTGTGGCTGCCTGACAGAAGGGAAGTAGGCAGTCGCACTATTTACAACAGAGCAGCCGAGACTGACCAGTGCAGTTACACAGGGAAGAGGGCGTGGGGCAACAGGCGCAGGGCAGGCGGGACCTGAGAGCAGGTCACGTCTGCGTCAGCCAACTACGTGCAACGGACCGGGACGTCAGGTAGTTGTGTGTTCTTGGTTTTAAGTATTAAGTATTTAATTATCAAGATCATAACCAAAGAAAAGCTTGATTTTTCCAGAACCCCTCAGATCTTGCCTTCTGCGACTCTCTTGATGTCTTTATATTATTATTTCCTACTTATCTGGGGACTGTCATTTGAGGACCACATTCTCAGAGATTTTTAAAGTCCTCAGAAGAAAGAAATACTAATTTCTGGGAGGAGGTGGAGAGAAATTTGGAAGTGGGAGCGGGGAATTATGTGACACATAAAAAATATAGGTTTAAACATGCCTGGTAGAGGACCAAACCTTTTCTGTAGCTTGAGGAATAAACGTGTTACTCCATTTGCATCGCGGATTCATTAGCTTATTGAATTAACCTTTGCTGTATTTAGAAATGTGGCAGTTTGGGGAAGTTATGTGTTCATTTTATTTTTGGTCTGATTTTCTTTAAAAGGAATGAGGATCCCAAAAAAATTTTTTTAAAGCATTCTTCTTTTTGTTTGTTTGTTTGAGGCAGGGTCTCACTCCGTAGTCCAGGCTGGTTCTGAGCTCACTGTATAGCTCAGGCTGGCCTCCAACTCTCAGCAATCCTACTGCCTCAGCCTCCCCAGTGCTGGGATTACAGGCATGCGCCAACACACCCCCATCTTGTGGGGCGGGGAATCGAACTCTGGGTACTAGGCACTTGCTGGGCAGGCACTTTAACTGCTGAGCGATCCCTGCAGTCCCTTAAAAACCATTCTTTTAAAATGTTCTTACATTTCCAGTCTCACTGGGAGGACGGGAATACATATAGGTACATGCTTCCCCCACACACATATGTCACGCCCACCGCACCCCCTACACACGCTAGCGTGTCAATCCCTCGTCCCCAGCAAAGCTCGAAGCGCATGGGTCTTCTCCATCCATTAGAGCCACGTGTCCCCTCCCTTAGCGCCCTTCTGTTGCAGTGGGCCGTGCGTGGCAGGAGAATAGGACAAGACACCAGGGGCAGGGGCTCAGGCGTGGTCAGCCTGACTTATATCAGGCGCAGGCAGGCGCGGAGGTAGGCTGGATGGACAGCGTGAGTCCCGAGGGAGCCGGAGTGAAGGGTCGGGCCCGGAGCTGAGTCTCCTAGATGGAGTGGGAGTCTGCGCCCAGAAACTCTGAGGGTGGCATTTGCTCACTGCAGAGGCTCAGCCGGACTCCTGATGCTGGCCGGGCTGTGTCAGCTCCGCCTGTCACCAGGTCGACCAAGTCAGACACCTCAGGTCTCACGAAGCATACCATGAGTCCTTTCCTGAGGGAAAAAAACACTACTCCTAGTACTCTAGATAGCCCCAAATTACCAAACTAAAAATTCCGCTATTGATAATGGTCACGAGCTAAGAAAACACCTGAATTTAAAGTCAGTGTCTCATTATAATCAACATAATTACAACGCTGGAAGCAAATGTCCAACGTGTGGAGGCTGGAGATCACACTTATTAAGCTCTTACTGTATTCCTCACCTACAACATACAGTCAGTTCTCAATAAATATTTACTGAATGAATAATATAAGAAAGAAATTAATAAGACAATCAAGAACTGGAAATCCAGATCATTGGACAAGACCTTTTTTTATAAAGGAAGTAAAATTCTGCTAAATCTTTTATCTTGCATAAAGAAAATCATTAGATACTATTTTATACTTAATATAGTGAATAAAGACACTATATGAATTGACTTAAAGCTAAGATTAAAAATAGTATGTAAAAAAAGGTAGTGGAGAAGGATGAAAGACCAAAGCGAATAAGAGGAATATTACAAAAGATAAGGAATTGGGTGGGGGGTGCAGTTCAATGCAGGCCAGAAGCTGGGACGAAAGCTCTGGGCTTCTGGGCCCCCAGCCACCTCTTCCAGAAAGGAAGTCCTAGAGCTTTCTCATTCTATTGCTTGTTCTTCCCTGATATGCCCGTGATTTGATTTATGGCACCAGACAGTTGTGTGTGTGTGTGTGTGTGTGTGTGTGTGTGTGTGTGTGTGTGTGTGTGTGTGTGAGAGAGAGAGAGAGAGAGAGAGAGAGAGAGAGAGAGAAAGAGAGAGAGAGAGAGAGATGCTGGTGATTGAACCCAGCACTGGTGCTTGCTGAGGACGTGCTCTACCTCTAATTCCACACTGCAGTCCTTTTTATTTTATCTTGAGACACAGTTTCCCTATGTTGCCCTAGCTGGGCTCGAACCTCTGATACCCCCATCTCACCCTCCAAAGTAGCTAGGATCATAGATAGGCAGGCACCGCCAGGCTGGGCAGCGTGTGTGCACGTTCACAAAGAGGCAATGTCTGACCTGAAGGAGACCAAAATGGTGAGAAGATTGAGCACAGAGCCCTTTGCAGTGGGACGCAGGTATAGGACAGGCAAGGCCAGGTCTCTGAAGTCGGCAGTCATCTGTGTTTCTTGTGTGTATGGGTGGTCTTGCACATGAGGAAGAGTGTGGGGCTTTTTAAAAAACAGCATGATGTAAAAATATTGGCTCAAATTATGTCTTTATCATTTTTTGCTCGTACAACTTTGGAAAAATTAAGTTACTTAAGTTGACTATCTGCTGAGTGGTTATAATGGTATCCATCTCATAGGATTTGGGGATGATGAAACAATAACATATATATATGTTCTGATTACAACGATGTAAATATAATAGACAGAAAACTGGAAGGAAATAACAGCATTAACTCAGAATACTCTAGACATTTATTTTCTTTTTCTCTGTCAGTGCTTCTTTCTGACATTAATGTTAATAATGCTTATAATTATGCATCATATAAAAGATAGACATCTGCACATAAATGCACTGGAAGTGTCTGGTAGACCATGATGCACTGCAGTCATCTATTCTGTCATGAGGAGTGAGACTGTGATGGCTGGTGCCCATGAATTCTCTTGACCCTGGAACCCATACCAGTACTGTGGTCGTATGCCACTGTACACTGTACCCGCGACCTGAACGAAAGTTCCTGCTCTGAACTTGGCTACTGACATGTTGATTCTTCTGTATATATTGTTAGGAAATAGAAAGCCCAGAAAGTCCCATCCCCGGATTGATTGGGACTGTCGCTATTCTGGCCAGAGTTATTTTCCAGTGGCCTCTCAGCATTGTCATCAGAGCTCCACAGGCCTCCTGAAATGAGGCCTCTGCCACTCACACAGGCTTCTTTCCTGGAAAGAAAATTGAAGCAGCTTTCCTGACACTGAGGGGGCACTCTGGGTATTTATTGCTCTGGCCCTACCATCTTCTCTTGAAGCTCTTGGAAGTAAGCCAAGGGATGATGTGACAGTTTGGTCCCCGAAGCCAGCGAATCCTACATGTTCTATGTTCTGTAGTCTGGGTCCCCTCTGTGGGTCTCACCAACCCACCCCCTGCACCAGTCTATGCTTTAGTTCCTCTTCTCCGTCGATGATGTGTCCATGGCGTGGTGGTAGGTGCTGTCCCAGGCCCGCTGAGCACCTGCAGCCACTGAGGCCCTCCGCTCGGTGGTCCTCCGGCAAGAAAGCCCCAGTAGTCAGTCACTCTAGGATTCAACAGAGCACCTGGTACCACATCCACTATTTAACAACTCGTATTGAAAGAATGAAAACCACACTCATAAAAAGCAGTCACGCTGCCAACCCCGAGTCTCTGATCAGCATGACATAAGCAAGGCTGGCATTCCAAGATGACATGATTCTGGCTCCAAACAAAGAGGGTGACATCAAAGTTCTTTGTGCATTTAATGTCAGGTAAATACATAAAGCCACTGGACTCTTAGGAGATCTGTCCACAGTGCACAGCCCCATCCTGTACTGCCTGTGGTTCGAGGAGCTGGGTCAGAATGCATCGTTCTCACACCCACGAATGCCCCCATCCTGATCCTGGGCTACGGTGCCTATATTTGGCTTCTGGGGCCCTTGCTAGGGACAATTCTATTCAAACCACTTCAATATGCACTAGCTACACATCCCTCAAAACCAGTCCATGTGGGACTTGATGCATCCTGAGAGCAATATCTGGGTTTTTCTTACAGTGGCAAATAAAATGTGTATTCACTCTGCTGCGTGGGCTGTCAGAGGCGCTCAGGGGTGGGTGCACAGGTGGCAAGCAGCCACGTGGCAACAGCACACTCGGTTGAAATGGTGTTGTAAATAGCTTGAGAGCGTGATCCTGTTAGAGCCCTTTGCCGCCGTGTCCCTTCTGTGTCCTCATCTTTTTCCCAGAAGCTGTGCTGGGGGACAAGGGTCCAGTGTGAGGGGGAAGGGACCAGGGCTGGAACCGCAGAGGCTGGGGCTCTGCCAGCAACTCTGTGCGGCCTCGGGATCTCTAGCAATGAAAGCGCTGTCATTTTGGACGGGACAACTGTCTTTTGTGTGGAAATTTTGTATGCAGCAAAGAATACTTGGCTTCCCCTGCCTGTGCGCACCTGTCGTGTCCCGCTCAGTAGCTGTGGGTGGGCCCCGCCTATGCCCAGTACCTCGTCGGCTCCTGGAGGGCCTCAGGCCTCTTCTCTTCTCACTTTCCCTTCCCTTCGCTTATCCTCTCCTCTCGTCTTTCCTCCTTCTCTTCCCCCTCCCGTTTCCTCTCTCTCCCCTCCTCTGGCATTCTGATACTCTAGAAAAGTCAGAGGCTCCATTCTCTTCATTTCCGGCGTCATTTTCTCTCACCAGCTGTGGGACCTCTCCTCAGTTAGCCGCCTTATGGCTGTACCCTTCACCCCCAGCCACACCCACTCGCTCTTCTGTGTCCGATCTCACAGCCGGTGGGATTAACACTCACCAGCTTATTTTGCCAGGTGTGCTAGAGTCTCATCTTGCCAGTGGCAAGGCGTGATGACTTGTTCTTTTGTACACAGAATCTTAGACACTGGAGCTGGAGAAATATGTGGATCATTTTGTAAGTGGAGAACCGTGCCGAGGGAAGGCAAAAATACTTACTTGTAACTCAGTCTAGGGAGTAACTCAGTCTGTACACATGGTGAGCGGAAAATATGGCGAGAGCTTAAGTATTTGTTGCAGTAAGACACATGGGCATTGGCTAACCCTTCGCCCCTAAAAACTCACTTTGAACACAATGCTCCACTTGAATACACTTATCCCATACTTCTTGCCATTCGCTGAATGAGTCCTGGAAGTTGTCTTACAGGAATGTCTTTATGAGGTATGATAAAAACACAGTGGATGCCGCTGTCCGACCCCATTCAGCGGAAATTTGGGGTTGTAAAAACATAGTGATGCGTCCTCCTTCCCCTTTTCACCAGATCCTGTGCTGTGTGGCTTCTGATTCTTTCTCAAAGCAAGGACGATCAAGGGTGGCAGGGGTTTTAAGTTGACCCAACACATGGAGGCAAACATAGCAGCTTGACTAAAGACGCTTGTGAAGGAGACTTACAGAGCTGCTCCAGAAAGCGGCACGAATGGCGGGACAAGCACGTTTGAAGTGAGGTGGAGGAGCGTTGTGAGTGGGGTGAATGGCAACGTGCCTTGTTACTTTAATCAATTTTTTAAACATTCAAACATCCACTATATTTTCTATTCACAACCCGTCCCTGGACACAGCTTGCTGCCTTCCTTTCCTGATCTTTTCTCCAAGCTGATGCTGCTGGACAAATCTCTGCACTAATACTAACATTAATAATACTAGAAAGTGGCTAGAAGGACAGGCTAGTGAATAAAACTCCTGTGGACTCAAATCTCAGCTTTGCCCCATCCCACCTGTGTGGTGTGGTGCAATTTGCCAAACTCTACTGCGCTTCAACGTCTTCGTTATTGAAGAACCACAAAGCCCAAATTGAGACGTGCCTGTGATTTTTCTAAGCAAAAAGTAGCTATCATTCTTGCTATGACCCTCAGCGTCACCGTTTCCTTCTCCTGTTCTAAAGCTAATGATGGCTTCCTAGCTGAACAGAAGACACAAACTCCTCCACGGGATGGAGATGTCTCACACCCTACTTTCTGTTCCTACTCTAGTGTTCAGTCCTGACATATCCTTCATGTAGTTTACTGGGACCCCTCTGTTCCTGAGTAAACCCAATCCCCGCTCAGGCACGAGGTCAGGTCCCATGTGGGACGAGACATGTGGAACCTTAATCACATGGCACCCCATCAAGGCTGGGCACTCACATTTGCCAGCTGAAACTTGGATCCTCTCCCCACCAGCGAGGCTGGGTTGATCCCTGGCACCACAGGGCTGTGATCCAAGTGTGCCCTGCTTCTTGCTGGATAGTCTGTGTCCATCCAAACTGCCTGGGAACACACACTGCCCAGGAGGCTGGCCACTGCCACTGCCCTAGCTCTGGCCTGGATGCCGCAGGTTAATTAGTGGTAAAGTCAGGGTCCCTCCATGGCTGCCACCCCAGTGTCTTAGCTCCCTTTGCACTGTCATTCTTTCCAAAAGGTCTTGCCTCCCGCCCACCCCATATCTTCTATTTTCTTTCTTGCAGCCACCCATAGGCAACAGTATCTTTTGGGTTTTGAGTACAGTAGGAATGGTGTGAGTGTTGGCAGGAGCTTTTTAAGGACACCACGTACCTGTGCATGGATCACCTTGAGAAGCAAATCAGTTCATATAAAAATCTGGTTGCTGAGCTATGGTGGAAAAATCAGGAGTTTGAACTCTGGCTTTGTCTGGTTTTCAAGGTCTGCCTGCCGCCTTACCACAGAACACAGGGCCAGACGTCCCAAATCAAGGTCTCGGTTCCTACATCATCCAGGAACTCTAGGGATGAGCTTTTCTTGCTCCTTACAGCTGTTGATATCCAAGGCCTTCACCTTCCCGTGTGCTCCTCTTCCTTCTGCATGCCGCTTACAGGGACTGGCCACTAGATGGAAGATCCACCTGGATAACCAGGGATGACCTGCCAAAGTCCTTTCTACAAATGAGGCTACCTTCCCCTGTTGCAGGAATTAGGATATAGACGCACCTTCTTCAGTCCCCTATACTGAATGGCCTTAGAAACACCTCTTAGCCTCCCTGAGCCTCAGTTTCTTCATTTATAAAACAAAGCTAGTTTCCCTACCTCGCAGAGCAGTCACGAAGATTAAAGTGAAAGCACATGCCACGTAGTAAGTATTCTGTGTGCTCACATTTCTAACTGTGCCAGTTCCAACGCTGCGGCACCGAGAGGTCTCAGTTGCCAATCCCTGGCCACGCCCACCTCCAGCCACCTCTGTGGCATCCCTGCTTTGGTCTTCTTCTGACTCTCTGCTGATCTCCATGGTCCTAAAACTTCTAGAGCGATATCTTCCCAGCCGAAAGCACTTGGATATGTACTTTTTAAATGATGTTACATTCTTAGGTGAGGCTGACTTTCCCAGTTTTCTGTGTCCTGGAGGAACCAGAATGAGCACCTCGTTGCCTCCATTAGTCACAAGGGAAGAGTTTATGAGTCATCAGATCTGGATCCTAGATTACACTCTGCCACCCGGAGCTCTGTGACCCTGGTTGGACAGCTGAGCTCCTCTGAGCCCCCAGTTATGTATCTCAGAACAAAGTCAACAGTGCCTGTCTCGTCTGCCTAATAGCCCACAGGAAGAAGGACTGGGATGCTGGGTGTACCAAGCGCTCCATGCATAGAGAGCATGAGCATTGCTCCCTCTCAGGGTGCGGGGCACATCCCCCGAGTCTGAAGGCCTTCTCCTACCTTGTCCCCTTCTTCCAGGTGTGCTTCTCTGCCTCCCTGACCACATTCAGGTGACCTCCCCTTCTCATCTTCTCCCAGGTGAGGCTCAAGACTGCCGCCTCCCCTGGCCAAGGGCTCCCTCGTGTAGCCATTCAACTCTTCTATCAGGCTAGATGATGTCTCATGACCAGGGACCTCGCCTGCAGGCACCAGGCCCATCTCTCTGTTTGGAGAGTCACTGGTACCATGAAGACCAGCCTGACCCCGAAGAGAGAAGGCCCATTGTGCCACCATGGGAGGGGCCTGGCAGGGGCCTCTGTCTCCCAAGCAGTGAGGAGAAAAGAGAACAGAGTGTTGGAGGCAGCTTTGTCTTGGCTCATGTCCGTGCTGTCGCTCTCTGTCACATAAACCCTCTGAGCCTCAGTTTTATCCTCTGCCAACAGGGAAGATGACTCCAACTTGCAGGGCTCTGGCAAGGACCGCCCTGACCCAAAGTGCTTCAAGGGGGCCAGAAGCTGGGTGCATGCTTTCCTCATCCAATGTGCATAGTTCTGTGCAGAAGATGGGGAACGCTAGGCAGAGACAGGTGAAATGACTAGTGACAGCCAGTAAGAGGTGACGTATGTAGTTGACTCTTCTCTGCTCTAGCACTAAAGTCAGACCAGAACCTACTTCTCCTACAGGTCCAAATGCCAGTATGGAGCTTGGTCTCCAGCAGGAAAACACCTTTATTATTATTATAGGAGAGGGGGTTCCAGTCGGTCTCGAAGTCCCCTTGCCTATGAGAATGCAGGTACTGAGCCTAGTGGCTCATGCCACTCTTTACTGACACAGGAATCACCGGGGGTTGCCAAGGACCAAGTGGTACCCCCCACTGGAGCCCTGTCACTTCTCATCCCCAAATTCTCCCAGATCAGTTCCCTCTCTGCGTCTCTTGTCTCCTGTCCTGTCCTCTCTTCCCACTTTGTGGGCCAGCACCAACCAGCGTGTAGGGCTCCCATGAATGTTGAGCTTTGTCACCCTTGACTCTTGCCCTTCCCCTGACCCGCAGAACTTCTGTCCCGCTCCCTCCTCTCTCTCTCTCTCTCTCTCTCTCTCTCTCCCTCTCTCTCTCTCTCCCTCCCTCCCTCCCTCCCTCCTTGTTCTCATGGTCTCAATGGAATAGGAAGTCCTGGCTCTGTGCCACCAAGATGAGCCCTCAGGCTGAGCGACTAGGAGGATATCATGTCTCACTGTCTCTTCCCATGGTCCAGGGTCAGCATAAGTGAATCAGGGAGAGTTTGGGCCAGTCGTTCTCAGAGGGTGGGGAGATGAGAGAGCAGCTCAAGGAGGTTTCAGCATCCTCTCCCCAGCCCCTTCCCACCCATGTCAGCCTGGGATGACATGGCTGGAGAGAAGTGAGGGCACGCATAGGCAAAATTTCACACCGCGGCTAGTTTGCGAACACCTCTAGACATTGCCTCTATGCTGCTAACCCTGACTGGTGCTCCAGGCCAGGCTGCTACACTGCCCAGGGAGATAAATACCCTTTGGTATAGTTTTGGGGAACTCGTGATTGCATACTCTGGGCCTTGAGACAGGGGAGCTACCCCATTCGGGTTTGCAGCTGAGCTTGACAGAGTGGCAGAAGGGGCACTGGGTGGGGAAAGAGCTGGAGAGGCCAAAGCGAATGGAGCACCCCTGAAATTACCTCGGCGGCTGTATAGAGGCCTCCCTTAGGACGGTAACCTGTCAGTGCCAAATCTTGTTTCTCAGGACTGTGACAGTGTCTTGAACTCATCGTAACAGGCACCTTGTGACTTCCAGTTGGATTCAGCCATCAGATATCAGCAAACATGACCCTCGCAGGTGAGTGTCCACACTGTTGTGTGATGCGGCCACCACAACACTGGTGGCTTCTCCATATAATGTACCTAAGAACACGTGGAGACAAAAGGCTGGCGTGAAATACATGTGAGGGCAAAGGAAGGTCATCTCTGGGGTTGGTGAGTGGGATCACAGCTGACTTTTTCTTCCTTCTGCTCATCTATGTGTTTTTTTATTTTTGCTCTGTGGCAGTAGTAGGGATTGGACCCTGACCTTCACATGTAGTATTTTTTTTTACAGTTACTTGTTTTCAAATTTATAAAGAAAAATGAGAAGACTGATAGGAGTTGGCTGGGTGCTGAGTGAGGCTGAAATGTTGGGCATAATGCATCAGCTCCAGAACAAGGGGGGAGGGACTGCGGGGGCCGCCACAGTGGACAGGACAGCTCAGACTGGTGATCTCCAGACACAGAGATACTCGGTGGTGGTGGGGATATTCTCCTACCCTCGTGGACACCAACCACCCTGGCTTTGACCTCTGTGCAGGGAAGGTCAGGGGAGGCTCACAGAAAGGGCCCAGAGGACAGCGATGGGTGGCAAGGACCCCCTTCCACCACCCACTAGGTCATCCTTTGGGCGGCAGTGCCCAGTCCTGTCAGTAGAATAGATGGTAGACTTTCTGTGGCCTGGAGCCAAGGAATTGGACCATCCTGGGGCAAATGTAGGGCACAGAGAGTCAGGTCCAGGGACCAGGGTGGGGCCACTGGAGCTCGGGCCTGTATCAGCGAACACGTTGCTTTTGCCTCTGGGTTCTCTGAAGGGCTGAGATTTCAGTAGGAGACCTAGGAAGGTCGGAATCACCAGCGGAAACACTAAAGAGGCAGTTCTACGTACAGGAGCTGGGCCCCAGCCTGGGAGCGTGTTTGGGCTCTTTGGATGACTTGGGCTGACTCAGAGGAAGCTGGCTTTTGAGGCCATCAGCCCCCCCTCACCCCCCACTCACCTGCCACTCTTGTTGCAGCCTACAAAGAGAAGATGAAGGAGCTCCCACTTGTGTCCCTGTTTTGCTCCTGCTTCCTGGCCGATCCCCTGCATAAATCATCCTACAAATATGAAGGTCAGTGCAGTTCAGTTGGGAAAGAGAGGGTGGGGTGTCCTGTGTCCTGTGTTCATGACCCCCATTGCGCAAAACTGCTGACCATGGCCTGGTTTGCTTCCCAGAGTCTGAGCATCTGAGCAGGAGGGGTGACTGGGGCACCAGAGAGGAGCCGGGGGGAGGGGAGAGGGCAGGGGTGGATCTGAGTGTGCCCTGCCCTGTAGCACTCGCTCTTAGTACCACCTGTGCTCATTTCTGAAGCAAATCAAGGCCAGGAAGGATGGCAAGGGACCCTGACAGAGACCCTGTCTGTGGGTAGCAGAGACTGGAACATAAGAGAATCGGGGTGCTCATCAGCTTTCCTAGGGAAGGCAGAGGTGCCCCGAGAGAAGGCCCCACCTGGGGCTACGATGGCCGTGCTACACGAGGCCAGCGTCAGAGACAGTCCCCAGGCACCAGGAGCACTCAGTGGCCACGTCCTCGTGTGGGGTCGTCAGGTGACCTGTCACCTCCCGGGTCCCCGTTGTAAGGAAGTGGTGGGTTTGGCCTGGCAATGAGAGAGGCTGTTTGGATGACCGGAGCCTGTTTTTTCTGTCTAGGCTGGTGTGGGAGACAGTGTAGGAAGAAAGGTCAAAGCCAGCGGAAAGACAGTGCTGACTGGAGAGAAAGAAGAGAACAGGGTAGGGGGGAGTCAGGGGAGAGGTCCGCAGGCTGAGCCCTCGGGGGCAGTGGGGCAGGGACGGGCCTGGTGGGTGATGGGAGCAGAGCCCCGCTGTCCTCTCCAGCAAGGCCAGCTTGCCTGGGAACTCGAACCTTGGAGGACGCTGGAAGTAGAAGCAAAGGCAAAAGCAGCTGGTGTCACTGTAGCTGTTATTAAAAAAAAAAAAAATCCCATACAATGGGGGCCTACTCCTGGGTCCTGAAAACTCCCCTGGGCTACAGATTCTTTTGGTCCTTAGAGCCTTAGATCCCAGTGTGTAGGACAGGCCCAGAGCTCTGGTCACTAATCTGTCTTGGGGACCCTGGCTTTCCCGTGTCCGTGTGCATGTGTGCATGCTTTACGGGACCTCAGGTGAGCAGGTGAGCAGCCCTTGCTGTACCCTCTGCAGCAGACACAGTGGACCTCAACTGGTGTGTCATCTCGGACATGGAAGTCATTGAGCTGAACAAGTGCACCTCAGGCCAGTCCTTTGAGGTCATCCTGAAGCCACCCTCCTTCGACGGGGTGCCTGAATTCAATGCCTCTCTACCACGGCGGAGAGACCCGTCGCTGGAGGAGATCCAGAAGAAACTAGAAGCTGCTGAGGAACGACGAAAGGTAGGTGCTGTCACCCCCCCCCCCCCATGACAGTGTGTGGGGAAGGGTGCTGGACTGACAGATGGTGACGGAGTGGGTAAGGCCACCATCAGTCAACCGGCAACTACTTACACAACATCCTCCATATGTGGGTAGGGAGGGAATGAGGTGCCTCTGAGGGAAGCCATGCCAAGGCGCTGTCCTCTAGGAGTTTGCCTCTTGACTAAGGGACCAAAACACCACATGCCCCAGAGGTGGCTTCATGCGCATCACAACAAAAGAAAGGCGTTGTGAAATGCTCAGGCCTAGGAAAGGCTTCCTACCGGGAGAGCAGCAAAGGTGATGCATGGCACGTTTTTGGCCGTGGATTTGCCTTCTGTGTTTCCTACTGAATCTCCTGGATTGACTCTAATGCCTCCTTATCGTGAGCTTCTTTTCATCTTTCAAGCAGGAAATGGCCCGCTCCAGTCTTCAAATTCTTATGCTTTCCCTCTCAACTCTTCAATGCAGTTAGTACCTGGCAGTCTGGGTTTCAGTTATTTGGTTTTGTATCTTACTGCTACTAGCTGCTTTTTTTTTCTTTCTGGGGTTGCTAGAATAGCACCTTATGGTGAGGATAAGACCTTTTTGTGTTTGTGAATGAATGAGTGAGAGAATGAACAAATGGTGGAAAGAATGAATGAGGACAGTGAGACAAAGGACCCGGAAGATATCTAGGAAAAGTCACAGCCCGGCAAAAGCTCTGTAAGTGGTGGGAGCGGCCAGGGTGTCTTGCTTCTTGTTCACGGGCTAGGGCAGCAGGCTCAGGGAGGTATGTTCGGGGCATGATGCCCTGAAGCCAGGAGGACAGAAGTGCACCTAGTCCCCTCACCCCGAAGGGCTTTGGTCTCCTCTTGTGTGTCCCCAGTATCAGGAAGCTGAGCTCCTGAAGCACCTAGCAGAGAAACGAGAACACGAGAGAGAAGTGATCCAAAAGGCCATTGAAGAAAACAACAACTTCATCAAGATGGCGAAGGAGAAGCTGGCTCAGAAGATGGAGTCCAATAAGGAGAATCGGGAGGCTCACCTGGCCGCCATGTTGGAGCGGCTGCAAGAGAAGGTATGTGATCCTGGAGTGGAGAGGAGGCTCCTGGGATGCTGTCTTTCTGTGTCAAGTTTACATGGATCTATGGGATAATTTCAGGAGGAAGAGGCCTTGGGCAGGAATGGGAACCTTTCTGTTAGGCAGGACCCTTAGAAAACTCCAAGGGGATGATTTGGGGAGTCACAGGCAAGAAACACAAACTGGGCTTGGGGGATTTTTCTGCACAATTGTATCATTGAAATTTCGTGTTTCCCTGGGGAGTTTGTAGCCTTTCTTTTCTAGTGAAAGCTTGTCTGGTACAAATGAGCAGGGAAAGAGAGACTATACATTCCTGACTTCATCCTCGAATAGGCTCATTTGACTTAATGAAAGACGCTGACTTGAATTCTCAGCTCTGAGCCAAGAGCATGGTGAGCCGAGCTGCCCTTTGAGCAGGAAACATGACCCTTTCCAAACCTCTTGATGTGGACCCGGCTACATGCAGGTCACTCCAGCAGGCTACCTTCCGTCAATAGACCAGGTGGTGTCACCTGAGAATGAGAAACGTGAGAGGCTGGGGCTGGTCTTGCAACCGCCGAGTAGCTGCTGAGGACGTGCTGGCCTCATTCCCGAGTCTCAAGGCCGCCCCAGTTTCTCCTGCAGCTCCTGGGAAGCTCCAGCTCTGTGTTTTGTTTCCAGGAGCCGCCTGCTGCGCGGTGACTCCCGGGACCGATCGGTGGCCTCGTCCCATGGTGAGCAGCGCGGTCCCCATTCCTTCCTGCCAACCACCTAGAATCTCAGGCCCTTGAGGACAGCTACCAGAGAGATCTGGTTTCTTCAGCAGGGACCTGAATGCTGCGTAGGCTCCAGCCCTGGCTAGCATGAGGTGGCCATACTCTGCTGCTCCATCCTGCAAGGGCCAGCAGGTCTCTGCCAGGGGCCACAGGGGAGGAAAGCCAGCTGGCTCTGACTTCAGGCTTCCTTGATTAATGAGGGGTGGCTTGAGGCAAACTACTAAAGAAAAAATATCACAGTTGAGACAGGAAAGTGAGGGGCTTACTTGGACTACACCCAGAAGACAGCATGTGAAAAACTATTTACAAAACACTTTTATCTCATCATAAAGAATTGAGCAGGATGGGTGCAATGTCGTTGGCAAATGAAAAAAAGCATGCCAGAGAAGGTCCATCTGGCAAGCAGTACTGCGGGGACCAGAAGCCAGCGCCTAGTCCTTGGCTCCTAGCCCGGTGACTCTTTCCTTACTCATTTCAAGGAGTTGACTCTTCGTTGTCTCCCAAGCTTTTTGTATCAGCAGGGGCCTTTCAAAGCCAAGAAAAGGAAGGCCCAAAACACAGGGCTCTGCCCAGCAGGCCCACCCGAGAACAGAGCCAGGCTCGGAGTGGAGCAGCTGGAGAGGTTCCCATTCTGGAGCAATAACTATGAGGGTGGGGTGACCCCGAGAAGCAAGATGTCAGAGCAGACATCTTTCTTGGGAACTTTGTTCCCTACTCACCAGTACTCACCAGTGGAGGCAGAAGAGCTAGGTGTATGCTTTTATTTTTGTTTGCTTGCATTGGTTTTTGGTACTGGGGCTGAAGCCCACAGCCTTCACCCTGAGCTACATCCCTAGCCTTTTTTTTTTTTTTTTTTTTTTTGAGATAGAGTCTCACTCTGTAGCCCAGACTGATCCTGAACTCACTGTGGAGCCCAGGCTGGCCTTCACCACGCCTGGCTTATGTGGTGCTGGGGAATCGAACTCAGGTACCTAGTGCTTGCCTGAGCAAGTGCATTAGCCACTGAGCTCTTCCTCCAGCTCCCCCCTTCTTATTTTTAATTTCGAGTCTTGCTAAATTGCTGAATTGCCCGTGTTAGGCTTGCAATTCTCCTGCCTCAGAGAGCTGGGATTACAGGCCTGAGCCACTGGGGCTGGGTAGGTGCATACTGCCTTTCCTGCCTGTGTGGGTCATCCACTGTCTATACCAGAATCACCTGGTACAAAGGTTAAACATAGAGATATCTTCCCTTAGACCTACTGCCTGGCCTCTCTAGGGTGGTCCTCGAGGACGCTGAGATATCCCAAGTCATTGGACACACAGCAGAGTTTAAGAACCTGCTTTCAGCCCATGGAAAATTCTAGGGCCTCTTTGGAGATAAGAGTTGTAATTTTGCATCCCAGAAGCCAAGAATGCCTCAGCGGGTCTAGTGCAGGTAGATTCTGTCATCTTATTGTGACATCATCAGGCTCTGGTATGGAGATTGTTTACTGAGCACCTGCCAAAGTGCAGGTTACCTTAAAAGAACTGGGAAATACAAAGAAGAAAGAGGCGTGGTCCTTGCCCATGATGAAGTCACTTTCTGACAGGGGCCCAGATACTTGCACAGTGAGCATAACCTAAGGCTAGCTTGGAATAGCCTACAAGGTGGGCACTATGTCTCAGAGCCTGGGAGGTGAGCAGGCTGCAAGACCAGAGAACTGTGGCCTGACTCTTGTGTTAGTCAAGTTCACCCTGCTGGTGAGTCGGGGATGACAAACCTTTGTTTGCCTGGATTACATCCCCTCAAGCAAACAGATTCTCTACAGCTAAGAAAGTCAAATATTTTTGGAACAAGAAAAACTTTTTAAAATTTTTTTAGTGGTGGTGGTACGAGAGACAAAGCCCAAGGCCATCACACTGAGCTACACTCCCAGCCCATTTTTATTTTGAGAAGGATCTCTAAGTCTCTAAGTTGCCAAGCTGAGCTTAAACTGGGTATCCTACTGCCTTGGTCTCTCAGGGTGCTGGGATTACAGGCCTGCACCAAGGGGCCCAGATTGAAGCAAACTTTCAAAAAAAAAAATCTGTCAATGTGAATTTAGAGCACCCTTGCCCTTCCACCAGAAGGTTAAGGAAGGGTGTGCCATCTGCCGGGGTGACTGCACTAAGGTTGGCTCTTCTACCCGCTCTGCCAGCTCACACTACTGTGAGTGACCTCTTACATTGTCAGGCAAATGCCAGAATGGCCAGAGAAGAGGCTGAGGGGTCCCGAGGTCACCGTGATGTGGGTCCCCAGTGGGAGGTGGAGACCCACCTGCCCCTGGGCTCTCTGGGCCTGATCTGCAATCGCTCACCTGCCACCTTCCACCTCCCTCAGGATGGCTTTGTGGACACAGTGCTGCTTTTCGTGCCGTGGTGGTCATCCTTTCTCCATTCTCTTGCCCCTCTGCCTCCCTGTGTCCCTGGACAGCCTGGTGTGACCCGCCCTTGTCCACCCCTTCCTTCCCAGGACAAGCACGCAGAGGAGGTGCGGAAAAACAAGGAGCTGAAGGAGGAGGCCTCCAGGTAAAGCCCGAGGCCGAAGAGGTTTCAGGACCACGGACAGCTCCGCAGTCCCGAGCAGCCTGGCCAGCCGCTGCTCTCCCAGCACCGGGGTTTGGGGGGAGGGGGGTGGCCCGGGGGCGTTTCCTCTGCTTTCGGTGTTTGTACATGTAAAGAATTGACCAGTGAAGCCATCCTATTTGTTTCTGGGGAACAGTGACGGGGTGGGAGAGGGGAAAGAAGGAAAGAATCGGAGAAGGGAGACCAGCTCACGGACACGGCGACACTGCCCACCGCAGGCTCGGGCCGGACCCCCGCTGTCACAGCGCTGCCTGGACCGCCAGCCTCCAGGTGCCGCGTGAAGGGAAGATGAGAACCTGGCCAGTGGCAGTTCAGAGTGGGGCAGAGTCCTGGCGGGGACGCTGCCGCAGGGCGCGGGAGGAGCCCCGCCGGAGGTGGGCTTCCGCCCTGCGCCTGAGGGGGGGAGGAGGTCTGCGTGTGTGTTAACCATCATCTTCTGATCATCATGACCAATGAAACATTTACTCCAAGTCTCCAGTTCTTTATTTCCTGAACTTGTCCTCTGAGGGACTGGTAGAATGTTCTAGAAATTTGGCTCCTGCCCACCTGATGGCAGGTGCCCCTCAATTTTGCCATGAAAGTATCTGAGGTGCTGGGTGAGGCGGCTTGGAACATGCCAGCCACTGGCGTTAATGGAAAGGATTATTTTTCTCTCTGTGTTTTTAAACCCCTCTTGCGGGCTTTTACTGGATTGGTGAAAAAAAAAAAATAAACTCAACTTTCCTTTCTTTTCCGTTTCCTTTTCTTCTTCTGTCTTTCTTTTCCTCATGGCACTGGGGATCGCGCTCAGGGCCTTCACACTGAGCTGCATCCCAGCTCATTTTCTTTTCTTCTTGGTATTTTGAGATAGAATCTTGTTAAATTGCTAAATTACCTGGACTGGGCTCCAACTTGTGATTCTCCTGTCTCCACATCCCAGAGTGGTGGAACTTGAGACCTTCAACACTTGGCCTAGCCAAAGCTTCTTTTCTACAAACTGATGTTCTGGCATGGTCCCAGGATTGTTGTAAGGAGAACATCTGTTCAGCTTGCTGTAACAAAATACCTCAGGTGGGGTAACTTAGAAACAACAGAAGTTTCTTACAATTCTGAAAGCTGGAAGTTCCAAGATCAAGACACCAGCAGATCCAGCAAGTCTTGTGTTCATTAGGTGAGAATTTTTTTTATTACTCAAAAATGGTGCTATCTTGGTAGGTTGTTACATAACAGAAAGGCAACAGGGCTCCCATAAGAGCACTAATGCCATTCACAAGTATGGAAATTTCATGACCCCGTCACCTCCAAAGGCCCACTTCTCAGTACTATTTTATGGGATTCGCTTTCAACACGTTGAAACTGGTGGTGGTTTGCCGGGGCGGGGCCCATGTTCAGATCATAATGGAATCCCTCCTCACTTTAGGGGCTTGAGATTCTGCAGGGGCCGCAAAATGTGAGCAAAGAAAGGAAGTGTTTGCTAGAGGAAGACAGAAGCGCCCCTTCCACTGTAAAAGATGCCCTTCCGCCTGCAGACAGGAGTGGGAAGGGGCAGCCTGCACGACCCCGGCCTCAGGACAGCCCCCTTCCCTCCCACACACACTGTGTAGTTCTGTACATCTGGCAAATACGCTCTTCGTGTGGCCCTGTTTCCGTCATTCTCACCACTGAGGCTTATTTTAGGACAAGGTAAGTAGAGGAAGCAAAGATGACGACGGTGGTGGACGTGGTAGTCGCTGACCACAGGCAGAACTTTCTAGGTTCCTGGTAGTTTCCCAGACTTTCACATGTGTATCGCCACACTTAATTCTCACGCCAGCTGTGGGAGGAAGACTATGATTGTGATTATTCCTTTGTGTACACAAAGAAACTGAGGCATAGGAAGTGTAGGTAGCTTGCCCGGGTCTACACAGAGAACTGGAAGGAGAACAGGGGCATGAATTCGGCAGTTTCCTCCCTGCATCCATATTTTTAGCTATTGTGCCACCCTGCGTATTTGACACCTCTAAACTAGGCTGTGAGTTCTAGATCAGTGTTTCTCAAGCTGTGAGTTGTGACTCACTGGACTGTGAGGTTGGTTGAGTGGATCTGACATAACCCACCTTCCTTCTTCTCTTTCTTCTTTCCTTCTTTTCTTCCTTCCTTCCTTCCTTCCTTTGGAATAGAATGGAAAACAAAACATCAACATGCACTTCAGGTAAAAACATGGATGTTCTGTTGTGAAAATTGTATGTCTATTTTAGGTTTGGTGTATGTGTTTCTAGGTCACAGCGTAAATCTTCTTTCTTGTTGAGGGGTGGGTGATCCTTTGAAAGTCAGTGCCTTAAAATAAGTCGGGGCTTAGAGCCAGAATGCTCAGGCAGACCCTTGGGAGCTCCAGAAGGTTGCTGTGCATGAGAAAGTGAGAGGTGGTGACCACAGTGGGGACCTGTTTCCTCTGGGAAGGCAGGAGAATGGCCTCCAGGGTGTCTTTCACAACTACACCCTAAGCCTCTCATCCTGTCACTAGAGGAAGCTCCCTGCTGACCCCCTGTCCCCAGCCCCCCTCCTGCCCTTCATCCTCTGGCCTGCGTTCCCATCTCTGCACGTGTAGTTCCTCTGTTTGGGCTGTACATCCCTGTGTACCTTCTGTCAGTTCCCTTAATTCAGGCCAGAGGTCAAGTTTCCTGGGTCTGTAGGTGCTCGCACATTTCTTATAGTCCATGATCAATCACCTTGTAATTGTTCATATACCTGTTTTTCCTATTAAACTGTAAGTCCTCTTGAAAACAGCAACCAGTTTTAGGAATCTTCATGTGTCCAGTAGTGGCTGCATTGGTAGGATGTGGTTAAGAGCAGCAGTGCTGTTGAAAACCAGGCCAGGGAGTTGGCGTGGAAGCTTCATTCGTGTAGCATTTACTCTCAAGTATTTCTTTTTTCTTTCTTTCATTTTAAAAGAGAGTGTGTTTGCAGTAATAAAAAGATGCAATAAAAATGGACGATTGAAATGAAGAGGAAATGGCTACTAAGTACATCAAACAAAAGGTTCAGCGTCTTTGGCCATCAGAGAAATGCAAATTAAAACAACACTGAGATTCCATTTTACTCCAGAAAGAGGAGTTATCATTGAAACTCAAAAAACAGCAGATGCTGGTGAGGTCTTGGGGAAAAGACTTTGCTTCTAAGAGCAAGAGTGGAGGTGACTGCTTAAGAACGTGCAGGCGGCTAAAACTTGCCTCTAAGACAGCCCAGGGCACACTAAACCCCAGCAGTTGACACTGACAACTGAAAACTCCAATTACGTGCTCAGCATGGGGCGGCTTCCAAGCATTAACAGGCTATCCCTGCCCTGAACAGGTTTGCAAGCTAGTTGGGACACAGGGAACCAGCAAAGCGCTGGTTCTTAAATTTTCAATTTATGACCCAACCCTCGGAGAGCTTGTTAAGGCAGGAATGTCTTTGCTGTGGGTTTTCATGAATGGAAATGATTGACCAGACTTATCACAATAACATCTTTTGAGGGTGCTGGCCTGAAAACTGTTTTAGAGAGCCAATGTCTGTTTCTTCCTCTAAAAAGATTTAATAGAATTAAATTTTATTTTCAATTGCTTTTGACTATTGGCAGGATTGACATCAACCTAGTAGATATGATGATGGGTAAACAAGTAGCGTATAATTTTATCTGTCTTGATTGAGCCAGTGTCCCTCTGGCAGAGACCCTGAGCAGCCCTCTCCTGGCTTTCCCTGTGCCTCCTACAATCCAGAAGCTAGAGGTATGGAGTGCGGGACCTGAAACCCTCAGTCAGCACTACAGCTGGCATCGACTCAGATTGGGTCTCAGATATATTACTGATTTCTTTCAAATGGACAAATAAAATTATATAATTTGCCATGGTGAACATGATACTTGGATGTATAAGGCATGAGAAAAACTATAGGAGTGTGTTTAAAGAAAAAAAGTCACTTTTTTACATTAATTCTTCTCAGAATAGTTCCGCTCACTTCAAACACACTTGTCCCGCTGTTACTGCCACTTTCTGAAGCAGTTTTGAATCCCCTCTTTGGTGAATGTTTTTACGAAGTGTAATTTTTTGTTTTTTAAAAAGACGTGAATGCCGCTCATAAAACAGGCTTGTAAGAACGTATCAGTGTGTCCTCATCCACCTTACTGGCTGGATCTGGCCTCACATGACTTCCGGCTCTTCCCCAAAGTTACAATGGCTGTGAAAAGTCAGAGTTTGGAATTGATTCAAGACAAGGAGATAGCTACATGATGCAAGTAAAGACACTCATGAAAGAGGGCTTCCAGAACTGTTGCAGAACGTGGCGGGAGGGGTGGCATGAGTGTGTCCAAAGCAAGGGGGAAGAGTTTGAAGGGGACTCGTGGCTTGCTGTGTTTTACTATAATAATTTTTTAATTGCATATTCACTGTATTTTCTGATCACTCCTCATCTGTATGCATTGTGGAGTGACGGTGTCTACTCTCGGGTTTTGGGAGGTCTGTCATGAGCACAGATTGAATAGTTCTGTACAAAGGAGACGGGACCTAAATAAACCGTTCCTCCCTTAAGTTGTGGGTCCCAGCAACGAGAAGGCGACTCTCCATGGGAATCTATGAGAATTCCAAGCCTTTGCTAAGAGATTCAAATGATCTCACGGGCTGAAGACAGGGAGAGGGAGCAAGAAACAGACGGAAGTAGTTCTTGCATGCGCGGGGGTGCGCACGTGCGCCCACACGCTTGTTAATGGAAGCTTAGTTGAAGCTCCAGATGGCAGGTATGGGAGAGAAGAACGCCTGAAGACTTGTACCAGAAAAGGCTTCAAAGAGATGGGAGGAAAAGTCAAGATGAATTTCCAAAAGTTTAATTAAAACTTCTGCCTCAGGGAAGGAGCAAACTGTTTCCAAATGCACGCATAACGCGATCGTTCACACCTTCTTCTCCATTCACTCACAAGCCTTCTTTATAGGTCAATGGAAATGGAGATGCCAGCTGTCTCATTGATTGAATTTCCAAGTGTCATGTGCGCTCTTTGTGCCATTTGAGACTCATACCTTAAAAATCCCATTTTCTGCAGGGGCTGGAGAAGGAAACGAGTATGAAGCTTCTCCTCGTACCTCTGAGATGACCAGTCCTGGGCCTGCGTCCTTACCTCGATCCGACCCCGTGAGGCCGGTGGCTTGAAGGGCTGAGACTGTTCCCATCTTTCTGAGGCCTGCGCTCAAGGGGCATGAGAACCGTGGCTTCCAAGCCAGCCGTCCCGGTGATGCAGGCCTGGAATCCCAGCACTCTGGAAGGCACAGCCAGCCTGGCAGCTCAGCACCTCGGGTGACACTCACTCAAGGTCAAGAATGGAAAATAGGCTGAGAATGTGGGTCAACTCAGAAACACTGGGCTTGACCCCTAGGGCCACAAGTACACGTACAAAAGAAAAGTATATTCTAGTGGATTCAAGAGACCCAGATAATTACACAAACAAGAGAAACTTGATGTTGTGTTTCCAGGATGGCTGTCAACCCTTCCCAGTTCCTAGAGGTGCTCCTCCAGGTTTATTAGTACTGGGACTTGAACCCAGGGCCTTTTCACTACCTATATCCCCACATTTTTATTTTAAAAAATTTGAAATGGAGTCTTGCTGAGTCTTTAAATTGCTCTAGTTGGTCTTGAACTTGTGTTCCTTCTGCCTCAGCATCTCTGATTCTTGGGACTAAAAATGTTCATTACCATGCTTGGCACCTTTTGAGGGGACTCAAATCAGAGTCACCTCAGACCGTATTCTTCACCTAAGTTCCCTCTGCTGATAAAAAATAGAACCAGAAAGTTCTTGAGGTTTTGTTATTTATTTATTTATTTAGTTAGTTAGTTAGTTAGTTAGTTAGTTAGTTAGTTAGTTAGTTTCTTTTTTGAGACAGGGTCTTTCTCTGTAGCCTAGGTTGATCCTGAACTCACTATGTGGCCCAGGCTAGCTTTGAATTCACAGAATTCCTCCCACCTCAGCCTCCCAGGTGCTGGGATTACAGCTGTGTGCCACCACACTTTTATGTGGTGCTCGGGAATCAAACTCAATTCAAGCAGGCACTTGCTGCACAAGTGCTTTAACCGTGTGTCATTCCTCCAGTCCTCTTGAGGCTTTAGAAAGAAGGAGGCACAGAGCCAGAAATAGCCACCTGGGAGCCCTGTGCTGTGGCCCAGCCAGAGACGAGAATGGACTTCGTGGACGTCAGGCACACAGGCAGCTGCAAGGGTGCGGGTGCGCCCGGCTCCCCGGCTCCCCGAGAGGTGCTTTCCGGTTGCTGCTGCCCCTGAGCGGTGAGGCTGGTTATCATGGTCATGGCTTGGATCTAGACTGTCCCCCGAGAGCCTCACGTTCAGAAGGTGGCTCGAGCATGGGGATTAACCCACTAATGTCCTGTGCTGTTAAGAGGTAGGGCCTGGTTGGAGCAGGCGAATCCATGGAGCCTGGCCCAGGAGGGGCACATCACTGGGACGCGGCCTGGCACGGGGCACAGCAGCTCTGCCCCGCCCTCGCTCTCAGCTTTCTGTCTCACCATGCTGCCAACAGCTCCTCTCCAGCCAGGCGTCCTCCCAGCCTTCCCGCCATTGCCAGCCAGCCGTGCGGGGACTGAGATCTGACGCTGTGAGACGCGTTAAGCCTGCCTTCTGCTAAGCCGTGGGTGTTGTGTTCCAGACATGAAAAAGCACCTAAGACAGGTGTCCAGGAATCTTTGAACTGCGCTACTCGAGAAGGCACCCCCAAACACTGGAGTCCCTGCAGGGGCCCAGGCAGAAGCCAACGAGCCCAAGACCACGCGAGACGTCCTTGCTCAAAGATGTATAGGATGGCTCGGCAGGAAAGATATATATGAGCCTGTGAGAAAGAACACAAAATAAGCCTTCCGTTGTGCTCAAGTTGCCTTACGCATGCTTAGCGCTGCTCTGAGAAATAGGCGTTCTCATAGAAAACGGTTTTGGTTTTGTTTTTTTGCAGTACTGGGTGTGGAACCTGGGCCTCTCATGTGCGAGATAAGAAGTACTCTACAACGGAGCAACACCCCGGTCCAAGAAATAACATTTACATATCATCTACTCTGTCTGTATTAAATTCAAGGATCTATGGGATGAATCGAAGATATTAGATGATAAGAAAACAGATTAACACAAAATGGACTAAGAAGAGAAAGAAATATGGAGGTGTACGTGACATTGGGAAGCATTACATCCCATGCTTGTCAGAATGAAGACGCTCACGAGATGATGTCTGCTTGCTCAGGTCTGTAACCCCAGCACTTTGGGAAGCCGAGACAGGAGAACTGCAAGTTCAAGCCCAGTCTGGGCAACTTAGCAACTTAGTGAAAGATGTTGTTTGTCTCAAATATACAATAAAAAGGGGCTGGAGAAGTGGCTTAGTGTGAAGGCCAGGTGTACAACCCCACACCACACACACACACACACACACACACACACACAGAGAGAGAGAGAGAGAGAGAGAGAGAGAGAGAGAGAGAGAGAGAGAGAGAGATGCTGGACTTGAGGTGCAGCTCAGTGGTTAAGTCACTTTCCTAACATGCTCAGTGCTCTGGGTTCATATCCTCAGCACCACACAAAAAACTTAACTGGATTTGGTGGTGCATGCTTGTAATCCCAGAACTTGGGAGGACGAGGCAGGAGGATTGCTGTAAATTTGAGGTCAGCTTGGGCTGCTTAATTGGTTCAGGATCAGCCTGGATACAGAGCAAACTCTGCCGTAAATTAAAAAAGACAAAGAGTAGAATCAAATACGTAAATAAAATTCACCATGAATAATTGATATAAGCCAAATACAATAAAAACTTAAACAGGTGTCAGCAACGCAGAAGAAAATGAAGAAGTAAAATACCTAACTGGACAATAGTTAAGTAAATAAATAAAACGCACAGTGTATTCATGAGTACCATTTTGATTCGGATGATAGATTTATTTATTTATTTATTATTCATGCCTTTAGCATCGAGATTTGAACCTGGCACTTTCATACTGCACTATGTCCTCAGCTTTTAAATTTTGAAATTTTGATACATGTTCTCTCTCCCTTCACTGTTAAGTTGTCTGTCCTGGGAGCAAACTTCAAGTCCTCCTGCCTCAGCCTTGCAGAGTACTGGAATTACAGGGGGTACCATTGGGCTGGGCTATAGTAGAGTTTTGTCTGAAGTGAATTTAAGCATTAAAGCGGATTTATGGGCCGACAGGACTGGGAGGGCTCAGAGAGTGGATTGCCTTCAGGGTGTCTCTAAATGATGTTCTGAATGGTGGATCCTCAAATCTTGCTACAGTTGCACTGGTCAGTTTTTCTCTTTTGGGAAGGTGGGCTCAACCTTCATGTCAAAGCAAATGTTTCTCTGTACTTTTATTTAGTATTTACTCTTCGGCAGCATCTAATCCTGTTACAGTCTCAGCAAAGAGTCTATGGGAATCTTCCAAACAAAATATTTTTCTTAAAGACTATTATTTCTATTTCCACATTCTCATTCCTGTTTTCCTAGGTTGACTTTTTATTTACTCTGTTTTAAAAATTTCCCACCTGGCTCGGGACTTTTTTTCATGGGGACAAGAATGGAATTTTACTGCTGTGTAAATTCTGCATTGTCAGGACGCACTTGCTTCTGGAAATCAGGATTCCTGCTGCCAGGAGCTCTGGGTGTTCCCGCGGCTTGACTTGAGGCCTCGGAGCCCAGAGGAGCTTGCAGGAGAGAGTTCTGTCCAGCAGGTGGTGCTCTTGCTGTTTTTACTCTGGGACCTTGAGCACTAGCTCTGCAAAAAAAAAAAAAAAAAAAAAAAAAAAAAAAAAAAAAAAAAAAAAAAAAAAAAAAAAAAAAAAGATTTGCAAAACCGGGCATCTGCACAGGAGCTGATGCAGTTGGTAATTAGGGATGAGGTTGCTATGGCAATGATGGGGTCTTAGGATGTTCAGAGCTGATGCCAATGAGCGATCAGATTGCTTCCTTTCATGTCGATGATTAACACAGCAAGGTCACGAGAAAACCTTGTGAGTGTGCAGACGGCAATGGTGGATATTCTATGTTCTTCTGTGATTTGTAGACTGTTGAGAGTGGTGGAATATATTTTATAAAACCATGTTTATTTTATTTCACATTAGATTTTTGCCATTGTCTGTTGATGTTTTATATCCATTACTAGCATTTCTCAATGTGGCTTTCATTAAAATGTTTCACGAAGAAAGGCCCTACTCATCCAAGAAGCCCAGGGAAGCCTGCTTGCCTATGAGTACCAATGAGGAATCCTGCTTTACCGCTACACACACCTGGGTCAATTGAGCCCATTTTAATGGAGTGCTTATTAACTCTTAGGGAAATCACCCCTCACCTTGTTGCTAAAATGCTGACGCATGAGCCACTGCAGTGGATTCAATTATAATTTAAGGCTTAAGTAGGCCTTCCTGGAAACATAGTGAGCCCTCCTCTGTGGCATAGTCCTATTGAAGGTCTAATACGTGATGGAGACTTGGGAAGTACTCATTAGTGCTTATGGGCTCCAAAGATGTGGTTTTGAGTTGAATAATTTACCCATGAATACCACTGATTGTAATTACTCTACATAAACAATCTTTAACAGTAGCTTTAGTCAGTAAATGAATCCAGCACCCAAGACGTGCCCAACAGCATTAGAAATACGTCACCCGTAACTGACCTGGGAGGAATACCATGTTCATGGAGAATCTGGATCTTCTCCAAATATGGCAGCCTCTGCGTGACTTTGTATTTAAACAACCCTGAGTTCAAGAACGTTTCCTTGCACTTTACAAATAGCTTGAGATGAGAGGAGGTCTTTCTGGGCCCTCATTTTCATGTCTCTGATGGGGACTATAAAACCTATCCGGTGGGTGACAATACGTGCAGTGAGTCAGGGAAGCACCTGCCACGTAGCTAGGCTCTAGATCAGTGTCCTTCATCCTTACCTTCGGTCCCATTGTTTTTATTTACCCCAACGTCACTAGCAGCAGCAACTGAGGACTTCTGGGGATGAGGGTTGGGGAGAATCCAGGGAAAGGCTACAACATCTGGAGAGGGACCTACACGTCTTCACTATGAAATCTCTTTTCTGTCCAGGCTCCACTCCATAAGTGCTTCCAGTTGATAACTGGTCACTGATCTGTATCTTTTTCTTCCAGAAGATGCATGCATTAGCATTTGAGGCTCACAAAATGACCTCAACCGGGCCAACGCCTCTTGGTGGCAGTGCTCCTAGGGACATTGGAGGAGGATCATTTCACCACAAAACAGAAGCTCTCCTAAAGTGACCTTACAGGTCGTGTTCTCTGGACACTTCTTGTTAGGTGGTTGGTGGTCATGCTCATTTGCTTTTCAGAGTCAATTACTTGCGATCCGAATTCTGTACCACCCGTTTATTCAGTCACCATCTTGTCTTTCTTTTGAACATTCACTGTGTACTGAACCTTCAGTTGGGATTTACCTATTTGTATGATTCAAAGCCTCTTCTGTTGATTGTAAGTTCACAGAATACTTTGTTTGGGTCAAGTCTCCATGGTACTTTCCCCAAAGGATGGAGATTAGCTTCTACTTAGATTATTTTATTCATCCATGAATATGTGTCCTAGATTTTATTGATAATCAAAGCATTAGCCTTTTCCACACGTTATGGATCTGCTTTAGGGCTTTAATTATCAGTCTAAATAAAAATCAGCAACCCATCCGTTCAGCTATTCCAACAGTTTTGTTGAAAGTAAGGAGAGTCAGACAATGATAAAAAAATTTCCAAAATCATTGTTTTAGTTATTTAATATCTAATCCATTAGACATAGATTTTGGCTTCTATACAAATACTCTTCAATTGTATTTGGCATACTATTTCAATTTCACAAACAAAATTTAACTGCAGTCTGAAAGAATTTGAAGACAAAGATGGTAAAGATGTTTGATACATACGGATTCATAGTATTGGGATGCGACTTATAGTAAATGTTCTCTGTGGGATTTAAATTTTCCATTATGTTAAAGAAAGACCCAGGTGAAACTAAAATATAATCGGCAGCAAGAGAATTTGAAGCAAAAATTCATTGCTCTCATGACCTTCGGCCTGGGTAGCAGGTCCAAGTGTAAGATCCTTACTACAGGGTGAATAGAGGCCTTTTATGTGGTGTGGGGAGGTTCACCAGCATGAGGGGCGGAGGTTGAGCGGCTGAGTTGGTGTGTGCATTGGGGATTGGACACAAGAGCACAAAATGCAGTTGCCTGGTAGATTAGGAGAGCAGTCAGGTGGGTCATGGGTTAAAGAAGACAGATTCCACCTGGAGATCCGAGTTTTCACCCTAAATTGGCCAACTGTTGGAGCCAGGAAAATCTGTTATGTCCGCAGCTGGAGAAGTTCGCTAAGGCCGGGAAGGTTACTGTGGCCATGTAGGAATGAGGGAGCAACTATCTCTTAAGAACTAAGGTCATATACAGAAAGCCAAGCTGTGTGTGGAGACAGCAAAGAAGGTCAGCACGGGAACCACGGCGTGGGAGTCCCCCACTTTCTCTAGTTTACTTCTCAGTTGGGTGGGTTGTTCACATAGTTCGCTTTGTACCAGAGCACCCAGCTTGCAAGCTTGTGTTTGTACCTGCAGTAAAAACAAATCAATCAAACGAACCAATCCCCCACCTTCTCTCTGTTCCCCAGAATGGGCTCAAACTTGCAATCCTTCCGCCTCATCTTCCCAGAGTGCTTTTACTTTCCAGGCCAAGGTTGGAGATCTTCTCATCCCTTTGGTCCCTGAAAAATGGAAGGGCTTTGTCTTAGTTACTTTTCCATCTCTTGGACACAGCACCTGACACCACAACTTAAAAGCGAAGAGGATTATTTGGCTCGCCATATCCCATGGGTTTATTCTAAAACTGGCAGCTCTACCCAGGCTGCATGGCAACATGCCATTGCAAGGGGTCATTTCCCCATACACCACCTTCTGGTCATTGCCTTGGCGTCATCCATCCAGCCTGTTGTTTTTTCCCTTGTCTGCCACACATCTGGTTCCTCTATAAGACAGGACTGATAATGGACACATTTTATAAGGTTGCAGTGAATATTAAATACATAACACATCCACAGCTCCTGGCGCATGCTGGAAGCATTACAGCGTTCCAGATGGTCAATCTTCTATCCCATCTTTCCATCCTTTTCCTTCTTTATTCCTTCCTTAGCTTTCTTCCTCCCTCTCTCCTTTCATCTCTAATTTTCCCTGTCCTCCACTCTTTTTTCAGCTTCTCCCCCTTTCTGACCAGATGCAAATCTTTTGCATATATATATATACACATGCAAATCTTTTGCATATATATATACAATGCATGTCTTTTTCTCCTTTTGGCTTATTCAGAAGAGGGAAGGGAAGATTTTCTTTTCTCTTTTTTTTTGGTACAAGGCAGCTTAATTTTATTTTAAGTAATCTATATATTTAAAGCAATATTAGAGGTTGCAAAGAATAAGACGATGAATATTATTTTTCACCTGCTAACCTGAAAGAATAGAATGTCTTGGGACACAGAATGTAGAATATGCCCTGTGTTTGCGTGGACAGTGGCTCTATGTAACACATTATCCCACATCTCACTAGTCTAAAGCAACAAGGACGCATTCTTCTACACTTTATGTAGCATACAGATTTGGGAGTGACTCATCTGGGTAGTTCTGTCCCTGGGTCTCTGCTGAGATTGAAGTCAGGAATAAGAACTAAGATATTTTCCGTCAGAAAAGTCCAACCAAGCAATTGCCCTCAACACCATTAGGGGGCGCTCCTGGCTTTCTCCTGCGGGTCACCTCCTTAGCTTTCTAGGAGCTGGGAGCCCACAGGATGCACCGGGAACTGAGTTTGAGTATGGAGCTGATGCTTTCAGGGGAGAAAAACCAGGGCACCGGAAGCGCCTGCTCCTTGGGGTTCCCTCTTTGCTTTTCTTGAGTCTGCCTTCCTTTTCACATTGCGTCTCTATAATTCTCTGGTTTGGCTGACGTTGTAAGAAGAGGTGGGATTTCCTCTCACTTTCAAGGGCGACACCCAAGTTCCCTTGATCTCTCAGAAGACAAACCAATGACCAACGAGTGGGTGGGTGGGCAGAGAGAAGGACTCTTGAGGAGTCAACTTAAGCTTGTCTGTACACTAGTTAAAAAAGAATTCTCCCCACCGAATGTGGTCCCCATGTTCTCAGTAGAGATCAGAAATATAATATAATATAATAATTTAATATTTAATATACATACAATACATACACAACATTTATACATTATGTCTGAGCATGGGTCATGGTGCTCCCTTTAATCAAGAGTCCTCAGAGATAAACACGTAGTCATGAAGGACGCTGGCCCAGAACTGGGCCCTAGGCTTGCGTTTGCCTCTACAGGAGGGGCTTTAGTGGGCCGCAGCTACCACGAAAAGAGAGAGCTGGCAATCGGGGAGAATTATGTAGGTAACTGAAATTGTTCCAGGTGTGTCCCAGGTACAGTGAATGTTTATGTTTAAAACATTTTATTACAATAAATGACACATGGCCATAAATCTTCCTCAGAATCCTCCCCCTCACTCCCAACACACCCCATCGTTCCTGACACTTGCTGAAGCAGCTCTGGACGTCCTCTTTGTCCTCTTTACTATCTGCAGCTGTGCTGCTGTGGCTGCTTCAATGTCCTGAGTCAACTCAAAGTCGACCTGTCTTGGTCATTTTGACTTTAGGGGAGAACCAGAAGTCACATGGTGCCAGATCCACTGTTTCGCAAGCCTGCCTTTCCATTGGATGACGTGCAGCGCAGCATTTACCGTATTTTTTGATTACGTTTGTTGTTCATGCTCCCACAAAAGGACTTCCTTTTTCCCAGAGCCACGAAAAGCCAACCCCCAAAATATAAATAATCCCAAATAAGAAAAAACACAAGGCAAATGATTTTAAAACTCTCAATTAAAAGTCAGGGTTTGAGATATATATATATGGCAAGGCTCAACTATATTCTATGTACAAAAAATCTGCCTTAAGCATAAATAAGCAAGAAATATAAAACAGAAAATCATATACCATGGCAATAACAGTCAAAACAGAACTATATAAATATCAGAAAAAGTCCATTTTAGAGAAAAGAATACTATTAGGAATTAAAGAAGTTATTTCACAATGATAAAGAGATAAAATTAGCAGAAGGACTAGTAATCCTAAATATTTACACATCTAACAATGAAGCTTTAAAATACATAAAACTAAACTTGAAAGAACTGTCAAAAGAAATAGACAAATCTAGAGAAACTTATTATATATTCCCCTTGCAACAACTGATAAAACAGAGAAAACTAGCTATGATATGGAAGGCATGAGCAACACTATTAACAATGCAAGAAAAAAATCATGAGGACAAAAATCTGGGATGAAAAAATATCCTAGAAAGAGAAGCAGCTTTGGGCTCTGTGAGAGGGGTCTGCCAATTCCAGAAGAGGTGACCGGGCGTCTGAGAAACTGAGCAGAGCTTTTCACAGCCCTCTGAGCCCATAGAAGTCACAGGAAGTCTAATACTACCAAACACAGGGGCCCTAGGAAATACACCAAGACTCCAAACGGCTCCCTTGAGAAACAATGCTAAGTCAGAAGTAAGTCTGCATTCATACGGCTACATCCATTTTCAAATCTTACTGGTGAGACTGTTCTCCAGTACCTAAGACTAATTTTACCAATTGCTTATGAGAAGCAAGGGCAAATAATTTCTGGCAGGATATCCAATAGGTGAAGCGTCAAAAGTCTGGTAAACAACAAAAGTTAACTCGGCTTGTGAAGAGACAAGAGAATAAATATGATTTAGAAAAACGAAAGTAAGAAAAGAAGCCAACAGAAACAGACTATATGGCCTTACACGATGAGGTTACTAGGCACAGAAAGTCAAGCAGTTATCATTATATCTTTAAGTAGATTTGCACAAAGAGGCTTTGAAGTTCTTCAGAAAACTGAAAATTATGATACAGAAGAAACAGAGACTCAATAGATAAAAAATATTAAGGAGCTAATGGAATGCTTAATAGCAAATTATATACAATTAGAGAAGGATCAGTAAACCAGAAGACAGAGTGGGAAAAGTAGCCAGAGAGATGAAACGATGGAAAACAGAAGGATGCAAGAGTCAGAGGAGATATATAGGTGTATATCTTATATGTAGATAAATATCAGGAAAAAAATTGGTTGTATTAGTTAACTTGCTTGTTGCTGTGACTGCTAATTTTTCCATTCAAAATCAAAGGAGGTTGGCTGCCTCCTGGGTAGAAGGACAGGGGGAAGCAGAGCTGCTCACCTAAGGGAGCCAGGAAGCAGAGCACAGGCAGGGACCACATGGACTGGAGAGAGAGGACGGGACCAGGAATGGCAGGACAGCTTCTCAGGTCACAACTCCTGCTACCCATCTTCTCCATAGGCCCCATCTTGGCGAGAGTGTGTTTAACTAGGAGCTTATCAGTGAATTAATCCGTGGACAAGTACATCCCAACAAAAATTTAGAAGTTACTTTTCCTGGCTTTTTAGAAAATAACATAGTTTTTACATGACATTTGTCAAGTATAGACAAGCAAAAAGAGAAAACTAAAAATAATCTCACCACTCAGTTAACATTTTATTGCTTATCTTTCCAATCTTTGATTTCTGCATGCGTGACTATCTTTTCATACATATTCTAAAATATTTCTAGAAGTGAGTCCTTTGGCTTAGGTTGTATTCCAACCTACTTTTTCCATTGGAAATGTATCATTAACATCTTTCTTTGTCCTTGTTTTTTTTTGACAAAGAATTTTTAAGGGCTGTACTAATATTTAGCTATCAGTACATGTGAAAAATAAAATTGATTTTTCAACAATGAATATTTCGTCTATTTTTAAAATATGTGCATATACCCTGTATTTTAAAAATACACAGAAATAATTTTTGGCCTACTCTGTGAATTGGTACTGTAAATGTTCTATGGGTGATTGAAAAAAAGGGCCAGTTTCAATTACGTGATTTTGTTTCACGCATAGTACAGATACTGAGGATTTACTTTAATTTTTTCTATGTATGAAAAATTTGTCATTTAATGAATTCATATTATAAGTTGTTCTATTAGTCACATTGTGTATTTTTAATATTCCCCCTGAGTTTCCCCTTCCTGTTGTCTTCTGTAAGTGTCTCTCTGTGAAAGAAATGGTGGCAGTGTAGAATCACCATTTTATAACATTTAATGATTAGACAGAAGGTTGTTGGGAAGCTCCATCATTGAGGAACGGCCAAGGCGGTCAGATTGCCACCTTCTGAAGCCATTGATCCGTCCCTTGTCACCAGCTCCACACCCTGTGCCCCCTGGTGTGGCTCTCACTCCGCTGCTTGGAGCATCCTTAGGAAAAAAATGACACTGAATGAGATCAAACGTGTGTGGCTAGCCCTGGTCCACAGGAACCAGAGGCAAGGAAACCACTTAATGCCGGAAGGAGGGAATCCAGCGTGTGGGACATTTTCACAGGCCGCTGGCTTTGTTTCTACAACATGCTAATGACTGGTGTGGAAAAGATGACAAAGGAAAAACTCTGTATGAAAAGCAACTTCCCACGTAACAACTGACGGGGGCGAAGGGGCCTTGCTTGAATTTGATTTGAGTCAACCACATAGAAATTAAAATTTTAAGACAGTTTGGAATATTTTAATGGACTGGTCACTACATGAAATGAAGAAATGACTTAATTTTTTTACACATTGCATAACAGTTATAGTTTTAGAGACAACTTTTGAATTAAGTATGTTAAATGACATATCCGGAACTTGCTTTAAAATGCTTCAACAGAGAAAAGACAATGGAACAGATATGGAAAAATCTTATTTATTATTGATCTAGACAGAAAGAGGATACATGGTAATCGTTAATATATTTTTTAAATTTTTCTGTTAAAAAAAGCTAGGTACATTATTTTTTTTTTTTTTTTTTTTTTTTTCGTTTTGAGACAGGGTCTCGTTCTGGAGTCCAGGCTGGACCTGAACTCACAGTGTAACCCAGGCTGGTCTCGAACTCAAAATAATCCTCCTCCTCTTCAGCCTCCCAGTGCTGAGATTTCAGGCACATGCCACCACACCTGGCTTTAGATCCGTTTAGATTCTAATTTATTTATTTGAGCCTTTGGCAATTTGTGAGCTAAGTAGCATCAGACCCTACCTGGATCAGAGCTCCTCAAGGGGAAATGAAAGACAAGACCGTTGTACAAAGTGTTACTGGAACCAAGACGAAGAAACTATTTGATTGGCTAATGTGAAAAGTCCCAGATAGGCTTGTCAGAGCTTTTCTGATTGGGAAAGCCTCTAGAAAACGCTAGCTGGCAGTTTCTGATTGGTTAAACCTAAATTTGTTTTATTGTTTGCCCTGAGTTGGGTTTTAATTTACTGGTGATTCAAGACACTGGAGCCATCGCTGCTCATAATCCTTGGTTCTTTATTATGTATGTTCCGGGGAACAAGAGAGGCCGGGTTCAGTTAGGAATGTTCTCAGTGAAGCAGTACAAATGATTACCGTGGGTCTTCGACGTGTGGCTCCTTGGTATTTGTGTGACCAAGTGAGAACGGCACACTGAGCGCGCCTGCTGAGAACCGAACGCTTCTGAAGAACAATGGCCGTTGGAGGACGAGCCCTCGTGTGAGGTTTTCAATCTGAACTGGCTTTTTTTTTTTTTCACGGAACGCCACCATTTTTACTTGAAAGAGGGACTGACAGAAAACCTAAGTCTCTCCGATCTGGATATTTTCAGATGCTTTCTTGAAAATGAGCAAGGTGACGTTGGTCACTTTTTAAAAAAATTGGCTCATTTTGATGTCAATGATGAATTTGAGCCTTCGTGTGAATGCCAGACATTAGGGAAAAAATAGAATTTTGGAAAACCTGTACTCATCACTGTTGGCTTTCCAACTTGCAAGGCACTTAATGATGAAATTCATGGCAACAACCGCTGTGTGACATTGCATGTTGAGGCATGGTTAAAGGATTTATTCAAAATACGAGACAGATGCTGCCTCAAGGCACATAAAATTCATTGCTCCAAGTTTCGTATCTTACTCCCCTTTGAGAAACTACCATTGTTGAACCTGTGTGAAGCCTTAAGCAAAATATCCGTAATTATCTGAAAAAAGATCTTAAAAATCCCTTCCCTTTTCAATTTAGTATGTGTTGAGGTGAGATTTTTTCTATATAGTTTTAACTACACCAACATATTGCAACAGATTGAATGAAGAAGTAAATACGAAACCTCAGCTGTCTTCCAGCCAGACTTAATGTCAAAAATGTGTGAAACAATGTCTTTCACCAATTATTTTGTTTTAGAAACTATGGTCATGTTGAAAAAAATGTGTCACATATGTTTACATATGACAGGTTATTCGTGTTTATAAATGGATTGCCAAGTATGTAAATATTTTCTTGCTCTTCATTTCTACCGTTGTAAATATTGCTGAGTATAGCTTCCATAAATTATATATTTTTTTAATTTTGGGAGATGCGAATTCCTTTTAAGAGTACAAAGAAGTTCTAAACCAAAAAGTCTGGGAATCATTGGTCTACACTGCAAAACCTAGATGGGCGCAGTTTACCAAAACTGGGAGATAATCCCAGTTTAACTAATAAAAGTGTCTTTGTTGTTACAGCTTAAAATCTAAAAGAATCTTCCAAAAGTGTCGTGTGTTTACAAGATAATTGATAATGGAATTGCTACATTCACCAATGCACTAATGCATTGATAATTTCATGAGTTATAAGGAGGGGGGCCTGGTGGACGCAGCCCTCTTCGCTCTCCGTGCTTGCGGGCAGGCGTGGATGAGCAGCTGTCCCCCTCTGGCTGTTTTGTCGTGGCCGTCCGCATTGCCTGCTTTACTTTGAAGCTGGACAGCCATGCTTGGTCTGAGAACTGAAACTGTGAGCTAAACTAAACCTCTCCTCCTGTAAATCATGGATTTTGGACACTGTGTCCCAGTGATGGGAAAGCGACAGAGATATTTGCTTATAAAGTTTCCTGTGTGTTCTGGAGTATATTTCTAAATGACAACAAGGAAATACCAAAGTAGTTCACAGACTTTCAAAACCTCAGGTCAAGAGAAACAGGTCCTAAATTCAGAGACATCTGTTCAGAAGTACCAACCTTGCCAGTACAGAGTGAACGTTTAGCAGGTGTTCCATTACTTGCTGTCTTTACAGAGTTTGATTCGTTTCCCTGTGGATCCCTAAGGCAAGAACTTGAAACAAAATGGATTAATGGGCTGAAGATGGTTTCTTCTGATGAAGAGCTGGAATTGGGGATGAATTGGATATGTAAAATTGGATTAAAACATTTAATTCTGCCACTAATTGTTTTAACAGAAGGAAAACCTTTGTTGCTATGCAAATGCCTTTAAAAGTCAGATCGCAAGTTCCAGTTTTAGACTTGACCCTTTATCTTGGCTTGACGATCTGTCGAAGGTCCCTGAAATCTTCTCACCCCTAATCCAGAGGACAGTGAAGAGACTTCCAAGCACAATAGCCTCAGGCACTTAATAACATACTTTCTGTAGTCTCCCTGGTGGGGATAAAGTTTGTGAAGAAATATTTTAGTTTGTTCCGTTACTTGATAGCCCCAAAGGGAAGTGTCTTCTACCTTCAGAGAACTGGAAAAAAATAGTCATTATTCCCTGTTGTGGATCAGTTGAGGGTGGGCTCCCAGCTGGCTCAGAGCTGGCGGCGAGGGATCTGACCTAGAACACCGGGGGAGGACTGGGGAACTCCCTGCAGGCTGAGATGAACCAGTTTGAGTTTACATCTCTCTGCCTGATGGTTACCTTCTTTTTCTCCCTTGAATCAGCCCTTGCATTTGAGAGTGCTGAAGCTTTCTTGAGAACAGAGGTGATGGGAGTCACTGAATCCACCTCGAGTCCAGAAGTGCCTTTTCCTCCACGTTCACATCTGGGCCACAAGAGGTTGAGCAGTGGTCCTCAATCCTTGAGGTTCCTGAGAGACAAATGCACCTTTCCTGGAGATTTCTAGCCGATGAAGAGGGAGCTAGAGGGAGCTTAGGCGATGAAGTGATCTTGTGAGGACCATACTGCATACTCTGGTACAGGGTAAACATTCCCATTCCCAACTGGAAAGAAAAAGGAACAGGAGGGAATCAAGCCAAAGCAAGACAAAAATCCAGGAGGGCAAACATTAAATCCTGGAGCTCCATGTCCAGAACTTGGGGCAAGTTGTGCTGACGTATGAGCTCCAGAGGGCTTGGAGCTCTGGCCTTGCTGGTTGGAGCCCATAGGCCTCTCTTGGACCAGGTCCATTCACTGCCTGCACCATTCCTCAGCAGACACTCCATGTTCCTAGTACCTTAACTTCTCAAAGTTTCCACCACACCTTTGGTGCCATTCACCCATCTGCATTCCTGCATTTACCGTGCGTTCAGTGGTTCCTTGCAAAGGCTGTGACCCCCTCACACATTTCTACCTGGCTCCTAGGGCTTCTCTGAAATTTGGATGGAAGCCTTCTTGATCCTATAACTCTTGGATTTTGATGCCTGAAAAGTCAGCATCACATGGATGACACCAAGATCTACTGCCAGATCAAGCAATAGTCTAATCCAAATCCCTGGATTGTGGCAGGCGTGGCCTCTCCATGGATGGTTGAACTCAGAAAAATATTTCCTGTGTCATCCAGAGTGAGAAAGATGCTATGGGCCTCTTTTTTTTTTTTAAAGCAGTGTCTTTATAAGGAGCTTATATTTTTGCACTACTGAACTTACAATGAACTGAGTTTGACAATTTCCTGAGATTTATATAGATGTTTAAATTCTATCCATCAGTTAGTGGACTTTGGCGTAGTGTCTACTTTTGGTTATTATGAATGTTATTTCTACCATAAACTTTCACATGTAAGTTTTTGTGAAGATGCATGGTTTTCTACTCCTAGGCATACACCCACCAGTAGACTTGTTGGTTTGTATTCTAATTCTATGTGTGACATTTTGAGGGACTTCCAGCCTATCATTCAGCATCTTCCTTGTTTCGTATGCCTACTAGAAGTTCAAGAATTTCCAGATTCTGCTAATAAATTGGTATTTTTTTCATGTTGCTTTTTTTTTTGAAACAGGGTCTCACTTTGTAGTTCAACCTGGTTCTGAATACTATGGAGCCCAGGCTGACCTCATGTTCATAACAATCATCCCACTTCATGTTCCCAAGTACTGGGATTATAGGTGCGTGCTACTACACCTAGCTTACGTGGTGCTGAGGAATTCAACCCAGGCCCTTGAGCTCCCTTTAACTGCTGAGCTCTTCCTCCAGCCCCCACATCATGGTTTTTATTTGTACTTTTTGATGGCTAATGATATTGAACTTTTACATATAAAAATTAGACGTGTTGGGTGCCTTTTCTGAGAGAAATGTCTACTCAGGTCCTGCGATCACTTTTGGCTGAATTATTTGCCCTTTTATGGTTGCTTGGTAAAGCGCATTTATACATTCCGGGTACCTATCCCTAATCAGATACATGTCTTAAAAGTTCTTATTTCTCTTCTCTGTGTCCTTTTGCTTGTTTGTTGTTGTTACTTTCTTAATGGTGTCCTTTGACACACAACTGTTTGTGATTTTGGTGATGTGAAGTTGACCTTTGCACAGTAATTCCCCCCTGGAATACTGATAGCATTGAGCACTGCCGAGAGTAAGGTTAAGAGGCAGCTGGTTGTCATTGACCTCAAACCAATGCTCCGGGTGTTTGCTGAAATCTTGAAATCAGTAAAAGCCTATTTTGCCATTTCCTCTTTCAAAAAACCCTCCCAGTCTCTGGTAAGAAACCCTTTTAGTTAAATGTTTCATTCATATTCCTCGGCTGCAAATAGTTCCAATTTAAACACTTCTTTTTCCCCTGCCAGGCTTTATTTCTTACCAAACCTCAGACTAAATTGATGGGTTTGAGGTTTTGTTGGTAAGTCTGACATTATGATTATATTTTAGCATTTTTTGGAACATACGGTGTATCTGGGGACATACATACCAAAGCCCAAAGATGTGACAAAATATGATATTTTGGGGAAATAAGAAATCTCATCCCATGTTACTGAGCACTGCTTGGTTTGGTGCCCGGCGTAGGGAATGAACCAGTGCTGCGAGTAGGGAGGAGAGGGAGAAAGGGAAAGTAACTGTGAAGAGGAGGATGGGACGGAGAAGGGAAGAAAGAGGACTGAGAGGAAGAAGAAGTGGCAGCTCTGGAAGAAACAGCAAAAAACAAGGCTTGTTGGGCATCTTCTGACGGGCCTCCTTGGCAACTAGTTCATTCTCTCTTGTTGCCATTTCTCCAGATCTGGGACACAATCCCTAGCCCCACGTTAATGTCAGCCCTTACGATCTGTCATGACACAGTGGGGAGACCAACTCTCCCTCCAACAAGCATAGGACTGTCCTCAGTCCTAGGCTAGGGCTCGGTATGGCAGGCCTGAAGCACCGAGTGCAGGTGAGAGCTGCCACAGTATGTGACACACAGAAGAACTCATGATCGCGCCGAGGCCGGAGCCTGGGATCTGCATGTAAGAGAATCTGGAACTTAGCAAGATTATAACTGAAATTATCAACCACGTAGTGGATTTAAATACATGCTGAATATATATGCAAAGAGAACTAGAAAAACAGTGGGAAGTATACAGACTAAAACCTTGAGAGAGGCAGAAGGATGAGAAATCAGAGAAACAAACAAACAAAAAGCCCAAAAGGAAATGACTTAATATGAAGTGAGACCCTGTCTCCAAAAAAAGGAAAGTAACAAGAAATACAGAGGAAAATCTAATGTATAATTGTAATGCCAGATGGAGAGAAGAGGGGAAAAAAGTAGGGCAGAGGTAATATTTGAAGCTACATTAGGTAAGATGTCCCCCAAGCTGATGAAAGACTCAAGTCACAGATCTGATGAGTCCAACAAACCCGAAGAGGTGTGAATGAAAGAAATCCACACCCAGGCCCTCAAGTAATATAAAACTGTTGAAATCCGAAGACAGAAGATCTTGCAGAAAATGCTACATGAACCTGGAAGGAGCATCTGGCTCTTTGACACCAACAACTCATGCCAGAAGACAGTGAAATGACAGGTTGGGCACTGGAGGAAAGAAGGTCTGTGTGAAGTTACATCTAGTTAAAATGCTTTTTACCAAAAAAGGCGACATTTCAGATAAGCAAAAGTGGAAGAAAAAATAATTTCACTATAAAAGCTGCCGGTTTTACCCTTTCTTTCTCAGTGTATGGTGTGAAAATTCAGCAAAGAATGAAAAGTAATTAAATATGGAAGTCAGGTCGTGACATCGCACAATACTAACAATGTCTTGTAGGATTGAAGTATGTTTAGAATAGAAACACAGAGTCAATAGTGCAAAAAGTGAGATGCCTGAGGTGAATTACAGAATTCTAAGAGGCATCTATTTCCAAGAAGTGATGGATGTGTAAGTTTATATTAGGACCTACTATTAAATCAAGGTCACATATTGTGACTTTTAGGAAACGCACCAAAAGATTACAATTCGTCTTCACAGTTCCGTTACACAGGTAACAGGCCAATGGAAGGAGCAGAAAAGAAAAATGGTTAGAAAATCCAAAACCAGTGTGAAGGGAGGAGAGACACCAGAAGGGCAAGCCTGACACGTTCCTCCCTGTTCAGAAGTGAAGTAAGGAGCAAGTTCACAGTTCGGTCTTCCACCTGCAGCTTGCAAAATCTCCAAAACTCAACCAAATCACTCAGTTTTTAAAAGAACGAAGCTAGAATTGCCAACTGTTGAATGACACGGTGGGAAGTTAGATACAACTGACCGCAGTCCTTCCAAGGATGAACTAGTGCTGTCAGCTGCAGAAATGCACCATGACGTTCCAGGTAGCCCATCTGCATGCTGCCTACAGGAAGTTGTCCTTGAACAGTACAGAAGGCCAGGAAGTACCAGCTATGGGTGACAGTGACTCCAAAGATGGTCCCTGGAGTCTACAGAGGAGCAAAGCAATTAAACACAGAAAAATAGTTGATGAATGCAGAAGCACAGATCAGTGGCTGCACGTTAAAATCACTTAGAGGAGTATTTTTTTAAGTCTTATTTTGAAATAAGTACAGAGTCACATGCGATTGTAATAAGTAACACAGAGATGCTGTGTGTCTGCTTCTCAGTTTTTCTCATGACAACAGCCTTCTAATGGCATCAAATACCATGTGGAAGAATGGCACAGTGGTTTAAGCACTTGCCTTACAAGCCCTGAGTTCGATTCCCCAGTACCGCACAAAGCTGGGCGTGGTGGCACAGGCCTATAATTCCAGCACTCGGGAGGCTGAGGCAGGCAGATTGTCCTGACTCCAAGGCCAGCCTGGGCTACACCAGTGAGTCTCAGATCTATAGAGTGAGACCCATCTCAAAAAAAAAAAAATATATATATATATATATGCATACATATTGTGACATCAATATTGCTTCAGTCAAAACAGAACATCACCTTTAGGCATCCTGAGTTACTCTTTACGGTCACCCTCACTCCCTTCCTGGCCCCACCCTTCCCGAATCACTAGTAATCTGTTGCCCACCTCTGTGATTTTGCCATTCTTGTAACACTTTACCTATAGGTTCAAGTATGCAATCTTCTATGGTTGGCTTTGCCTGCAGTGCTATTCCCTGGTGACTAGTGTGGCTGTTTCATGGAGCCAGTCAGCTTGCTTCTGTTGCCTAGTGGGAGCCTGTGTGGATGACCCAAATTCATTTTAACTATTCACCCATCAAAGCGAGACAGGATTGCTTCCAGTTTGGGATTACTACAAACAAAGCTCCCACCAACATTTGTGTGCAGGTTTTTATGTGAATAAAAATTTTCATGTCACTGGAGAATGTGACAGAGAGTGCAACTGCTTAGCCTCGTGAGAATTGCGTGCTCAGTATTAAAGAAATTGTGAACTGTTTTCCAGAATTGATGTATCATTTTACAAATTCCCACCAGTAATGCAAACTATGCTGCATCCTAGCAACAATTACCATGGCCACATGGACTGGTGCTTTGATTGACCAATCTTGGGCTATATCTGTGTCCCTGGAAGGAAAATGTTAGTTCCATCTTAACCATATGACCTAAGGTTTTCTTAAGGGCATTTCGAGCTGTTATTAAAAAACAAAACAAAACAAAACAAAACCCAAAACTCCAAAGGCAGCGTTTGGAATCCAGTGCGTGTCAACCATGTACTGCTCTTAGCACTTGTGTGTATTAGCTCATGCCATTCTGGCATCAGTGTGGCTGTTTTTACCTATAAATTATTTTATTTATTTACTTTTGAGGCAGGGTCTTATTCTGTAGTCCAGGGAAGCCCTGAGCTGATTATGGAGCGCTGGCTGGCCTAGAACTCATGGCAATCCTCCCACCTCAGCCTCTGAGTGCTAGGATTACAGGTTTGTGCCACCACACCCAGCTTACATGGTGCTGGGGAATTGAAACCAAGGCCTTGGGCTTGCTAGGCCAGTGTTTTAGCCACTAAGCTATTTCTCCAGCCCCATACCTATAAATTATAAGAAGAAGAAACCACACACCTGTAGCAGAAGCCATTCTCTTTAGTGTCTCTGAATTGCTGTAGCTTCTCAGATTTCAGCCAAGACAGATTTTCTGTTTCAAGGGGGCAGTAGCTGTTCCTCCCACGTGACCACTTTCTCACTCCCCCTGTGTGCTGGTGAAGGCCAAGACAGAATGGCATTATTTTTTGCTTAACCTTCAGGTGACCCATGCAATGCGCAATATCAACACTTCATGACAGCCTGCTAGAAGCTTTTCTTGGTTTGCCCGGTTTTGCTTGAGAGCTGGCATGACTGAATTCCGGAAGGATACTGAGCCTTTGCCAAACATGGATAGCAATCAACAGTTTAAATGCTTAAATTTTCCAGGAAGAAATGCTGGTGACGGTCACCTTCATATCGTGGTAACAGAATTTCCTTCCAGGATCTACAGAAAGGGGTAGGACGAGCCCCGCGGTGGAGGATGAGAGGTGGCAGGAGGCTTGGTAAACAAGGGCAGGAAAACGCTGCAGAGCGAACGGGGACAGGTCAAGCAGTGCCAGGCAGCGGAGGAAGAGAAGTCCGGTTCCCAAGGGCCTGTCCCCACTTCCACACTGCAGCTCGTCACTGTCGCGTATCCCATGCCCGCCGACAACTTGGACATGAAGTCAGTGGCCTGACCCTGGAGTGGAGGATTAGCGTTTGAGGCGTCGATGGCTGATGGGTTCCCGCCCCTTCCTTTAGCTTGGCTGGTTTGTTCACGCTTGTCTGAAGTGTGTGAAAATTATTTTTGCTCTTCATTTATGAATGCAGATTGGGCACCAGCTAAAATGGGCCCATGGGAGAGCTGGTTTTCCCCCTTCTCTCTCTCTCTCTGTTTTTAATAGAAAGAGGCTTTTCACACCTCAAAAATGTAGGCTGAAATAGCATTTCATTATCCCAGTCTCATCCAGTTCTCTATTATTACTCCAAAATATCACTTCGCAGACTGAAATGCCTGTTTATTAGATTCTAGTCACATCTCAAATGATTATAGCCAACATTCGGGGAATAGTCTCCCTTTATTCTCTTGGCAGGAAAAAAATTACACACACACACACACACACACGCACACGAACACACATACATATATATATTTTGACTCTGAAAAAGGCAGTGTGAGGGCCTATGATTATTTTTCCCTCTTGCAATCAAGGTGAGTTTATTCCTTTTCAGAGTGTAAGCCACTGAACAAAGGTGCCGCAACCAGGCTGAGGATTAGGAGTGCCTAATATGGGGAGAGTCTATTTTTTTGAATATTCATTTTCATCACACTGACACAGGTACATCATTTTAAACGTCAAAGGGTCGTGTATTTACACGGTGACAAGGAGCACCCTCTTTTAACCCTTCCCAGCCACTGCAAGTACCTATTTGCGAGAGGCGACCAGTGGAATTCTCTTTCTCTTGCAACCGAAGAAGATTATTAGAAGATACCCAGCTCGCTGTTGCTGGACTTTTCGGGGTTCTGTTTTGTCAGTCTTCCCTGGTGATACAGCGGAAGCTGAGGACTGAACGTTCTTACACCGTGTCTCACACACGTTGGTCCTCAGGGTAGAAATTCTAAGACTTCTTTTGCTCAGACCTGGACTCAGTGTGTAACACATCGTAACCACGTCCCCTGCGGAGCCAGGTGTTTTTCTTTCCTTTTTTCCTTCTTGCTCTCTGGAATGTCTTCCTGCCTGTAAATCCTCCCCGATCAGTGTGAAATATCACTCACTGCGTTTTCTGGTTTTCTGGTTCCCGTCCCATCCCCATGTCCTCATTTGCTTTCTGCTGTTACCTGTCCTGCATCTCGGCACCTGTTTCTCTGGACTAGTCTTGCTGTCTTGGTCACAACCCAGCTGTGACCCTGGGACCTTCCCTCACTCTCAGCCCTGGAAATTCCCATGGCCCTCTCCCCAGGAGAGAAGGCAGTGTGTGAAGATTCAGTAGTTGAGGAGACAGTCAGTACCTGAGAATTTTCTAGAACTGGAGAAACTCACACTGTTCACATTGAAAATGTTGTTATGAATTCTGCAGCCTACTCAGGAAAAATGAATATAAATTTGCATTTACAGTAAAAAATGAAGTTCATTATCGCTTTGGTTTATCACTCAAGCTCCGTCTCTTTTTTCTTCATACTTGAAGATTTCAGTTTGTGATTCAACTGGTTGCAATACATCTAGAAGTAACTTTTTCCCTTACAAGTGGCAAACTTTTTGTCTTGCTGTCTGAAAATAGCAGTGGCTTTCCTATCTGCAGGATAACTTGGTTATATTCTTTTTTTTCTTCAGACATGTAGAATGGGGATTCCCTAATGGAGGCAATTTGCCTTTTTTCTTTACTTTGGAGGGATATTTGGCTAGGTGTGAAGATATATTCATTGTCTCAGCTGTGTTTGTGTGTGCGCGCGTGCGCGTACTCATGCTGCTGACTCCATGGATGGGTGGAGGCCAGAGATACTACTACACATTTTCCTGTGCCCAGGACAGCCTGCCATGGGCCCCAAATGTCAATAGTGCTGAGACTGAGAAACTCTGTGTGAGATAACATCTCTATCTTTTCCTTGTCTTATGATAATGAGCACTATGGAGAGGTCTCAAGTGAATCTGATTTTTGAAAAAATTACTTGCAGGAGCGGATGTTGATAGAAGTTGGTGAGGCTTTCTTTTAAGGTTTGCTTGAGTTATAACAAAATCTCACAAGTCTGAGTATAGTTCTTTTCTAATTTTGTGATTCAAGTTTTGCTTTGGCACAGGAGAACTTTCAGTAACTTGTGATCTGCCGCAGACAATGAGGCCAGGTGGGTGGGATCCCACCTGTGGCCCCTAATTCTTCACCTCTGTTGGTCCTATTCTCATGCAGCTAATTGGACACCCATTCCTGCTTGGTTCCAGAATGAGAACTTGAACTTGTGTAAAAAATATTTAGCAGGTGCCCGTGGTGTGCCAGGTACTGGCTCAGATTCCTGGGGAGCCAAACAGGAACAAAACCAACTCCAGATGGACATTCGTATTTTCATAGAGCTTACATTCTTCAGCCAGGGACATGCACCTGGCTGTGGGACCACCCTATCCCAAACCGGCCTCTGATGTCGGGTCACATCTCAGAGCTCCTTCTCCATTTGGTCCATACTTTCTTCCCCCTGCTACTCTAGGTTGCTTACATCTCAGTGTGTTTTGCCAAAGTAAACACAGTTGGCCCTTGAAATTCATGGATTGTGCATCCCCGAGTTCAACCAAGCATGGTCTGAAAACATGTGGAAAGAGAAATTGCACCCTTGTAAGCACATACAATTTTTTCTTTTAAAAAATCCTTGGCTCCAGGACACAGTACAACAACTATTTTCGTGGCACTTTGCTATGTTAGCGACTAGTAGTCTGGAGAAGATTTAAGCACAGGAGATGATGTGTATAGGTTATATGCAAAACTGTAAAGACCTTTGTAAAGACCTTGAACGTAGGCAGATTGCACTATCCATAAAATCTCCCATGGATGCCAAGGGATTATGATGAGCAAAACTCAACAGAGAGAGAAAGAGAAACATTCTATACTGATGGCTGCGTGGATGAATGGACGACAGTGGTGGTTACAATTCTAGAGCAGACAAGCCTGCATTATGTCCCCATGTCAGTCTGCATCTTGTTCAGTGGCTTGCAGGTTTTATGGGTTGGGTCCCAGCAGTGCAGTCACAGTGTACATAGCTCAGGACCCAACAGTGAGGCCCTGTGGGGGCCATCGCATGGTACTCTGTCCCAAGAGACCTCTGCTGCAAGTTCCAGTTACTTTGCCCTTTTATTCCTTAGGAACTTATACAAACTACTTTTAGGAAACAGACTCCAGAAGTTCTAGTGAGCCTAAGAGGAATGTACTTAAACATGGTTAGCCTAATAGGATGTGTACATGGTAAGGTAAACACACTTATATTTTGATTACTCATTTTCCAGGTCATCTTACCTTCTATGTAGCTTATTCCACTGATATTCTGAGGGTGCCAATGCATGACCCCTAATCTCAGCTCCCCTCCATTCCCCAGCTGCCCATCAAAGAGAGGAACATCATCTTCACAAGCTAAATACCATCTCTCTGGAAGCTCCATGGCAAATCAACCTTTTTAAATGATGCCTGATCAAGTCAAGTCTCGTGAGACACGTCTGCCTTTCTCCTTATAGAATGTTCCCCTACAGACTCTTGATGAAGCGTTAGGAGATGGCTCTGGATTCTGATGATGAACCCAAACTTCCTGCTTTTAGGGACGAGAGCAGAAACACAAGTGAGTGGTACCATTTGTCTCTGTGGTTCAGAAAGTAACTTAATGTTAATGCGAAGACATTTGCTGAAGAGAAAAGCCTTGGAAAGATCCAAATGACCAGTAGCAAGGGAATTTGGGGACAAAGTAGCCTTCCCTTCTGGATCCGACCTCACCAGAACCCCAATTTAGGAAGCAGGCATATTGTCCAGAGAAGACTCTTGGGGTAGCAGGATTGAGCACAAGAAGGGCTTTTTAGAAGTAAATCTTAAGTAGAAATTTTTAAGTCTATGACTACAAGCGAGATTTATGTGCAATTTTCTTTTCTACAGTCATTTTGACTTATAAATTGCTCTTAAAATTAGTTGGGTAAATGTTCATGTTTTTATTGTCCCTGAAACAATTTAATAAATGATGAATTATTTACATGCTCTATAAAGACTTGAAGAAAATTTACAAGACCATCTGGGACTGATGTCTTGTGGGTGGACGGGCGTGGGGGAAAGAAAGGGGAAAGAAACTTGGAGCACTGATTGGATTTTTAAAATGGTGATTGCTCAGGCATTTTTTTTTTTTTTATTGTGGAGTCAATTTGAAAAACATGACTTTCTAAAAAGAAATCCATACCCCATTTAAAAAATTTCTCCTTGTGAATGTATTTGGAGCATCAGTCACAAGGGTCTCCTTTGTCGTTCTTGATAGATGCTTTTCGCACTTCATTTTTCTGTTCCCTCCCTCCAAATAGATCTGTCACTCTTGAGCTTTTTGCTGTTGTTATTTTGTCTTCTCTCTTTACCAAGTAACAACTTTTGGTCTTAAGTGATCATCCAACAAAATGAATCTTCCAGTTTCTTGGCTGTGCGGACCCCTGCCTGAAGACAGGATCCTAGGAGAGCATTCCCTGGGAAGACTTACAGAGGCCAAGGCTTAGCAGGAAGGTCAGCCGTCAGAAGCCTGACCACCTCCACCCCTCCGCCACCCACAAGGAGGCCTGCAGGGATGCCGCTGACCCAAGGCGGGGCTCCTCTTCTGGAGAGGAAAGTGGATTTCTTCCATGTGGCTTGACAGTGCAACGAAGCGGGGGAGACTCAGGATGCTGGGGACCAGCCTGTCAAGAGTTGGGGTCAGCTCTGTCCAAAGCTGTCAACAGTGGTAGCGACTTGGCATGCCGCGACCTCTTTCTTGACTTACTTTCGTGGGAATGTGGACAGATGTCAGTATTTCTCGTGAAATTTGAGCTGATAGTCGTGAGTCCTGTTAGAAGGAAAGAGAGGAAAACCTCATCTGGTTTCAACTCCTTACTCTTGATTGCTCCGAATGGGGACTCAGCTCACATCTGATCTTGCTTTGCGTCTGCCCAACGTGGATTGCAGTCCCCATATGCTGTCTTGCTGTTGGCTTAGCTTATACTGTGTGTACCTCAAGGTTGCACATGTGATCACAGGAGCTCACGAGTACCTTTTCTTTTTTGATGGCTTGTTCTTTTTATTATACGGCATCACTCTTTATCAATGTGAGGGATTTAAAAAATAAAGTTTATATTTCAACGGTTTTAAACTTTTTGAAAAATTATGAATACAAAGAATTCCTATAAATACGTGCCCTGCATCCATTTTTTTCTATTCATAACATCTTGTGTTAGTATGGTACTTTTGTTACCATTAATGAACCAATAGTGATAATTTACTTTTAACACAGCCTTTATTCCATACTTCATACAGATTTCCCTAGTTTTATCAAATGTCCTTTTTCAGTTCCAGCATCACAGCCAGGATCACACCCACCCTCATTACATTTTGTTTTTATGTGCTATGAGGCTATTCTTACTGTGACAGTTTCTAAGACTTTGCTTGTTTTTGATGACCTTGATAGTTTTGTAGAATGTTGGGCTGGATTGTGTAGAAAGTTATTTCGCTAGGATTTATCTGACTTTGTTAAATGATTGGGTTAAAGTTACAGGCTTAGGGGAGGAGGATCATTGAGGAAACTTGCTACTCTTATCACATTTTATCCTATTACTCCCCACATGACTTACCCTATTGATGCTGACCTTGATTACCTGACTGATACTGTGTTCCCAGGTTTCTCTACCATAAGATTGCTCTTTCCTTTTTGTACTGTACTTTTTGAAAGAACGTCTCAAAATGCATCTCACACTTAAGGAGTAGAGAATTATACTTCGAGGTTGAACAACTTACATTATTTGGAATCATTCTGCATAGGAAATTTACCTCTTCTTCCACTTACTTATTCACTCAATTACTCACTTTATTTGTATCACGACAGGCTGCTGGGATATTTTGTACCATGACTTGTAATCTGACGCTTCTGTATGTATTGTGTTGCCCGCATTTTCCAGCATTGGCCACTGGGAGCTCGTTCCGTTGGCTCCCACACTCCTTTGACATCTCTTCAGCGATATACTTGCAGTAGTTGGTGGTGGTGTTGGTGGCTTTGAAAACTTCCTTACTTTTTCCCACTCCAAAGTGCTCAGACTCACCCGATATATACGTTGTGCAGTCCTAGAAGTGAGCATGCCTCCAAGGAGCTCTGATTCCTCTTAGTGGACAATGATGTTAGAAACCCTAATCTGGGCACTAGAGTGGTATGTCTTTGTTTTCAAATCCTTTCAGTTGAAGGAGCAAAGAAATATATGTGTGTTTACTATTACCTACCTCCATACACATGTGTAAATATTTCTACAGGTGCCATCTGTAGCTATGAAAACTAACCACGAATTCACACTGACGTCAAACAAACTTTATTTATTTTGTGGAATTGGGGATTGAACTCAAGGCCTTCTCAATGAAAGTGAGCTACATTCCCAGCCCATTTTTGAAAAAAAAAAACCTATTTTTATATTGAGACAGGGTCTCGCTACGGTGCAGTCGTCCAGGATGGGTTCACCCTTGTGATTCTCTGCCTTAGCATTACAAAGTACCAGAATTATAGACTCGTGCTAGCTGAGTGACTTTAAACTGCCCATAACTCATGGCTACGTAGAGCATGTTAGCCTCCTCTTGCTTCTCTGTACCCTTCCCTCCAACCGTGGGAAATGTGGCTCCTGTCGTCTGTCCCCCAATTATTTAATCATTCAGTTCCCATTCACACATACAGCAGCATCAGAATTAGTAACCCATTCTCCTGTGGAAATCCACTTTATCAGCTGGACTCCGGTGCCATCAGCGGCTTCTTTGACATTAGCCTTGACTCCATTCATTTCTGAAGTTACTTTTCCCTCTCTGTGAGGTTGTTTCATCCATTTGCAATGTAATGAACTGTTTTGTCATATTCCAATCCCTTCTGTCCTGTTAAGGTTTTCAAACCAACTTTATGGAGTCATAATTACCTATAATAAACTGCATAAATTTAACGTGTCATTCAGTGAGCTCTGATAAGCACAGAAAGTGACTGCCACACCTGGCCATCAGAATAATTTCTAGACTAATTCCCATCACCTTAGATGCTTCCTCCGGTCTCCTTACCACCCACCCTGCCTTCACCTCTGCTCCCAGGCACTACTGATGTGCTTTTTTGTTAACATAAATCAGATTAAGTGTTTTGAATAATTATGAGTTTTGTCTACGGTTCTATCTGTGTCCACAATTTGATCTTTTAAAAAAACAAAGTAGTATTTCATTATATGGATATAGCATCATTTACTCATTCACTTGTTGAAGAATATTTGCCTTGTTTCAAGTTTTCAGTTATTGTAAACAAATAAAAGTGGCCATGAATGCTTATGTACAAGCACCTACGGGGATATAATATTTCTGTTGGGTAAATAACTTGGAGTCAAATGTCTGGGTTATATGATAGGTACAGGTTTTACTTTAAGAAAGGGTCAAATACTTTGTAAACTGACCATATCATTTTGATTCCCACTGGCAATGTCTGGGAGTCATTACATGTCCTCCTGCGCCTTTGGCCTTCCTGTGCCTTTACAAGGGCCTTTGTGATTTCATTAGGCCCACCTGAAAAGTCCAAGAAAAATCTCTTCATCTCAAAGTTCTTAATTCAAAGACAGAGAACAACCAGGCTTGGTGGCGCAAACACGTAATCCCAGCACTCTGGAAGACGGAGGCAGAAAATTGTTATGTATAAGACCTAGCCTAGGCAATTTAGTGACTTAGCGAGATCTTATCTCAAAAATCAAAAGTAAGAAATGGGTTGAATAAATAACTCAGTGTGAAGACCCTGAGCTTGTTCTCCAGTACTCAGCTCCGGAAAAGGAGAGAACAGTTTTATTGCTGCATAATTGATATGCAATGCATTGCACATATTGAAAGAACACAGCCTGGTAATCAGGCAGATGAATGTACGTGTGAAATAACTACCAGAACGAAGACAGTAGACACCTCTCTCTCTCTCTCTTTCTCTCTCTCTAATTTCCTCCTATATCTCTGCCTTTGAGATCCCTACTTTAATCATATCTGTGAAATCTATTTTGCTAAACAAGGTGACACCCCCAGATCTCAGTGATTAGAAGGTGGGCATTTTGGGCAGGTCGCTGGTTAGCTGGCACACTCGTACTCCTCATCAGAAAAGCCTCAGAGAATCATTGGCTACATGTCATCTTCCGCAGCAGCGCTGCTCTGGTGGGAGAGCCACGTGCCTGGTAGTGCAGATCTGCTTGACAACCAATCAAGTGGATCATTTTCAGCTAACGCGAGACCTTTGACTTTCACACAGAGTAAGACAGGAAGAAAGGGAAGTAGGTTTTGGGCAAAGCAATGACAAAATCTAGTACATTTTAACAACTTATTCTGGCTATTGTGCCAAGAACAGACCAAAAGGAGGCAAGGGTGGACACAGTAGAAGAATTTGGAAGTGTGTAAAAATCTACGTCAGTGAGAGAATGGCTTGGGTCAAGGTGAAAACAGTGTGACGTTTAAGAAGTGTTAATTTTTTGGGTACAATTCGAGGATAGGAATAAAGATTTGCTGACGGGTTGAATATTGAACGTGATGATTTCAAGCTTTTGTTTTTTGCTTGGCTCATTAGAACAATGCAATTGAAATTTATGGAAAGGGGAAAGCTTCTAGAACAGTAGGTTGGGGGAAGATTAGACTTCCAGTTTTGTACATGGTAATTTGAAGTGCCTACTAGACAAGTTTATAGAGAGATCATACAACTAGTTAGATATATTGTACAATAGAATTGAAAAGCTGGGCAGAGCTGAGGGCACGAATCTTGGAGTTGTCAGCATGTAGCTGCGACTTCAAGTTGTGTAACTGGCTGAAATTATCAAAATAGAGTATTATATACATAACAAAGAAAACCAGACCCCAGAGTGAGCCCTTGAGCTCTCCAATATTAACTGGAGAGATATCCAAGAGATAAGAAGCACCCAGAATAAACACATTGAGGTAAGATGAAAATCAAGAGAGTATGTTGCCTTGGAAGCCAAGTGGAAAAAAAAAAAAAACATGTTTCACACGTTCAGAATTAATTCTGCCAGATAAGATGTAGACTGATAACTCATCACTGAATATAGCAACATAAAGGTCTTTGATGAAATTGATAAGAAGCTTTGATAAAGTTGGGGAAGTATGGGAAAAAATCTGATCAGAATAGTTTTGAGAGAGGCTGGATAAAAAGTAGAATTGTTAATTGCTTCCAAGGTATTAACCTCTAAAGAAAGGAGATAAATAGCGTGGCCTTCAAACCAGAAGAGCACAATTTCTTTTTGTTCCAACATGGTATGTGGGGTTGAGCTGGAAAATTCCTTGAGGCATAAGTCATTGGCCAAATTTTACAGAGGATTTGGAAGACAGCACCAGAAATTATTAAGACACTCTGTGTGTGTGTGTGTGTGTGTGTGTGTGTGTGTGTGTGTGTGTAAATGATATTTAGGCCAAATGCTGCAATTAAATTATATAATAAAGTATCACTTAAAAAAACAGGGTGCTACCTAATACCATCAAGTTGACTAGATTAAGAGACACTTGATTGCATTGGGAAGACATTAAACCATCAAAGAGCTAGCCTATTGATAGGCTCATAGCACTTACAAAGGGAAGTGGGGCCTAGGCGGAGGGAGTGGGTCACAGGGGTGTGACCTCGGGGGCTCTCTCTGATTCCTGGCCCTCCTCTTTGGCTCTTTCTAACCAGTTCTGCTTCCTGGGTGCTGGGAATTGGGCATCTTTCCTCTACCACATCCTTCACCACGGTACTTCTGCCTTGGAGCTAGCCAATTGTGAGCCAAAACTCTGAAACTAGGAGTGAAAGTAAACTTTTCCTCCTTCAAATTGAGGGTGTCAGGAATTGCGTCCCAGCACCACGAAAGCAGATCAACACACAGTGTAAGGAGGTCATACAGGATGGTTTTTGAAGTAGAAAAACAAAGAGTATTTGTAGAAGATTCAGTAGAGAGGGAAAGATTTAACATAGAAGGGGAAAACATGGTGGAGGGGAAAGGGAACTCCTGCTGGGAAGTTGGCCTTGCAGGGGCATGATGGGTGATCCTAGGTTGGTCCTGGCTAGAGCTGCACTGGCCCAGGCTGCTTCTACCTAGGGGCAGATAAAGCACTGTGACTTGATTGTACTTTCTTGAGAAAAGTCACAATGTTAAGGTAGTGAGTTTTTGCTCACAGGAAACTGAGCATCTTAATTTAGAGAACTGGTGGCTGGAAAAATAGTGGGACTTCTCTATAATAATTGTCAGTTAAGAATAGAAAGAAAAATTACTTATATGAGAGAGATAGTCCCCACCCAACTGTTCATTTCTGCTCTTATAACTGAAGACATATAAGTGATTACATGACTTGTTAAGGTCACATTGTTGCAGGACTTTCTTCAGTTAGTGATAAACACATAATTGTAGTAACCAGAAACTGAAGAAACTTAGAAACAAAATAGTTTGGGGAATTTTTATGGCCTTCGTGATTTGTCCTTTTTTTCAAAGACAGACTAATTCCCCTTCGTGTTTCTAAAACACTGCACACATAGGTTTTTTTTTTCCTAGTAAATTCCATTTAGAGAGTAATTTTAAGTCCACAAATAAATAAAGCCAATGGCAGATAGAGTTCCTGTACCATGTCTGGCCTTACCCTTCTACTGCTCCACCTGCCCTTAATGTTCTGAGCCAGAGGGGCATGTTGTTGTCAACTGTGGATCTACATTGATATGGCATCACTCCCCAGAGTCTGTAGTTTCTCTAAGGGTTTACTCTTAGTATTGCGTGTTCTACAGCTTCGAACAGTGTGAGCGACATGTCCTTACCGTTGTGGTGTCATAGAGATTATGTCCCTGTCCCAAAAGTGCTCCAGGTGTTGCTTGGTCACCAGTTGCAATCCTTTTACTGTTCCCATAGCTTTGCTTTGTGCACGCTGCCACACTGTTGAAATCTTGGTCTGTAGCATCTTGACTAAATTTTTCTACTTAATAATGTATATTTAATTTTCTTCTGTGTCCTCTTTTTATGACTTCCTTATACGCTTCTGTTTATTTCTGTACTACTATGTAATTAGCCTTTGTTTACACATGACTTCCCCCTGTTAGAGCTTGTTGAGGGAGGAAAAGACTTATGACTCATATTTTCATTTAGTTCTTGGCACACGTTAGATACATTAGGGTTAGGTAGATAAATTAATACACGAGTGGATAAGTGGGTAGGTGGGTGAGTAGATTCTGGCTGGAAGGATGGGTGAGTCACACAGCTGGTTCACGGAGGAGAAAGACTCCTTACAGCCAAGGCCCCCTTCTTTGATGTTGGCAATGTTGACTGGATGGTTAGACAAAAGGCAAGATCCAAGAAAATTATGAACACAGAAGGTCCCCAGGAGCTTTGGGCAATACTTGAAATCCTGCAGACCACCTAGTACATGTGGCCTTGCTAGGTAAATTTTCCTTTTTTCCTGAAGCGTGTCCAATGTAAGTTTTTGTGTACCCCTTATCCTAGCAGGTGCTTCAGATTTGTGTATGTGTGTCTAAGTTGTAATGTTTTCTCAGCCTTTTCCACTGAGATATTAGAACTTTGATTGATAATGAAAGCTAACCACATGCTATGGTCCGAATGTATCCTCTCCAAAAATCCAGGTGTTGATACCAAACAATGAGATAGTACTAAAGACATGGGGACTTTAAGAGGTGATTAACCAGGAGGGCTCCTCCCTCTCGATTGAGAGTAGGCTACATGAGGTAGAAAGGTGTCTTGCCTTCCTTCCTTCCGGTGTGAGCGTGCAGCATTCCTCCCCTCCAATGAATTAACTAAAAACGTTTCCCACATACCCTGGCACTTCCCTGTATGCCGTGAAAACTCAGACCTCTTGTTTCACTCTAATTTTGCCTCCTCCATTCCCTGCCTCAAAGTAAATGAATGCTAGCTTAGAGAAAATCATCATTTCAGCTTCAGAAATTGGAGTAGGAGGCATAACTGGCCAGAGATAGGCTTGAGACAAGCTAGGCCCAGGCTCAGGAGCCCGAGATGGAGGCAGCAACAGGCACCGTGTATGTGTGAGGTGTGTAACTTCCCCATGAGGTTCTTCTGGTATCTCTTGGGTCTGAAGTGCAGACAGGAGGGAGCAGGATGAACATGGCTACTGGACAGTTGCCTGGCAACAGGGATCTTTTATTTAGTATTTCTGTGTTTAGCACAATCACTAATGATGTTGAGCGTTTTATCATGTGCTTGTGGGCTAGGTGTATCACTTCTTACTTAGAAAAATATCTACTCGAATCCGTTCCTTGCTAAAGTTATTTGTCTTTAATTATTGAACAATAAGAGATCTTAAAATATATTCTAGATGCTATTCTGTTGGCAGATAGAAGTTGGTGCATACACACTGCCATTTTGCTTTCTCATGCCAAAAACGAAATCAGATGAGAATTTTAAACTGCAGAAGTGGACCGGGCGTGCAAAAGAACAATTGAAAAATTAGGAGACCCGGAGGCGAATCTGTGAGAAAGCTCACAACGTTTACGTTACAGCTTTTGAAGCATAAGTGCGGAATAATTTAAATCTTTTTCTTGATTGGCTGTTATACATTAGCATTCTTTTGAGGGCAAGTGCAGCTGTTTAAGCTGATTTATTGGTAGCTGATTGGCTTCATCTCATGTAATCATGCTGCCAGAAATGTATTTCATTTATGATTAATACAAGAATTTAGGGAAACTTTAACAATGAGTTGTCTGACCTCGCTATGAATAAAGCTTCTAGTGCAATTTTACATGTCTTTGTATAGTGCTTCCAAATTCCTAACGGATAGCAATATTTGAGGCTTCAGAATGAAAACCCAGAATTCTTAAAATCAAAAATTGTACTGTATTTTATTACATTTGCATGTATACTTTAAAATAACCACGAGTGACCAAGGCATTCAGTCATGTTTCTGTGGCAGGGTTATATTAAAGTTTTAGTGGTTTTGGTTTAAGTGTTATATATTAATACATGTGTGATGAATTATTATTAGAAACCAATATATTGTGATAAGATTGTGTTTTATATCACATAAATGTAGTCTATTTAGAAAGAATTTAAAACCAAGTAATATTAAAAGAAGGAAACATTAATTCACAGTTAATGTCAAACACTCATCTTAGAGGTTTAAAGGAGCCTTAAAAGCTCAGCACCCCAGGTGGCTTACACCAACTGTCCTGCAGTCTCGGCCTGGTGTCCTTCTGGCACAAGTCTGAGCAGCTCCTGGTCCCTCCAGCTCTTGCATGTGAATGTGGCCAATTTGGACTCTCTCTCTCCTCAGACTTGTCAGCCATACTAATGAATCCATGTTATCTACGAAGTCTCTTAACTCTGCCTCTCTTAGAACCCTAACCAATAGAGATTCTGGTACCAGGAGTGGTTCCCGAGAGACAGAATTTTAAGTCATTCCCCCCCCCCCCCCCAGGGCTTTTAGTTCTTCCTGAGGTTGGCTATCTAATTCTGAGATACACAAACTGCTGTAATCTCTCCTCCTTAAGTCGGAACCCAGACTGGGACATTCAATGACTGAATGAGACCCTGTCTCCAAATAAAAAGGGCTAGGGATGGAGTTCTGGATAATGGACCTAGGTTCAATGTCCAATACCACCACCACCAAAAAACAGGGAAAATAAAAATTATTTTAAACTAAAATCCTAAGCACACAAACTCTTCACCTCCCTGTGTGGTTATCCTGAACTTTTGTTCATGGCAACAGGATCAGTTGCTTTTCTTCCCATCACCGCGTTCATCAAATCCTCGGTGGCTAGCAAGCGCATCTGTAGTCTGAGTACTGGGCTCCTGCTGCTTTGCGTGAGATCATGTCTCTTTCTTAGAATGAAGGAAAGTGTTTGTCTCCTTGATCTTGGTCTTAACTTTGTTATTGTCAAACCGCCATCACTCCTGCTAGTTCAAACTTAGATCTGTCCCCAACGATTGTCCTGTGACTGTCCCTTCTCTTGTTGCAGTGTTTCATACCACAGCTGCATCTCCCGGTGTTTCTTTTAACAAAAAGTAGCCTATAGCTAATATCCAAATACCGAAAGGTGCTGGCAAAAAAAATTTGGTACTAAACAACTGTGATTTGGACAGTCTATCCAGGGTGACAGCAGCATGCAGAATTTTATGTCCCTGCTGCCCACTTCTGGTGTCTTCTGCTTCCAGTAGTCATTGTTCTACGGAACATCACTCCCTGAATTTGTAAAGCACTCTATGCATATAAATATGCTCATGTTTATTTTACTTGTGAGGATGCAGACAAGGCACATACAGCCACTTGAACTTGGCTGTGACTGTAAACATGTGAGCCCCTGACCCCTTCCTTCCTACGTGCTTCTGCCCAAGTTGCAGGGGTGGGAACTCTAGCCTCTGACTCCCACTGTTGCCTGCGGCTGGGTTCAATGGATTCTTTCCAATCACAAATCTCTTTATGTAAATTAAAAAGCTTTCATTTTCACAGGAGAATTATAATATTTTCTCCCATTTTTCTCAACTGATGTTTCTCAGAATTGGAAAACATCCATTTTCCAGTAAATGGGAAGAAAGAATTTCTGCACGTACATGCTAACCTTTTAATATTTATATGTACTAATTTCTCTTGATGTCTTTTTATAGTGTTTCCAACTTACGGCAATATTTGGGATCTGGGGTGAAGAATTAGAATTTTAAAAATCAAATTTAGATGAAATTGATGGGTTATATGAGATTTAGAATTCCAGCATTTTGTACTAAAGCTAAAATGTTTACAGACTTTCATTAATGACAAGAGAATTTTATTGCAGTACCTTCTGGGAAAAACAACCTCCACTATTACTGGCAGTCTGTTTAATTTTGCTTTTCTTCTGGTGAGTGTATTGCGGCACTCATTACAGTTAAAGGCGTAGACTAGCAAACACTACTTAGTAGTAATCGGATCACTCTGGGCCCTTCAGTAGCATGTGAATCACTACAGTGACATATATGTATAGGTAACAGCTTATTATTTGTGTGAGATATAATGTACCAGCTACTTTGTTTTTTCAAGCCAAGACAAGATGCGCTCAGATCTGCACTCCACCCAGGTCCCACTTAAGTCAGATGACTTCCATAATGTTTCTATGGATTTCTAGGAACCTGTCTGCTATGGTCACCTTTGGTTCTGACTTCCGCCTCATCTAAATGCTAATTCTGTGTTCTGTGTCTCATTGCAATTTCTTTTTAGTCCTGTCATTGACCCCAGCGAACCTTATGGCCTTTCCTTGCTCTCCACACAAACTCAGTCACACAAGCACTTTTATATAAGATTCACAGAAATGTGACAAGCAGCATCTCAAATCAGAAATACTTAAAATTGAAAACTAAATGTTCTTATTCTTAAGAACCATTTGGTTGCTCTACCTTGTAATATGACTCCGTTTCTTTTGTCTTCTGCTCCCTTTTTCCTTCAAAAACAAAAGACTTGATGCACGTGTGTGTGTGTGTGTGTGTGTGTGTGTGTGTCTGTGTGTGCGCGCGCATCAGCGCTCAGCTCTCTCCGGCTCTTTGCCTTAACCACATTTCCAGACTTCTCTTTGCAAATCTAACCTTTTGACTACAGTTCAGAAGTTGCCTCTTGGAGGGACACGTTATATGGCATTGTTAGTCTCTGAGACAGAGTTCCTTTCTCTTTCTTCCCCTCTGGTCTGGAAGCAGATTGTGGCTCCATTCTGTCAGTTCAAAGACACGACAAGGGTACACTTTGGAGTAGTAACAAGGTATTAGTAACATTTACGTCTGAGTACCATTACTCTAGACTTTTATTCTTTAAATAAAATTTAGTTTTGCTTTTCGTGCTTTCTAAATTTTCTAAGTCGTGGCATTACCTCTTCTTTTTGGACAGCAGGTACTCTAGGGCCGTTTGCTTCCTCTGTGGAACAAGGGTGATCAAAATGGCAGGTGTAGCACAGAGGCTAAGGCCTTGAGTTCTCATCAGCTTCCATTTCTGACAAATTGGGTCCCCTTGGGAGAGTCCCACCAGCTTTCTCACTTAATGGGAAGATCTTGCCAACTCTTCAGCAGATAATGTACTTTAAATGCTTAACATAGTGCCTGGTATATGTCATGATAAGTCTTGGAACGTGAGTTATTTCACTGGCTTTGATGGGACAACAACAGGTGGTGTGTTAAATCTATGCTGCAGTGTAGCGAAAGATATAGTCGAAGTGCTAAAGCTTGAAAATAATCTGCTTAAATATACTTTTTCACAATTATTTTTATGAATATATGTTTATGACACAATAATTACACTCACCTGAGGAATTGGCACGTACACATATTGTCATACTTAAATATCTATAATTAAGTAGTTTATTTAAAGAACATGTAAGTCCCGCTACAACAAACCATAGGGTCACATTGCTGTTCCACATTCAGCTTCAGAATAACCTCTTGAAAAGGGGAAAAAAAGGTGGAGATATTCCAAAAATTTCAGGCAAGTTCATTCTCTATGTGGCATTTCATTCAACATTTGCTCATGGGTTGAGTGATTAAGAGATGCTTCTGACTTGAGATGATGTAATTTCTTCAGTTCTCAATTGATTTTTATTCCTATGAGTAAATCTGGCAAATGAAATGCTAAAATTAAGTACGGCATGTGAAGGACTGCTTCCTCACTGTAGAAGGGGGAAGGGTACAATAAACATTTTCAATTTAAGAATGTTGCACTGGTAATTATCTATATTACTAAATTATTAAATTTCACTGACTTTATTGTGATCGTGAAAGACAAAGTCATGTGCCCTTATTTACCATATTGCTCTCCAAATTATTACATTGCCACAGAACGCTACTAATGGAGGTCTTGGGGGGAGGGGGAAAGGTGCAAACACTGCCTTTAGCCGGATTTCTCCTCCTCTTCGGGATCTGAAAATTGCACGCTCCACGGGAGTCCCTCTTCTTCAATAACAAGATGTTGACTTTTCCTTTTTTTTCTGCTCGTATTTGGTTCCTTCCATTTATTCTCTTTTGTACGGCTGAAAGCGCTTCTTTGCCAAACTCAGTGTTGAGTATTCAGTTCTGAAGAAAGGAAGCTAATTAGCTATACAAAACACATCTTCCTGGAGAAAGGAGTAAAGGATGAGGAAGGAGGTGCTCCGGCGGGCGGCTCTGCAGGCGGTCTGATGCAGACTGGCATTATTAAAAACACTGTTTTCAGTGATCTGCCAGATGACTGGTAATTGGCGTCATATGTATTTCAAGCCTGTTGCTTTGTGTAGAGAGGAGGCAAACGATGCGTATAAAAAACTCAGAAAACCAAATGTACTTCCCAGCCAGTCCATGCTTTTGTGACAGTGGCATTTGTGCTGTTAAGATGGCTATTGCTTATGAGCTGAGACTTATTAGAGTTGTTCTAGAGCCTCCAGCAAATCGGAATCCTTCGTGCTCCCTGCAAGGGGCACAATCATTTTCACATCAATTAGGAATCCGAGACAAGGACCTGATCAACACCAAATTATGAACATCTTTTATCATCAGTGCAGGACCCCGCAGCCTCAGTCCCTGGCTGTTCTTCAAGGCTCTTTGCAAATGAGAACCATTAGTATAATTCTGATTAAGGATCAATTATATATATATATATATATATATATATATATATATATATATATATATGTGGAAAGCACAGTGATGTTTCCGTTACCAAGATTATGTCCTTGTGACATTTTTTAATCCATAGATCCTCAGGGTGGCAGACACAAATGGCCAATTTTAACCATACCAAGCACAAGGGACAGTCATAGGAAAGGGTGACACTTTCTGGTTCTGCTCTTTGACCTACTGGGAATATTTAGATTCTGTCTAGTGGAATGACCCCCAAGAGAGCCTTCTCTTTGGTGAAAAGATATTCCACCCTGAAGCATAGTTCCTGTTTATTCAGTGACCCTCTATTCAAGGTCAAACCTCAGGGTAGAGATGGTCTCTACACATATGTTCACTCAGCATTCAACTAAGTTGAACCCGGTTAGAATAGCTAGCATGGGTCAGGACGCGTAGAGCCCTGTGACTTGTCTGTTGTTCTCTTGCACTTACTAAGGGGCTTCCAGAGAAACGGAAGTCATAGTTCATGCACAGTCACGAAATGACTGGATCCACAGTCCTCAGCCTTTTTGGCTCCAGAGATCAGACTCATGGAAAACAACTTTTTCATAGACCTAGGAGTGGGGAGATAGTTTCAGGATGGTTCACATTCATTACGTTTATTGTACACTGTTTTCTAGGTATTAGGATTACACTGTAACATATAATGAAATAATTAGATAACTGACTATAATGCAGAATCAGTGGGACACCCCTACCCCAATGCTGTCTTCCTGCAGCGAACCAGTCTCATCTCGGGTGATGGCGGTAGTGCGGTCAAGCCTCCCTGTGAACGGAAGCGTGCACGTGTAGCTGCTTCCCAGCTCTGGCATCACCGCCTTGGCTGCGTATCAGATCAGCAGGCTTACGACCCTCATAAGGCACATGCAACCTAGATTTCTTGTGTGCACAGTTCACTCGGCAGGGCTCTTCAGAGAAACTGGCGCCATTGCCAATCTGACAGGATGCAGAGCTCACGTGGGAACACGAGCGACGGGGAGCAGCTGTAAACTCAGATGAGTTTCTGCTTCCTGGGCTCCTTCTGTGAAGCCCAGTTCTAACATGCGCACAATGCATTCTGGTCCTTGGGGAGCCTGTTTTAGATGCAGTAGTGGGGGGCAGCAGATCACAGCATGGTGTTCCAAATCCGTCATAGTGGCTGCTCAGCTTATGATATGGATGCTCAATGCGCACCATTTTTTAGGAGGAATGCCATGGTGTTCATTGGAGCCTACCTAAGAGTGGCTCTTCTGTCAGGCCTAGAAACAGGGTAGAATTAGAGAAGGAGTGTGGCAAGGGAAGGACCAAAAGAAAACGACCCCACAAAGTACCAGAAGTCGCCTCTGTACAATCAATTTTTCAGGTGGCGACAACCATACCTATTTTCCTGAAAACCTTGACCTTTATCTTTGAAACTTGGCTTTTGAGGGGGAAACAAAAGAACTGACAAAGTCTACTGCGTTTTCTCAGTGCTCCCACTTGATTGCACAAAGAAAATGAATTCCAGGGCGTTATTTTTAGCACAGAGCAATTGCGGAAACTTTAAGGTTCCATTATTGTTGGAGACGCTTGTCGCATTTCATTTTATTAAAATAAATTGCTAGAATAGCACTGCATGAAAATCACTCTGAACCTCAGGGCCTGTGGTCAACCATAATAGAAACCAATATTTAATCATATAAATTCATATTTATTAATCAGGTGTTTGACCAGCTGCATGCTAAAAGAATTATATGTATATTATCATTATTCTCTCAAAACTCTGTGCAGTAAAAGCTAGTGTTGTGATTGTAAATGTGATAAATTAGTTCTAAGAGAGGATAAGTAACTTCCCCAAGCTACAGTGTTATTGTGAGGCAGAACCAGCGGCAGCACTTAATGCTTTTAAGCACATCTGTGTTCATATGTATTTACTTGACGCATAGCTTGTTATCAAGACAAAACGTAACAGAGAAATACACAGGATGACCTTCGGAATGCTGACCGTGTAGTCAGGAAAGCTTTACCACCTCTTCTATGATCATGCTTCAATTAACTGGTGAGTACACCTGCAAATGGGCAAAGCTAAGTTTTTAGTTAACTAAGTGTTGTAGAAAAAGCTTTCCTGTGATCCTCATGGCGAACAGACCAAATCAAGCCTTTGATCGCCATGAAGCTGGCTGTAGCTCAATGCAGTTCAGCAAATGTCAGCAGCACACTGAGATGCTTCAGGTTTCTGAGTGCCACAGCTGATTTTGCTTCCTGTGACAAGAGTGTGGCACTGAGAAACAGAATTAATAGAAATTATATATGTAAAATTATGTGAGGGTATTTAGTAGGTAGGCATATGGAATCTGCCATCTACAAGACTGGAGAAGGATGAGTCCAAAATGGATTGTGAGAGCCTGGAAGACCTGGAAGCTGCTCAGACAAGAAGATAGAACCGCAGAATAAAGGGGTCAAGTGTGCAAAGCCAGTCAGAGGCCTGGCAACTCGCTGCCCAACTGGTGGTGAGTCTGCGCTGGAGGTCAGTGTCCAGAGGGGACGAGGAAGGCTGCGGTTCTTTCAGAATAAAAGAGAGTGTTTCTTTCTTCTTCCTGTTTTCACAGTAAAATGACAAATCCTTCCGTTCTCCCTTCCTGACCCTCCCACTCCCACCCCTCCCCACCAGTCCCGTTGTTTCCCATTTAGTTCTAAGCAATCACTGTGTTCTGGGTTTCTCATATTAGAGAAACCATTTGATGTTTAACCTTCTGCGTCTGACTCACTTCACTGAGCGTGATGATCTCGAGTTGCATCCATTGACCTACAAAGGCCTCAAACCCGTCTGTCTTTATAGATGTCCATTCCTGTAAGTCTAATGGCTGGTGCGACCGGTGTCCAAGGTACACCTTTTTCTCTCTCAATTTCCCTGGCTTGGTTTACATGCCAGTCATCCACACACTCATCCAAAATGGCGCCAGAGTGATGGGCTCGGCATTCCTTAACACATTCAAGTTGACAAAGCAAGATTATCACTCATGGCAGAGAGAGCAGAGCCCGAGAAGGGACCTTTTCTACCATCTCTGTCTGTGAGGAAGGCAGAAGGCGGGCACAGCCCAGGAGTCTGGGTGGCCTCTGAAGCTGAGAGCTACTCACCCCCAGCAAGGACGGTGGGTTGCCAGACCCATGACAGTAAGAACCCAGTTTTATCACCAACCTGAATGGGCCTGAAACAGGTTTTCCTCAGGACATTTAGCCAGAAATATGGACCTGCTGTTACTTGATGTTAGCCCAGTGAGATGACCTACAGAAATTCACTCAATCTCTGCCCTGCAGACATTTATATAATGATTCATGTAGATAATAAATTCATGATGTTTCATGGTGCTATTTGTTGCAATGTAAGGCAACATGAGAGAATGATATTCAAAATTGAAATCAAAAGTTAATAAAATGCCACCTTCCCTATAATTACTCTGAAATCAATCAAAATATTAATCCCATGTACTCTATGTACTTAGCCATCCCTATAGTTGGTTCTGACTCTTCTTGGGTCAAGCCTTCTTGTACATTATGGACACGCATTTTGCTATGCAAAGCCCTGGGACCTAGTTTCTCCATGAATGTGGGTTATTGAATTCTCATTTGGATGAGATTGTTTACAACCAGGGTTTTTATCCATTCGTAAGTTATGAAGTTGTAAATTTTTAGAAAATTTTGTCTGTGACCCAAGTATACAGTCTGAATCTCCGTTTTAGCTTTGGGACAGCTGGGAACGCCAGGTTCCAACCCTGTAAACAGGATTGGCTTTCTGTGCTGGAGCCACAGAGCTCAAGATAAGCTGCAACTGGTACAACCTCTATGGAAAGAAGTATGAAAATTCCTCAAAAGATTGGAAATGCATATCCCCTTCCATTCAGCGACGCCACTTCTGGGAACTTATCCAAAAGAGTTAAAAGCATCATATAACAAAGATACATGTATACCCATGTTCATAGCAGCACAACAAACAATAGCTAAAATGTGGAAGACACCAAAATACCCATCAACAGACCAATGAATGAATACAAAAATCGTGGTACTTGCACACAATGGAGCACTACTATAAAAACAGATAGGTTTGAGGCCATTGTAGGTATATAGATGCAACTTGAGACCATCATGCTCAGTGAAGTGAGTCAGACATGGAAAGTTAGATATCGAATGGTTTCTCTGATATGAAAAACTCAGATCACAATCATTGCATAGAACTCACCCAGGGGAACAATGGGAACTTGTGGGGAGGGGGTGGATGCGGGAGGGTTGGAAAGGGAGAGGGGAAGAATTGACAATTTTACTGTGGTATATATGTGCACAAGTCACACAAGTTCAATGTAAACATGCATTGCATATATACATATTGATAAAATGGGAAAAAAAAGATAAGCTCTTGCCTAATGAATGTTCATTTCCAGGTCAGAGCGGCCTTCGCTCTGAGCAGACAGCCCAGTCACTTCCCCATTAGGTTGGACGCAACCAGTCCGCACACTGCTTCGTTCTGACTTCGTCCCAGCTTCTCCCCGTCTGGCAGGCCGCAGAGCTTTTACTGAAATGCCCACGCTTCTGCTCTGCGTTATCTGTCACGGCTGCTCTGCAAGTGCAGGACCAAAGTCACATCAGTGACGCGAATCATCCCTTTTGTTCCTGGGCACTGCTTTCCAGCCATCTGCCAACACTGTCTATAAATTTAAAAAGTCATGGAACGCCGATGCCTCAGAGGAGAATTTTGTATTTTATGAGACAATTTCAGTAGAAGGAGAATAAAATCTTATTTTCTTAAAATAGGACATTGGTCTGTATTGTTCCATGTCTTTGGTAAAGAAAATGCGCTTGACTTTATGTGTCTAACTCCTCTGAGCCCGATGGTCTCAAGTTACATCTGTTTACCCACAATGGCCTCAGACCTATCTGTTTTTATACTAGTATTCTATCGTGTACAAGTACCACAGTTTATGTATCCGTTGGTCTGTTGGTGGGTATTTTTGTGTCTTCCCCACTTTAGCTATAAAGTGCTTACTGCTTAGTAAAAATCAAAGGCCCACGATGAAACAGGACTGCCAGGCACTGCAGCAAATGTGATACAAGCAGGAGAGAAAGCCCCAGCACAGCAAGACTATGAAAAACATCTGTGGGAAACATGCATATAACAGTCAGAGATTATGGGAGAACCTTGCAAACTATAAGAGACATACTTAGGTATCAAGGGAAGGCAAAGGAGACAAGAATTTCTGCCAAAGGGAGTTAACTAAAGAAAGGAGAGAAAGGAGGTCTTCAGAGATACAAAATGGCGTAGGAAAAGCCAAAAGACACCCTACGGTTGTTTAGAAATATGTGTGTTTGGCAATGCTATTTTACACTTTAGAATCCACTCATATTTTACCAATCCGATGTCTTGAAAAACTGATCTGAACTGTTCTAATTATCCAGCTGACATCCTCAGCCTTGTCAAAATGTCAGTATTTCATAAATAGAGTAAATTGTGACCAAGTGTTAATCTGGTTAATAAACACATGAAGTGTGCAGGTGCACACAGTGAAAAACAAAAACATCTTCAAAATCAAGGCATGAAGAATAAAGAGTTCGATAAATATTGTGTAACATTCCTCAGTTCTGCTAGGAACTTACTTCTAGGAGCACGAAATTTAGGAGAATATTTATAGGCAACTAGAAAAGTTCTCGAAATCGCATGATGTAAACGATGTCCAGAAGAGCCATAAACAAGTTTATTTTGCAAAGAAAAAAATTAATAACATTGTTAGAAGAATAAAAGCAATTCAAATATCCTCTTAGAAAATGGGTTAATGTCACAAATTTGTATACAAAATTTGGGGCAAATTGGCCACGAATCAGCGTGATCACTAGATAAACTGACATATAGGTGATTACTTCCACCTGGAAAGGATGTGTTACCATTCCCACAAGGAACGTGGCCATTTATGAGCCAAGAAGAGCGGCAATGCTCTCGGAATGAAGATGAATCTTGCAAGAAACTAACATATTTGATTATGGGGTCCCAAATGGGAAAGACAGGTTTGTGTGCATGTGTGATTGCATGCGTGTGCATGGACGCATGCATGCATGTGTGCGTATGTGTGTGTGTCAGAGTCAAATGATGAAGGATTTGTTCAAAGGAATACCAATGATAGTAGATCTTTCTGTGAGAAGTCACTTTGCCAGCTTGAAGGGCAAAATGCAAAATACCTTGTTTGGATGTAAAGTTACATTAACCTGAAGAGGCACCTGTCACGTGAGGGGGCCATGGTGTGTGCTGCACTCACAGGGACAGGATCAGCAGTCTGAAGAAAGAGTCTCATTGCCGTCTTTCTTTCACTATGTAGCCCACCAACATGATGAGTCTCAAGTCAATGAACTCTTGTGACACGGACTCTTGAGGCCTGTGTTGCCGTAATGTGCATGTTACACGTGATAAGTAATGAAAATAAAACAATGAAGAGGCAAAAAGAAGAGAATGAGAACCACATGGCACTGTACCCCCACAGAAGCGTGTTGTTTCTGTTTTCACTAACACTAGACTTGTGAATTTAAGATAACTTAGGGCCTAAAACAGAGCTGGATGGAAAGGTAGAACAAGTGGTAAGGTTTCTACACTTCACGTGGAAAATGCCCACGCCCGTGTATTCTGGCAAGTTATGTACATATAAGGTAAGGCCTAGATTAGCTTCTGAAAGCAAGATATCAAAAAACACGATCAAGAAATCGAAATTTCATTTATGTGAAATGGCTATGTGATTTGCTTGGTTTTCTTCAGGGCATTTCCTTTCTCGCTTTGATTTGTGAGACCTCTTTACATATTAATATGTTCCAGTTCTTACTTTGCCTCATAATTTTGCCATTGTGCTTTTGTTACTGTGAGGTTTAAATGGTATGTTTTAAATCTTTTAACTTACTTCCCTAGTCATGCCTGCCTTTGACTTTCTCATTCTAAGATTATAAAAGCAGTCACCTAAAGTTTTAACAGTTCTTCAATACTTATTTAATTTCCATAATTCACTCTTTCCTTCTTTGGAATTTATGGTGATGAGATGATATAAAATAAAAATTATGATTAAAAATAGTTCATTAATGAGGAAGTGCTGTTTGCTTAGTGGCTCATCCTTACGGTGCTGATCTGAAATCCAACTTTTTCATACATTCTGTCTTTTATAGGATTGGATCTGTTTTCGGATTTTCTTCTCTGTTTTTTTTGTAAATTTGTCTAGTCTTGTGCCAGAAACCCGTTGCTTTAATCATCACAGATTTTGAACATGTTTGTATATTGGCTAGTGAAATCTCTCTCGCTTTGCTTTTTCCCTTATTTTTTTTTCTTAGACTTGACTATTTATATTCTCAAACTAACTTTGAAATTTCTTGGAAAAAGTTGAATAGAATTGTAAAATTTTTAAATCAATTCATAAAGAGTTCTTTTTAATATAGGGTTTTCCAGGGCTGGAGGAATAGCTCAGCAGTAAGGTGCTTGTCTAGCAAGCTCAAGAACCTAAGTTAAATTCCCCAGTACCACGTAAGCCGGGCATGGTGGCACACAACCCTAATCCCAGCACTTGGAAAGCTGAGATAGGAGGATTGCATTGAGTTCAAGGCCAGCCTGGACTACATAATGAGTTCAGGACCAACCTGGGCTACAGAGTGAGACTCTGTCTCAGAAAAAAAAAAAAAGACTCTCCAATTCAGGAACTACCCCCCCCCCCCCACACACACACACACATTTTATTTCTACTGACAAAGAAAATTTCTTGTTTAATCTATTCTGGGATAGTGTATATATTTTTATAGCCATTAATCATTAGCCATTTTTTTCTGGTATTCTTAACTGGTAAATATTATATTGGGAGAACTTTTGATGTATCTTCTTTGTAGTTTCCTATTTAGTAGTGTAATGTTTACAACTATAAGATCCTGGTTTGGGGTTGGCAATATCGTCATTAATCTTACTGCCTCCAGTCAAAGAACATTTCTTCTTGTATATTTGTCTCCTCATTTAAATGAGCAAACTTTCCAGAACAGATGTTACGATGTCCTCACTGCTCAATGACTTGCTTAGCTGAGTTGTTCTGGGGCTGAAGGGTGGCCAGTGCTTTGCGAGACGGTCCCCCACCTCTGCACTGTCTCCAATCGCTTCCTTGTCTTTCACCTTCCCAGCACCCCCTCTCTCTCCTGCCCGCCCATCCTCTGCCACCCACCTGCTGTCTCCCACCATCCAGTGTGTCATGCAGCTGGAATGGCTGCCCCAGGCTCTGCCCTTTCTGACCTTAGTACCTTGTTTCCCCCGTTGTGCTTTGTAGAGCCCCTTGTCACCCTTTATTGAGAGGATCTGCCTCATTGCACATGTTTAGGGCCAGCCCAGACATAGTGCCTCTCCACCTGCATCAGCAGCAGAGCCACCTGGGCCTGAAGAAAGGCCGTGCTCAGTGCTCCTGCCCCTCAGCATCCCACCTCAACCTGCACCAAGATGGGAAAGACGAGATAAAGAGAGATACTGGAAGGCATCTGGCAGTCCTTGGCCCTCAGGATACTTTCACATTTTTCTCTCTAGCACTTTGCTTTTAAAAGCTAGGTCTTGCCAGGCTCAGTGGTACAGGCCATCAACCCAGCCTTCTGGGGGGCTGAGGCAAGAGGACCATGAGTGTGAGCCAGCCTGGACAATTTAGCAAGACCCTGTGTCAAAATCAAAATTTAAATGGGCTGGAGAAGTAGCTTAGTATAATGGCCTTGGGGTGGATCCCCAGTGCACGCACGCGCACACACACACACACACACACACACACACACACACACACACAAATAAAATTTACCTGCAATAAAATTCACCCATTCTGGTTTCTTTTCTGACTTACATCAGACCTATCCCAGTACTTCATTTTGTGTGCACAAAGGAGATATCTTCCAGTGTGAAATTTGAACTCTAAATATTTATTTCTCACCCAAATTCACATGTGTCAAGGATCCAAGGCAAAACATGGTGAAAACCCACAACCACAGTTCCATGTTTTTCCACTTGGGGTGGAAGATGGTGGTGGTGGTGGGGGGAGGGGTAGGCAATGCATGGCCAAGCATATTTGCAGAAGTGGGTAAGAAGCTACTTGAAAATTCAAGAGAAACACTGGGAGTTGGACAGAGATGCAAAGTGAAAATGTACACATCGGGCATGTGGTTCTACCACCCAGTCCCAGTACACGTTTCTGGCCCCCAAGCTAACCTGCCTTTAGCCACAGTGGAGCCCATAGCTGCCTTCCTTACAGCTCCTACCTCGGTCTCTGTTAAATGGCCTCAGACCACCAGGCAGCCTCCCTCGGAGCCTAGAAAGTGATGTGATGAGATGGTATTTATCTATCATACCGGGCTGGAAGAGCAGGGTTCTTATCAAAACACAACCCGGTGCTTGCCGACTGATTCTAGATCTCTCCAACTTTCCTTTTAGCTCATTCACCTGTTTGCTGCTTGCTTCCTGCCTTTTTCTTCCTTCCTTTCTCTCTCTCTTTTCTTTCTTGTCTTCCTCCTACCCCCTCTCTCTCCCTCCCTTCCTTTCTTCCTTCTTTCTTTTCATTTGGGCTAGTGGGGATCAACCCCAGGGCCTTGTACGTGCCACATGCCAAGTCCCAAACTCCAGTTTCAGTCCCAGGTGTCGCTTGTCCACAGCCGCAGGCAGCACCGAGCTGGTCAACAGGCCCTGAAGGCTAGGAGGTTGCTGAGCTACCTAGCACTTGTCATTTTGAAAGGATACTCCCACCATCAATTTAGAACAGGACCTAGGGACCGAGTCTTAGACACCTGGCGCACCTCACGTAACAGGTCGCTGCCCGAGCCCAGCCAGGCTTCAGGACTGGAGTTGATAACATCCGGGTGCGTGGTTTCACTTCCCTTTGACCTCAGTGTTCTCCGATGAAAACTGCAATAGACAGGGAGTTGAGTGCAACGCGTGGCCAGAGGCAGAGGGGTGCGGGAAACACGGAATCCCTGAGAAAGTGAAAAATGCCGCTGGCAGCTGAGCCCCGACGCTCCCGACAGAGTGCAGACACACCCCCAGAAGTTATGCGACACTCGAAGTCACGCTAGGACCGGGGCTGAACGAGCTAGACATGAGCCACTCCGTGACCACAAAATGACTCAACACCCCGCCTTTCCAGCCGTGCATTGATTACTGCTCGTTTGTTCGTTACGCAAAAATCTTCATTGCTTTGTGAGCTGAAAATACGATTAGAATTCCTTGTTTCTTGCCTTCGATGCGTAACCTCGTCAAGCGCTGTGCCACAGAAGGTACGTGACTCCTGTTTCTCTGCCCCTGACCGCTTCGGTTAATGCTCTTACCTTCAAGAACACAATTATGAAAATTAGGAAGATGCCCCACCCCCAAATTGTTCTTACTTTTAGACAATTTCCAGTCCATAACAGGCCTTCACCAAGAACAGACCCAGATCTATAGGAGGCCCTCCACATCCTCCTACAGACGTGTCCTGTGCTTCCTAGGGTGTGGACAGGTCCTGCCGCAGTGAGCTAAGCAAGCCTACCTTTCTGCTGTGAGCCGAGTGCGTATTTTGTGCAGGACCTTTTTGGCCACAGAGTCTGTTTTGTTCCTCCTGACACGTCCATTTGGCAGACTCTCCTGTCAGCCCTCCAGCCCCTCTATCGCGTTAGGCTTTCTCAATCTCCAAATAGAGCTATTTGGGGAATTTCCATCACAAGCCAAAGAGACTCTGGTACTAGGTCATGCCTGGCCAACAGCCTCAAGGCAGCCTTTCCCAACTCTCTGCTGATGCCCACAGAGTCACAGTGGAGCCAGCTACAAAGGAGGACTGTCAACTTAGTGCCAAAATCTTGGAAGAAGTGGCACTCATCATAACGCAGATGAAGCAGGGTTGAGAATAACCTGGCATGCCTTGACTCATGGGACACCAGGATTGGCTCACAAATTAGACAACTTCTGCAGAAACAGAGACGGAGATGCTTGTGCCGCTCTGACGAACGTTCCCTGGCTCAGTGAGTGAGGCTCAGAGCCACCGTAAAATAAGAAGACAGAGGTTCGTTTTCTTGCCCCTCCTCCCCAACCTACCACTGTTCAGTACTCAGGAAGAGATGGAAAAGCTCAGAAGACGCTGGAGAAGAGGGGGCAGGAGGCGAGAGAGAATGGGGATGGTGTGCCCCCAGGCCAAGGAAAAAGCCAGGAAAGGCCTTAGTGACAGTGCATTCTGGGAGTTGTTGTTTTCGTATGTTGCCTCAAGATGCAAAGAAATTTATTAAGACGTGTATTAGAGCTTTGACTTCTACTTAATTTGCTTTGTACTGCATGTCAGGCAACCATCGGCATCCCCCATAGAGGGGAGAGAAATAGAAGTTCTACAACGCAGAGGCCCCAAGGGGCACCTTCCCCAGGTCCCTCATCGTCAACCTCGGGCAACATTTGGTAGTCTCCATATGCTTAAGGACCTGCCCAACGTTACGTAAACCAATATTCCCCGAATAGTGAATGGGCTCAAAGAGCCTCTAGAGGAGATTGCTGGAGTTCCCCCTACCTGGTTGGACTCTTCTGTTTTTCTTCTGTCACATCAGTAAAAATAGTGACTCAAGAAGACTGTTCCAAGTATCATGAGCGACCATTTTTGTCCACTGTGAACCTACAACATTTTAAACGATGACCTTTCCTTACTGTATACTGTACCCTTAGTAGTAGCTAATAAATTTTCCCATTAGGATCTACAGCATTTTTAATGATGACCTTTCCTGCCTGTTTATTATGTCTTTAGTGTCAGCTTATTAGAAGTGAAACTGTCATCATTAACAAGACATTTAAAAACTTCCTATTAGTCCAGCTCGGAAGAAAAACTTCTGCGGTTTTCCCAGTAATGTTTCATTTCTTGCCAAACACCATCTGGGACACCACAAAACTGTAACAAGCAGCTTGTAAATATTTAGCGCCCTGTTTTGAGGTTTCTGACTTAATAGATGGAGACAAAAAGTCATATGTCACTGGGGAGACAATATGCCATTGTTTTTCCTGCTACGGTGAAAGTAGCCCAAATATTAATTGGAAAATGTGTTTATTTGACGGGGTTGTGGGTATAAAATGCCTGAAGAAATACTGGCAAATGCTAGACTAAATTACACATTTTAGGAAGTTTGTTATATTATGTTGACATAAATTAAGAATGTTTTAGATTCTGTTTTGTAACAAAATACAGGAAGAAATCTTTGTTGTGGGTCGCTGCAGAAGGGTGTTCTGAAGTTGATGTGTGTTCAGGGTTAGATTTCTCAATAATGATAAAGTCTTTTTATGTGGCAAGTATACAGGTGTGACCATTGACGGAAGACCTACAGGGCCTGTGGCAAAGAAGTAACTCCAGAGGAGTATTGCAAAAATGTTCCTTGTGAGTTAATTTACAGTGTCATTTACAAGCAAGCTCTTGAAATCAACACATTATGCTAAATGCACAGCAAGGGCTGAGCGATTCTTCAAGATCGGTTCTTTCGTATAAATATTTGCAAAAATAGGACTTGTAGAATAGAATCCTTTCGTCAGCTGTGTGGCCTGCACCTGTAATCTCAGCTACTTGGAAGGCTGAGGCGGGTGGATGGGAATTTCAAGGCCAGCCTGGGCCACGTAGCAAAACCCCGTGTATTAGTTACTTATTGGTTGCTGTGATAAAATACCCAATATCCACCACATAAGGGAGGAAAGATTGATTTGGCTCATAGATTCAGAAGGTCTCTCGCACAAGCCAGCAATGGTGAAGGCAGAGGCCAGGGAGCTGCCCATCCCGCTGCAAACAGAAGCCCAGGCAAGCAGGAGCAGGCAGGGCTTTCCCAGGGAGAAGCTGCAACAACGCCTCCTCTTCCTTCCTGTGAGCACTTTAAGCTGACAATTTCTCTCCTTCACTTCCTGGCCCACAAGTCATTAACACCTGAAATCTCCTCCCTACGTCATCCCCAATGTCAACCACTTAACAAACAATCTTTCCAGGCCAAACCTTACACATCTGCCCCTGCCAACCAGGCCCTACCTCCCAGTAACCCACAGTTCCAAATACATGAAACTCAGTAGTACAACATCCCTGGCTTCTATTTCCTGTACCATAAAAAAAAGGAAGGAAGAAAGGAAGAATGCTTTCAATGATCATGATGGTGAAAATCTTATGTACCGCAGAGTTGTTGCTGGTCACGTAACTGGCACAGGAAAATGAAACTTCAAATGTTAGTCCCCCACCCCCGCTTTAGATCAGGTCCCTGGCCTTGGAGGAAGCATCAGGTAATTCCCAGTGGGAGGTGAGTGGGGAGTGAAGCTCCGCCTCCTGTCAGGGAGCTCCTATTAGGTTCTAATCCCGCTGCTGACTGGCAGGAGGTGGAGTTGGGTCCCTCCACCCCCTTTGACTGTTAGTCACCGTTTCAAAGCCATTCTCGAACAACCCACTGCATAACAAGTATCCCTCCCCAGACATGTGCCTGCGCGGACCTCTTCAACTAAACCTGCTCTGGTGTCAAAAGATTTAGGAACCACTGCTTTGGACAGAGGTGGCTTTTGCAAACTTCCTAGGGTATGAACTGTTGCCTTCCCCTCTCCTCAGCCCAGAACAACTGACAGAATACGCAGATGCACATGCTGGCAACAGGAGGTCAAAGTTTAATTCCATTCCCCCTGGCGGAGGAGGGGAGGGGGTCACAGGAGGGATGCCACCGGGCTGGACGCGCCTGCCCGCCGCCTGTGCCTGCCTCTCCCCTGTTCCCTGGTATGGAAAACCCTGATGCGCCTATGTGCTGTGAAAGGGGGATTTGAGGCAAATGGGTCCCTTTTGCAGAATTAGCTTTTTCCTTTTCAACAAAACGAGCAGCCTCCTTTCATCTGGCCGGTGGCAAGCAAAGGAACCCAGACGCAGGGACCTGCACGGCGGCAGCAGTCACTGTGGTTGCCTACATGGAAGAGTGAGGGCTGCTCACCTCCCCGAAGAATTCGTGCTGATTTTTTTTTCTCTTTTTCTACCTAACAGATCCTTTGGAAAGAATAAATAATCTGTCTTTTAAAAGTAAGGCTGATTTTCTCAAAAACATGGAGCATAGCTATTCTTTGTGAAAGGTGAATTTTTAAGCATTTTCATTGTGGTCCAAACATTTACGATAAAATGTGCTCTCTTGGCCAGTTTCAATGTAGCGCGCAGCAGTGATGAGTGAGTTCATATTGTCCCACAGCCGATGCATGAATGCATACTTTTAATAATTGTCTCTGGGCGGTAGGACTTGCTTTTCATTGCCTTTTTGTTTCTCACGTTGTTTTTGCCCCAATTGCCACAGGTTATAATATCACAAAATCGTTTTTTCGAAACATGGTTGGCACAGAGCTGACATTCAAACAATGGGAGATCTTGGAAGTAGCCAAAGAATAAAGGCAACCCAAAGCTCTTCTCTGATTACTGCAATAGAATAAAGCTGGAGCACGAAATGTGCGAGAAAATTCACGGTTTTTCCCTGAGAAGATTCAGGTGACCTGGGACCTCTGAGAGGCTCTTTATTCCTTGGTAGGACTGGACTTCTTGATTGTGCGTGGGAAGACGGTGAAAGTGATTCCTCCATCCTGGGATGAGAGCTTGGCTGTCCTCCGCTCACCCCCATGCTTTGTCTGATGAGCAACCTGACAGGAATTAGAAGGATGTGCAGCAAGTTTCCTCACAGAACACTGGCAATCTCGAGGTCACTGTGAGGTTCCTGACCCAACAGAGCTTGGAGGCGGCTGGCTCTGCAGTGGTGAGTTGTCTGGAATGGTTTGGCTAGCAGGATGTACTGCCAGCTTATTCCATCCAGGCAAGCACAGTGGGGAAATGGAGAGGCACCAGCAGGCCCAGGACAAAGTCACCAGGGAGAGGACCGCCGAGATAGCACCATGCATTGCGTGCTTTAGAGTTGAGTGGAGTTTCAACCCTGAAATCAATTCCCAGCAAGACCTCAGCTCAGTCGGGCTCATTTCCTGAGGGTGCTTCCCCAGAGTTTAAGTCAGTTAAGTTAGGATATAGGAAATCTTGATTTTCCTGGGACATTAGTGGGTTCTACCTACAACTTGTCTCTTTCCCACTGGAACGAGGAGATGCCCAATTTCTTCAGAAAGAAAGAAGGTCAGTGCATGAGTTAATGCTGCCTCTATCGCTCATTAAGCATGCTTGGCTTCAATAAACTTGTGTATAAATTATGCAAAACTAACTTCAGAAACTGATTGTGTTAGTTTGGGTTCTTACAAAAAAGCAGAATTTGCAGAAATTATAACAAAGAGGATCTATTTGGAAGGCTCACAAGTCTGAGGATAGAGATAGTTCAAGATGGCGGCTTGCACGTGAGAGAGCTGGAGGGTCCAGTGACTGCTCCACTGCAAGGCAGAACACCCACCTGGGACTGCAGGACAGCCATTGAGAGTCTGCTGTGGATATCAGTTGTTCAAAGAACAATGGCAAAAACCAGAGACTGAAGATCACACCAGCCAGACAGGTGCAAGTCACCTGGGACAAATCTGTGATGAAGGTCTGCAGTTCCATAGACAACTGCCGAGGTGGAAGCTTTCCCAAAGGAAAAGTCTGTAACAATCTTCCTTCTTCCTTCCTTTTATACAGTTTGAGTTCCCAGTTGGGCCTCCCCCAACCGGGCGGCTGTTTTTCCGTCATTTACTGGCCGACAAATCACTCACACTCTAATCCAGGTTGGTTCCCAGTTGCCTAATCTATGTGTTGTTTCCAAACCCCAGTACAGGCGTGGTTCCTGATTGCCTCAAATTGACATAATCTCTCCAGCGGTCACACTGATGTAAATAGACACGAAGAGACACAGGGCTCCCAGCACCGTCTGGCCTGTAGCAACTACTCAATGAAGACCTACTATCATTGTTTCTATGAGTGATGGTTGGTGTTTGTCTTAGTTACTTATTGGTTACAAAGACACAGTATTCGACATTCACAGCTTAAGGGGTGAAAGGCTTGTTTCAGTTCACAGTTTCAAAAAGTCTCAGTCCGTTCATGGATGTCCAGCAATGGTGGAAAGAAATGACATAGGCCTAGAAGAAGAAAAGCTGTTTGCAGCATGGTGGACAGGAAGCCAAGTGAGCAAGGAAGAAGGGAGGAAGTAGCTAAAACCCTTCCAGATCAATCCGCAGTGACCTGCGCCTTCCGGATCAAGCCCCTCCAAGTATTTGCCCCCTCCAGCCATCACCATGAGGCTTTTGGGGGACATGCCAGATCCAAACCCTAACAGCGCCATTACGTGCCCTCTTCCCTGCCTCTCCCAGCTGAGCTGGGCCTTGCCCTTAAACCTGTGCCAAATGAAGCCACAGGTCCTTCTCTCACTATCTGAATTCCTGCTCTGCATGTATGTTGATTCCATGGGAGGTTAAGGCTGTTGTTTGTGTTTGTTTGTCTGATGTGGTACTGGGGACTGGATTAAACCGTGGCCTTCACACTGAGCTACTTTCCCAGCCCCTTATTTTAATTTTTCTTTTGAGACAAGCTCTCATGAAGTTGACAAATTGCCCAGGCTGGCTTCAAACTTGCTCCTTCCTTGGAAGGCTCACACGTCTGAGGACAGAGGTAGTCCTAGATGGTGGCTTACATGTGAGAAAGCTTCCTCCTCCTTCCTCACCCTCCCACTGCTGGGATTAGACCTATGCTCTGTCGTGCCTGGTTTAAGGCACTTTTGATGGTCAGTTTCCTATTAAATAGGGGAGAGTGTTCTCAGATATCCAGTTAACATTATTTCTAGATGTGTCTAAACTGGTTTCCAGAAAAGAATGAATTAGACTGAATAGAGCAGGTGGCCCTTCTAATGCAAACGGGCCTTGTCTGATCTTTTTAGAGCTTGATAGAAAAAAAGGCAAGCAAAGTTGAATTCTCTCTGCCTGACTGCATGAGCCAGACATCCATCTCCTTCTGCCCTTGAATTGAAGTACGTCATTGGCTCCCTTGGTTCCCAGACCTTCAAACTTGGCCCTGAGTCATATGTTGGAAAGCGGATAGATCATGAGGCCATAATGGAAGTGAAATACATCAGATGCAGACGCTGAGATATTGCATGGTTTCTCTTCTATGAGAAGTGTGGATAAGTTAAAGTACAAAAGAAAAGTGGTAGGAAACTGGGAGGGAAACTTATTGGAAATAGGGAAGGACACCGGGAGAAGGGAAGACAGGGGAGGGTAGGAGGCAGTCGGGGTCATAAATAGTCAAGACAAAAAATCAGTTTGTACCAATTCCCCAAAACAAATGTGATTATTGTATATGGCACCCTTACACTAATTTAAAAACTTACTGCCCCTCCCCCAAATAACAAACAACTCAGTCCTGTCTTCACATGACATTTTTTCCTTCTGGTTTGTAGGATGAGTCACTCAGACTAGCACCGTCCCACCAGCTCTGCCCGAGGGACACCCATGAACATTGGGGGTGGACAGCAGTGAGAGGACACAGAGCATATATGCCTCACTGAGCCGGTTTCCCAAGACTCTTCCAAACATCACCAGTGCCCTCTTGACTCTCAGGGCAGCTAACACCTGTTCCTACCTTGAACTCCTCTGGAGTTGTATTTTAATCTTCTATTTATAAGCCTTATTTTCTGCTATAGATGGTGAATTTTCACAGAACAGGGAATATTCTAAGTATTTTTGAAATACATGATGACTGTTTAGATTTTGAAAAACATACGACATTAAAAGACCCATTGCCATTAATTCCCCTCAAAACACTTCTTTTCTTAGAACACACCTATCCCATCATCCAGGCCATTTTCCGAAGCAATTCCGGAAGTCTTTGTTCTGAGTGTCTTTACATGATGAGAACAATAATACGGCAAATGTTCACTCATAAAACATGATAGCGTGTCCTCATCCACTTTAGTCACCAGATCTGACACCATGGACTCTGGCTCCCAACGTCAAAATGACACGAAAAGTCAACATTTTCAACTGATACAAGAGCTCGAGTGCAACTGAAGACCCTTGACAAATGGAGAATTCCTGAACTGCTTCAGAGAGCAGCAAAAACGGTGGGTTAAGTGCGTCTTTAGCAAGGGGGAGCATTCTGAGGGAACGGATGGTACTGTGTCTTCTAGTATAATAATTTTTATAAAAATTGAAACATTCCCCATGTAATTTGATCTCACCGCATGACTGCATTACTCATATCCCAGCATACCAGGGACTATACGTATTAGTTTCTGGAGAAATGATTGTAGAGCTAATTATAAAAGAATAGAAGGAAGGAAGAGAGGGCCAGAAAGACACCTCACCCGAGAAAATTCTCAAATAAACACTCATTTTTTAGATGAGTCAAGGTTGTTTGGAAAACTGAGTAATTGTTCTGGGAGTGAAACAGCAGTCCTCTTGCTGCCTGGCTTTGCTTTGAGACTTTATGAAGCCTTGGAGCGTGTCGCGCACTGACAGACATTGGAGTTTTGAGTTCCGCGTTCCGTTTTTCGAAATGCATGACCCTGAGCCTGAGGGGCGTTGTGATGGCTCCCAGGCTGCCTTGCGAATGTGACTGGGTTGGGCATCTGATTAGACTGGACTGTCGTTTTCATTTGTGGTGGGTTTTTATGGAGACTTTGCAGGCTGCAGAACAAGGGGAACTAAAAATGTCCCCAGAAAGCTTCAGAATTCAGCAGAATTTCCAGGCCTGCGAGTTCTATAGACACTGGCTTTTCAATTTTGATGTTATTTTCCAAATCACTGCAGTAGCTTGGCAGGGAGTTTGATAACCAAGAATGATACTCAGAGAAACAGCTCATGTAAATTGCTGATGGGGGTAGGGCAAGGACTATAGTAATGGTTTTTGTTTTTGTTGTTGTTGTTGTTTTACAAAACTGGGGATCAAGCCCAGAACTTTCACATTGAGCTATACATCCTCAGCCCATGTTTATTTTTGACTTTGAAATAGGGTCCTGCTATTCCACTAAGTTCCCTAGTCTGGGCTTGAACTTGCAATCCCCCTACCTGAGCCTGACAAGAGTGCTGGGAGTATGGGCTGGTTCCACCTGGCCCACCTACATTAGGTTTTATTTTTTCTCTTTGCAGTACAGGAGACTTAACCAAGATTCTGCATACCAGGCAAATGTTCTCCCACTGGGCTGCTTCATAGTCACAGATATTGACATCTCAGTGTTAGGAAGAAAGCCCTGAGAGTTGGGATTTATACCACATTTGGACTCCACTAATCATTAACTGTGGTGTTTTATGTCAGTCTCCCAAGCAAACGTAATTCTACAGGGTAATGTTAAGGCCTAAAAGAGAGTAGGGAACCGCCCAGACTACGAGTTCCTTCCCTTCTGGTTTGGTTTTAGAATCTCATACAATAGTCCCCTTCCACCCGTCACCCGTATCCATGGGGAACGTGTTCCCAGAGCCCTTCCCAGTGGATAACTGGGCCCACTGGGGATGCTGAGCCCTGTGCACAAGCACTGGGATACAGCAGCAGCTGATTTGACAGTCGTGACTGGTGGGAGAGTACCACCAGCAGTGTGGGCACACTGGACAGTGGGTTGGTTCACATCCTGGGAGGAGTAGATAGAGGTGGATGGAGTAAAGGTACGTCCGACTGCTGGGGATGGTGTGCAATTTAAGACTGATGAATTATTCTGGGATTTTCGTTTGATATTTTTAGATGACAGTCAACTGTGGAAGAGGAAGCCACAGACAAGGGGCGGGGCTCAGTTCTCTAAACTCGTGGAGCTGACCGTAGAAGATGACGTGAATAGCTGCAATCTATTTTTGAAAGTCGGTCATCAGTCCTATTCTTCTATTCCTCTTCTAAATTCTCTTAGGTTTCCCCCCACACGTCTTTACAATGAGACTTGTCATTCTCAAATTGTGGACTGAAGTTCCCCTTGTGGAAGTCCACTCAGGCTAGCTCTCACTTAAGATTTCTCATGGTCCAAAATTATTTCTTGTGCCTCATTTTAACCTTCTGAAATACCCTACTATCTCAGTGTGTTTTACCTTAGCAAGACATCAGAAGGCATGACATACAACATATACAACTGGCAGGCAGACAATCCTTGTTCTTAAAAACAGTACAATTCCTGGCACGAGACTTTGGAGATGGAACTGGATCTCCAGTTAGTGGACAATCACTGAAGCAAAAACTAAGGTGTCCAGCAGCACCCTGTGGTTGGAAGTTTTGGAAACGAAGGGCTTTCCTTTGTCCCTTTCTTTCTCACGCCCATCATCACTCCTTCCACTTCTACATACATTTGGCTCAGACATAAAGACACAAAAGGAACTTCAATATAACGAACAGCTTCTCAAGCGACCGTGGGCCTCACACCCTGGAGACCCCTTTGATCACTAAAGTTCAACAGAGCCCCACTGCACATTCAAAGATTCTTTGCAGTGCCTCTCAGAGGCTGTAGCTATTTTCTATTCCCTAAAAGAACCTGAACTGCCAAACAATAACCTTTCTGTCAATGGAGAATTAATTTTCAGCTTAAGTGCACTATGCATTACCACTCTCTCAAAAATCCGCTATCAGGTTGGCTTGTCCGAGGATGCTTCTTCCCCCGTCAACCCTCTCTCTTGATGTTTATCACATTAATATCTTCTCTCAATAAGCTCTGAAGGTGTCACGGTTGAAGTTCTTTCTGTGGGAAGAGATAATTGCCTTTCAATAACTATGGGACATTCTTTCCATTTCTGCACATACATTTTCAATCAACCGGGTCTCTGTAAACAAGTAGAGCTGCGTATCAAGGAATCAGGAAGAGCTTGCAAAGACTGGCGGCTTACCAGATCTCCCTGATATGGTGATTGGACTCCCACGTGGTAAGTTTTGCTCACCGGCTCCTCAGAATCCTGACACCCTCGAGAGGCTTCTATGTTATAACCATTCCTAACAAATGAGACAATTACGGCCCACTTCTACATTTCCTGTCAAGGTGCACAGCAAATGTCTCACAGCTGGGGCTGAATCATAGTCCTGAAGTACCGTTCACAGAAGCCCTTTCCTTTGCTAGAGATGCTCTCACTCAGACACATTTCGAGGCTTTTCAGCTGCCGTGACTGTCAGCTGTTATTCTCCGTGAAGTGGTTGCTATCAGAGCTGCAAAGGGAGATGCTGATGGGGCCTAGATGGTGTTTTCTCATTATTGATTTGATGGGAACACCTGGATTGTCTCTGCAAGACACAGAAATAGGTTGTAATTGCTTTCTGATGTACAGCACACATCTGGCAGATTATTGCTTATGGTTGGTTTCATTAACTCTTTCCTTCCCTATGAATTAATTTGTATGATCAACATTGCTGTGACATACAGTTGTCATCTTCAACTCGTCCAGAATTTAAGATTTTAAATAATTAAGTGATTTGTTACGTTCTCTAGTGTTGCAATGTTGCTAGGTGACAAGAAATGCTTTCATAAAGTCTTTGTTTATAAGCAAAAACATTACAAACATGTATAAAACTTCCAGAATTTTTAGAATAATATCAGTTGGTTTCTAGTAGATAGTCAATTTTTGGCTCCCTAAAAGTGAGCCAACGGTGACACATAGACAAAAGCAGGGCCCGTGCTAACCACAGCACAGAAATTTTCACTGAATTTGTAGCTTTGTTGGGGAAGAGATGACATTAGAGATTATTTTAGAGATTGGGGTTTTGCTAGACAGAGAGGTAAGAAGAGTCTTATAAAGACAATAGTCATGTGGGATTGTGACCTCATCTTTGCTGAGTTACCTCTGTTAGCTTCGTATTTCCAAGTACACTCACACAGATGCCAGGGGTTAAGATTTGAACACGTTTTGTGGGGTACCAATGGTGGACGGAGGGCTCAATCAAAGCGAAAACCTCACAGAGCAAGTGTGTCTCTCGGGTCCAGTAGTCACGTGAAGAATAGCAAGGAGATGATAAGTAGAAGCCACGTTCAAACATTTCCCTTGGGAATCATCTCCCAGTTGTCCTACCTTCCTTTTTTTAGTGAGATAGTTTTAATCAGCTACCTGTTCTTCAGCCGAAAATGCAGTCACCCTACGGAACGTGAGCGTCAATATTATCACTCTTATATTTCTCTGGCTTAGAAAGTCCTTGAGCTGCACTGAGTTATTCTAGCAACAAAAGCTTTCCTTTGCCTATTGTCGTTATCTTCCTCACCTTGAGATTTATGGTGTATGGAGGAACACCTTCCAAATGGGCCTGCCTTTGTTTAATTCAGACTTTTAACAAAGTCTCTAGTCTTTTTTACAGAATAGTTTTGTTCAACAAGCATTTACTTATTTTTTGTCAAGAAACTGTCACTAAGTCATTTTCAGAAGAAGGCTCATTAACCTGTGCCTCATAAACAGACTCCCCCTGGGCACTGCTTTGATCATATCAAATCATGGTGCAAGAGGACATGAGCTTGTTCATCGAGATTTGCCAGATTTGCTCTGGCTTGTATCTGTCCCACCTGAGGAGTGCAAATTACTTTGTGATTTTACCTAAGTTACCATGTGGATCTTCATTTCAAGATACAAATATTTCACATTTTAAAAACATCAAGAGGACTGCACCATTGTGGTAAAAACATGGCATTTACTGGTATTAAAATTCAGCATGGCAGAACTAGGCGAGAAAGAAATTCTTATTTCAACCACTAACTAAGGGACATGAAGTGACTTAATGGTCTCTATCCCCTACCCCAGCTTTTTACTGACGGTAGATTTCATGTGAAAATCTCGGTATTTTGTGAAGTCACATTTTTCAGTCTCTTAGCTCATAGCTTCTTGGTTAGGATGGCTTTTTTATCCCCTGTTTACCGGCAATTCTCATTCTTTGAAGAATTTTTTTCTTATTGGGAAGGGAAATTGACTCAAGAAAGTTGAAAAATAAATTCCTGCTATTAGAAATCAGAATGTTGCTTTCACCAGTATGAGAGGGTCCCTGAATGAGGACATAGGCTGAGAATGTTGGTTCTCTATGTGGCTGCCATATGTATTTTATGAATATTCACGGAACTGACTATTACACTTTTTTATGTGTATGCCATTTTAATTAAAAAATTAAGGCAACAGGACATTTGGCTTTATCACGTTTTTTCAACAGTGATAACCCCAATATTTTGAGTGTTTTGGTTGGTCTATTTATATATTAACTTGTGTTTGTACATACCTTAATCTTGAGCTGTTCTTTTGTGCATGGAGTAAAAGTCTCTGCAACGCAGTGCTAGACTCTGATTCCTTGTGCCTCCTTTAGGGACACACGTCTTAGTTTGATGTTCTTAGTCTCAGCTTCTTTTATAAACGATCCTTTTCACAGTTGAAAATCAGCGGCAAACTGAACCTTCTAGAATGCTATGGACAACAATTTCATAGCTTTCAAGTTTTTAATTTTTACATATGTGGAAGATGGACTTCGAGAAATGGCCCAGGAATGGTGTTCTTTTGTGTAGTAGCTTTGTGAAACAGTTTCTTTTTTTCTACTTAGCTGATATGCTTAGATAGTTTTAATCAGTTTATTCTTTTCCCCTCAAAAACTAATGCTGCTTTTGTTCGTTTGGTCTTTGGGACTTTTTCTTGTTCTGTAGTCCAGTCTGGTGGTGAGTTCACCATGGAGCCCAGGCTGGCCTTGCACTCCCAGCAGTCCTCCTGCCTCAGCCTCCCGAGTGCTGGGATTACAGGCGTGTGTCAGCACACCCGGCTTATGTGGTGCTGGGGAATCGAACTTAGGGTATTGTGCTTGCTGGGCAAATGCTCTAACTGCTGTGCTATTCCTCCAGCCTCTAAAGTAATGTTTGATTCCAGTTCTCAAAATATATTTTCTGGAAGTCACAAATGCTACATGAGTCCCTGAACTTCTTCAATATTTGTGGGGTTTCTGCCTTTGTTTTCCGCTCTGTTTCTCTATTAGGCTTTCTAATCATTTGTATTTTACTTTTTGTTACAGAAATGGCTCTTGAGCTTACTGAATTCTAGATATTTTTTCCATTTAAAATGTTTAAGTTCGTGCCAAATTTGACCTTCTGTGACTGGTATACTTATTTGACTTAGCTTATCGCCCTCCGTGTTTTAATGGTCCTTTCAACTCCAGGTGTGTGTTTTTGAAGGTGGACACAGAGAGGCGCCCGAGAGCACACGCCTGCTTTCGGGGAGTTTTAATCTGTGGCGTCAGGGGGAGAGATCGCTGGGTTTGCTTGAAGTTGGTACCTGGGACTTTCTTTGCGGCTTTGGTAATGTTTATTATTTTATTTATAACACAGAAATTTAACGAGTTAAGGCGACCTTGGTAAAACTTTATTAGTGTACGTTTGTAATCTACAACAGTCACATTTGTTTGGGTATGGGCACATGCCTAGTCTGTCTTGACCATTTTGGTCCCTTTCACACCAGCCTGTTTCTCCGTCCCTCCCCAGCTCACTTTTCCAACCTCCGAGAAGTCAACCTCCCTGTGGCCCACCGCCTCGCTTTCATTTTGGTACCTGGGACTTTCCACGGCCTAATAGCTCTTCGATTCCTGCGTGATCCGTGGAACATCGCGCGGTAAAGCCCCCGGGATGGAGGTGCCCAAGGGGACGCAGGAGCGTGAAGAGCCCAGCAGGGCAGGGGCACTCCGCAGGAGCCCCCGGGGGGGCGGTTCTTTGCCCTCCCCCCCCGCCCCGTCTCCCTATTTCTGCCTCCACCTCCATTATTCCCACTCTCTCCACCTGTGCTCATTTTCCCTGAGTCCAGCATTTCCTAGGGACTAAATTTCAGACTATTCAGAGGGAGCGAAATGTCATTAGCCTGCTCAAGAGTCAAAGCAGCCCCCTGCCTCTAGGGCAGCAGGCACCGGAGCCCGGCAGGGCTGTTCACCAAGCCTGCTTGTCACCCTGGGGCGGCAGGAAGGAAAGGCCTTCGGTGTCGGCCCTCGGCGCACCTCTCCACCGGAGCACGAGGTAGCCAGCTAGGTGACACGGGTGCTTTGGCATCGCCTCCGTTAGTGGCAGCTTCTTATCTCTACAGCCAGGAAGATACCTGCTCCCAGGCTGGCTGCAAGGATGAAACGAAGGAACGTGGGCACGTGCGTCCTCAGATGATGGGCTCCGCCGTCTGCAGGCGTCTACAGGCAGGTGTAGGGGAGGGAAACCAGCCTTTGACCTCTTAGTACTACTAAACTCTGGTGGCCCTAGGTTTCCCTTGGGAAAGGTGTGGCGTGCCGGGGCTCTGGGGCAGGGGTGATGGGGTAGTTAGCTAGGAGAACTGCACACTCAGGAAGAACAAATCCCCCAGGGCCTGGGAGGGAGAGGGAAGTGTGACATCAGATGCTTGTTTGGCGGCCACAGGCCAGCCACTGCTCTCTCAGGGAAATTTAATTTTCAGAAAAACTCCTGATTTGATTGATTGACCATGAAAGTTTTAACCTGATATAAATATGGAGAGTGAGAGAGGGAAAGAGTGTGTGTGTGTGTGTGTGTGTGTGTGTGTGTGTGTGTGTGTGTGTGTACACATTTGAAGGGAAAGGCAAGGTGTTCTGAGAACTCTGCCTCTCTGTTGTGTAATTTATGACACATAAATAAATAATTTAATAGAGTCTCCAATGAAAATTAAGTGCTTCTAATCCTGTGTGTGTGTGTGTGTGTGTGTGTGTGTGTGTGTGTGTGTGTCAGTGTGTGCAAAAACCCAGATAGGGAAAAATTAAAACAAAACTATGGTGTTCAGGTACCAGAAACAGAAAATATTGCGAGAACTATGGGTGATCTTGGGGGAATGATGAATTTAATATTTTCCCAGTGCCAGCCAACTGCTAGCTGCTGGATGACTTGCCTAAGAAATCCATCTTCCTTGTCACGGGGTCTTCAGCCGAGCTGAGGCTTCCAGCAGGAGACAGCCAGACACGACAGTGCTGGCTTGGGGCCAGCTCCCCAGGGGTTACCTGTAGCAGCCTGCAGCTGGCAGGGAGAAGAGCTGCAGAGGAGAAAGGCAAACACACTCGTGTTTGGGTAGAAGCTCATTCCCCTCTTGGCCACGCACCCGCCACCTCCCCTGTGCCTGGGCCACTTTCCCCATGGGCCCTGTGCTCGGCTACTCTGGTTCATTCTGTTTTCAGGTTCAATGTCACGTCCTTTTGGACTGCACTCTCCTGGCTGTCCATTCTGAAGTGGTCCAGGACAGACGGCAGCCGCTTAATCACATTCCCATTTTCTCCCTCTCTCCCTTTCTCTCTTTCTCCTGTTCTCTCTCTCTCTCTCTCTCTCTCTCTCTCTCTCTCTCTCTCTCTCTCTCTCTCTTTCTTTTTCTTTCTCTTTACTGAGGATTGAACTCAGGGCCTTTGTACTGAGCTATATCCCCAGTCTTTTTTTTTTTTCCTAATTGTGAGATAGGGTGTCACTAAGTTACTCAGGCTGGCCTCGAACCTGTGATCGCCCTGCCTCAGCCTCCCTCTCCTCTTTAGAACATGTGTCACTCGTGATACTTTCCGGTCTGCTGCTTGCTGTTCATCTCCTGTGGCTGGAATTTAAGGTTGATAAGAGCAGCCACTGTCTGCCTTTCCAACCCTGGCCTGCCAACCGTGGACTGAGCCTCTGAAGCAATGAGCCAAAACATGCCTTTCTTCTGTTGTTATTCTCATGTATTTTTTTCACAGCCATGGAAAGCTAACGTAAGCCCCCAGTCTGCAGGTGGTCCAGGTAAGCTAAGGGATCCCACAACAGGAATATACATAGGCACATTGTAGAAGCAGATGGGCAGTGCTGGTGGCTTTGTGAAAAATATAGCTGTGAAATAGTGAGAGGTGAGGGGCAAATAGTCTTCAGAACCATGCCTTACTAGTAGTAGAAGCTGACATGCAAAATACCCCGTGACACATTGAGTTAGAGTGTTGGATGTAAAGACCATGTTGGCAGCATATACACACTGAGAAGTTTGCTACCTCCCTGCTCAGGAAAGCATGACGTTGAATTCCCCAACATTCAATTTGCCTCTTTCTGATTTCTTTGATCACATCTGGCCTTCTCCTGAGTTTGCCCTTCCTGTCATTTTGATTTGGGTTCAAGAGACTTTCTGGAAGAATGTTACCGATGGAATTAGATGTCAAGGTTGCTCTTGGGTGTGGCTTTCTCTCTGGCAACCTCTGCAGCTCTTCCTCACAGTGCTTGGTTGGGTGGAGTTTTGTGCAAAGGCTGCAAGATAAAAGCCACCAGCAACCCTGCAGGGATGTTGAAATAGGGCTTTGCTTGGGAGGTCTTATGTGACATGTGCTGTCTCACACTCTCCCAGCAGCAAGGGCATTGCACCATGTCCTGGTACGTCCCCACATGACCTTCTGACTGGAGCTCATTTAATAGACCAAGAGACAGAATGCCAGGCTCCCACATGAGTGACCTTGGAGTTGAAAGCCAATGTTTCAGAATAAGAAGTGTTGAAAATGCCTTAGCTCAACAGGCAGAAAATATCAATGGATTCAGCAAGGATTTAACTATAGGGCTAACCTTATTAAGAAGAGATTGGAGATATTTGGTTCATGGAACCAAAGCTCTTAAGTCAACATCGTAACAAGTAATTCCTGCAGATCTTGCCAGAGGCAGATAGATCAGTTGGAGTTTTGATATTGTATTAGTCATGTTCCCACTGCTGGGAAAAAGTATCTGATATCCATGATCTAAGGAAGAGATTTTTTTTGTTTGTTTTTGGCTCACAGTTTCGGTGGGCTCCACACTCGGCTGGCTCCAAGGAAGAACCAGCATGACGGCAGGGTCCAAGGGAGAACACATGTTGTGGTGGACAGAAAGCAGAAGGAGTGGGAGGAGGAGCTGAGGAAAAGAACACACCTTCTCATGTCACGTGATCCACCTTTAAGTAGGCCTCCTTATATCCAAACACCCGAGGCATCTGGGGGATATTTTAGATCTAAGTCATAACAAGTATAAAGTGGCATTTGGGAATGTGCTCATGACTACATCCCAGCATATTAGTATGTTTAGTGAGAATGAGTTAATTTATTTATTGAAACAGAGATGAAGACAAAAAGTGAAAATAGGGCGGGGAATCCTTCTTTTTGTCATACTTTCCTCCTCTGTCCCCTTCACCAAGGACACGTGGATCTAGCACGGGAAGGCTGGTGGCAGGCATGGTCTCGCATAATTACTACAGATAAATCTGAGAAGGAGATAGAACTGTGGCTTACATCATACAGATGAAAAAATCTAAACGTTGAGGTGGTTATATAGCTGATCCGCAGTCACACAGCAGGTAAGCCACAGGCTCAGTCCTCCCAGGCTACGTGGGAGCCCTCACTCCTTGACACGATCCTAATGTGAAGCAGCCATGAGAACCCCCATGTTCCTTCCCGCCAGGGTTCCCAGGCTTGGCTGCGACCTCTGCTCGGAACTGAACACTCTGAGCTTCCCCAATCCCACTATGGACATACCCTATATGTAACCCAGGAGCCTTTCTTAAAATACAGAAACCCAGGCACAAAACAAATTCCAGACCAAGATGGAATCATTAATTTTGCCCTTAAAAAATTCCTTCAGAAGGATGATAAGCTGCGCTGCCTGGTGTGACGCTGTACGTCCTCCCGTTCAGCGACTCGCTCGTGTGCCCCTGTCTGTCCCTCTAAAGCATAATGAGGTCTTCTGGAAACCTAGAAATTGGCAGGTTTTCTTCTACTTAGTTTGTAGGCGCATCTGGCAGCTATATTTTTTCCTACCTGGGAGCCGCACAGCCGTCCTGCCCTCCTCAGCTGCAGCGTCAGGAGCTAGGAGTCAGCCTTGACTTGGGTCCAAATGTTTTTTTTTTTCCCAATTTGCTCATGAACTCACCAAATTCGCTGCTGGCTCCGGCTTTGTTCCGCCAGCTTTATCTGCACGGAGGGTTGCCAGATGCTCCCACAGGGCCTTGTTTATTTACATTCAGTGGTTAATGCTGTCGGGCCCTCGCTCTTCCCGCTAGACTCCAACTCTGTGGCAGCGATAAATTCTTAATGTTGTCATCCTGAGGCTGACACGGGGGGCATACGTGACCGTACAACTAGGGAAGTAGGAGGACAGGAAGGAAGGGGAGGCTGGTAGGGAGCAAGAAAGGAAGGAGGGGATTAGGAAAGAAGAAAGGGGGGACAGAAAGAAAGAAGACATGGAGGGAGGGAATTATCATAACGCTCCTTTGCTTGCTGTGGTTTCGGTTACCTGCAGTCCAAGAAATTTTGCACCACCGTACAATCGGACACGTGAGGGCAGAGAGCATAACCCTTTCATCGCTGTTATTGCAGCCTATTGCTGCAATTGCTCTATTTCATTATTCTGTGCTAATCTCTCACTGTGCCACGCTTACAAGTTGAATTTCATCATAGGTCTGTAGGTACAGGGCAGGAAACAGTCCCCACAGGTTCTGTCTGTGATTTCAGGCCTCTGCTGAGAGTCTCGGAGTGTGTCCTCCAAGGATCGGGGCTGCTGTGTTGTTAGTGTTATTGCTACTATGTGGGTTCGTATTTATGGCTTGCTACAGGCAGAGGGGCTGGACTCCCCCACCCCTCCTCATGGGCTCCTGGTGATGGAAGAAGCAAGGAGCACAGGCTCCCACGTCCGATTCTGGGCATCAGGGGTCCAGGGCTGCCGCTCACCAGCTGAGGCCGGGCAAGTCTCTTCGTCGCTTGCAGATCAGAGCCATTGTGCTCCAAGTGGAGAACGTGACAGTGCCTTTCTTTCTCCCTCAGAAGGGAAAGGGGGAAGCCACCGAACTTCGCTGATGACACATCCCGTCATGGCTGGTACAAGGGAAAGAAGTGAGGGCTAGGATGGAGAACAGGTGTGGTGGGCAGGGATCCTGCTTAATTTGAGGGTTGGTCTGTTTTGGGGTCATGAACCCACTTAAGGGACTAGGGCTGGTGACACTTTGGGCTCTGAGGCTGGAGAGTGCCGCTTAGACCTGCCAACTCTACCCTTTCGCTCCTGCTCCAGTACCCCTGGGACACCGTGGAGGGAGATGGTACCAGGAGCGCCATGGTCAGCCCTTCCCAAGTGGGGGGTTCCAGACAGTGTAAAATCCGCTTTCCCAAGGCATCTTGGGATGTAGAAGACAGAGGTCAGAGCAGCCGAAGGACCTGACAGGGGTGGGCACAAAGTAAGCCCTTGGAGGGATTGGAAACTCTGGGGACATCCCTTGGGAGTGTCAGGAGACACAGCCTCGGCCTTTGCGAGCGAAGGCTCTGAGCCAGTGTCATTTGGGCATTGATGCTCTCAGGTCCCGATCTGTACCGGGAGGGCGGCGACGAGCAGGGCACTTGGATTGTCCAAATCAGAGTTCTGCGATCTTTTCTGTTCACATGGCTGTTTGCCCAAGAGCTTCAGCTATTCCCTCCTCATCTGAAGTCTACAGAGCCCGTCTCTTGGGTCCTTCTCCATGGGGTTTTTTTTTTTTTTTTTTTTTGGCTTGGAGTATATAATAGCTGCTAATTATCTTTTTATTCTCTTGGGACATTATTAAGAATTGATCTTTGCATTCCCTTCCCTTTAGCCTACGCTTTCTGTTTCTGACCTAAAATTGTTATGTTATTGCGTATTTTCTCAGTAGGATTCATTTTTAAATCCCCTTAGCCCCTGGCAGTATGAGACCTCTTTGGCATTTCTGGATGTTTATGTGAACAAGATGTAACATATTTGGCTTCATGAAATCATTTAGGGACTAGAAATGGTGGCCTTCGTGAGTAATAAAAAGGATCTGGTCCTCTTTAAAAAGAAAAGACAGAAAGCAATAAGAACCTGGAATTATTCATACACACCCAAATGTGCCCCGGGCTGATGAACTTGAACTTGGAAGATGAAACTACGCAGGAGAAGCTCTCTGTTCATGTCAACTTCACTGATAAGTGTGCAAACATAAATATATATGCGTGTGTGTGTACTATATACAATAATCTTACATAATAGACTACATATTGCCTAATTAATCTTCCATAATATATATTATTAATACATATTACTGAATATGTATTACTTCAGGATGCATTCTTCCATTTCATTAACTCCATGTAAAATATACATTATACTATACAGTAACATTATAATTAGAATATTTTTACATTATAATTACTAATATTAAATATTTCTATAAGTCATGTATAATAAATGTATGCAAACAATATCTAGAGATAATATAGAATATGTAGTATTTGCTATATGTTATATTAATGTATAATGCTGATCTATGATAATATAATCCCAGTCAAATATAACATATATTATGCAATAATGTATAGTATAAGTTTCTCTTTTCTGGAAGAGAAGATTTAAACCAGGAGGCAAATACTCTAAACTAATAATTTGTCACTAGCTTTTCAACCTCTAGACAGGAATTGTTTTGCTTGATTTTCAATTCCAAGTTGGTATTATACCTGTGTGAAAATATCAAGTCATGGGTTAAGTCTAGACAAACAATATAGCTGTGGGAAAGAAATACATCAAAAATATCATTTCCCCAGGCCTGGTGCTGCAGGCCTGTAACCCCAGCACTCTGGGAGGCTGAGGCAGGAGACCCACGAGTGGACTGTGCCTGTGTCTTCTCTCCGGGTGGTGTCACCACCCTATAACCCGCTCTCCTCGGATCCTCCACTTCTGCAGTTGCTCCCGCCTCTGTGGTCTGCTCAGGGGGGTGGCGCTTGCCCTCGAGAAGACCCTCTATGAAACCAGATCTTAGGAGGGCCTGCACGGATCTCAGATGACAATGATTTAGACACGAACAATCTCAAGGTCAACTCCAAGTCCGTCTTCTGTGTAAGCATCCCTGCTCACCGTAACCCAGCGTGGGTCACCTCTCCTTCACATCCCTGTGACTGCTTGTTTCTTGTGCGCACTAGATTGGTAAGTTTTTGGGGGGGAAAAAAATGAAGACTTAATCATTGAGGATTTCTCATTCTTCACAATCCCCCAGCCAGGTACTACAGGAATGATTCTGAGTGAATGAAGGAGGCGGATGAAATAACCGCTGAATAAGACCAATTGTTTAAAATCAAAACCCATCTGAGCGCTGCTTTGGTGAAAAAAGCCACACCTCTCCTCTGCGTCTCCGTCCAGGGGACAGGCCACATTAGGAAACAGGTCGTGTTGCCGTACGTTCTCTCTGTGGAGGATTTATGGCGATCCTTGAAATCTCCTCTCTCCCTCCCTCTTCTTTCGCTTCTCGTCTTTCTCCACCCTCCACTCCGCTTCCCCTCTCCTCCCCCTTGGGATGCCGTAAGATTCAGGATCACAGTTACATTTCAATTTCCTCAAAAAAATCAGTGTAGTAACAGCTAGAGGAGAGTGAGCTGAGAAAAAAGGATGTTGGTAATCAGTGAAATATGAGTAAATAAGATATGAAAGTTAAGGAATTCTGACTTAACTAAATTTGCCTTCATGTCTGTCACTTTAAGTATATGTATGTGGTATAGATTTGACTTCATTTAATGTAGCAATGTGATATAGTTTTAACTTTGTATTGTTGTAGCAATTTGCTTATCAGGTCACTATTGAAAGTTTATCCTAAGGAAACTGATTGAAGTAGAGATAACCTTGTGAATGTACAAATACGCACCTTCCAGTATTCAGCTAAGGCAATTGAATTTTATGTATTTATTTATTTTTTTCTCTTTCCCAAATTAGTCTTTTGAACTACATGCTTATAGTTATTTTCTAGTGGGAGCTGGTAGGTAAGGCCAGGTGTAACAATAACAGCAAAGATATAGGAAAATATGGAAAAAGAAAACTTTTGGTGAATATCCCAATGAAAGGATTGGTTGGATTCAGAGAAGAGATATCAAGATCTAACTACTGTGAACCCATTAGAGGAATAGGAAGCTGGGGTAGAGTGGTGACTTAAGTGAAATGACTTAAGTGTGGAAGATTAATATGTTAAACACTGTATGGCTTCTCTGACTTGGAAAACCCAGAACACAGACATCCTTTGGAACCCTATAAAATGATAGCCAGAGCCGGAGGAAGGGATAGGGAGGGGGTGGGAAGGTAGAAAATGGGAAGGGATTGTAAAGTCTATGTGATACATAGATGTACGAAACACCCAAATTCATTGTAAATACTATGTTTTACATCTGTATATTAATAAAAATAGTAGGGAAAAGTGAAAGTAAAAAAAAAATCAGTGTAATGATTTTTTTTTTTTTTAGACAGGGTCTCGCTCTGTAGCCCAGACTGGTCCTAAACTCACGAAGAGGCCCAGGCTGCCTTTGGGCTCAAGGCAATCTCGAGTGCTGGGATTACAGGTGTGCACCATCATGCCTGGCTTATGTGAATGGTATGGAATCGAACTCGGGTACTTAGCACTTGACTTAGCGCTTGCTAGGCAAGTACTTTAACCACTGAGCCATTCCTCCAGTCCTCACATGGTTTTTCTACAAGAGAAACCCCAGATATAGCTAAGTTTCAGAGTAAAATGAAAGACAAGAACAGAAGCAGGAAGACTTTGTGGATATGAAATGGGGGTGAAAAGGGAGGATGGGGAAGAGGAATAACAATGATTAGTTATAGTATGCATACGTACCAACTCTCCAAGGATAAGAGTAATTACGATGCATCCCAAACATATACCAGTAAGAAGGGGAAAATTAAAAATGCAGTACATCAAATGAAGGCCATATATGTGAAAGCCTGCAAAGGGGCAGCTAGCCCATGGTGGGGTGGGCATGAGACTTCCTGAAGAGACAGTTCTATCGTAAATTCATAGCAATCCTGTGAAGTAACAGTAATAATTCTGTTTAACAGACGGAACCCAAAGCCAAGAGGCTCACTCGAGGACTTCTTACAAACAGCGCAGTTGACAGCTTGAATCTGCTGTAAGCCACATCCATGCCATTTTCATTATTTCAGTCACAAATGACTTCTATTTTTTTCCTAAAAAAATACCAATGTGACGAGACCAGTTATTTTATTAAAGCAGAAATACATTTCTTTTCTCCTAAGCCTGTCCTCCATAAACTTTCTCATCTTGACAGCACACTGCAGGTTGAGAAATGCCCCTCATCAAGAAAATCGGCTAACCTAACATCTAACAACGTTAGCTCTTGTCTGGACTGGGTCAGCAAATGAAATCCTCTGAAATGTCTTTGCTGGCAACAGCAGGCCAGAGTCTGAAGATCAGAAATGACTCAACATTAAAGCCCGGACTCTTCAGAGCCAGGCCGCTGCCTTCACATAGAGCACAAGGTCGCAGCTAAATACTCAGGTCACATTTGCTGCAGACCTCAAAGTCTTTTAGATGTTCAGAAACCAGGACTGGAAAAAACAAAAAACTGGTGAGTTGCACGATGGATTTTCTTAGCCTTGAACATGGAGGTGAGCGGTGAAGAAGTCAGCAAAGCTCCTCTCAGACGCAGGTAAGGCAAGTGAAGGCAGGGAAACCACACGCCAGTCTTTAAGGAGCCAGAGAAGATCATCACCTGCAGTCCCGAGAGCCAAGGGAGGCTCGCCCAAACCGGAAAGCTGCAGTGTGTGGGGGTCGGCTACTGTTTTCCAGACAACGATCAACAAATACGGCTGTCTAGAGCTCACAAGGAACATAGGGACCAAGTTACTAACAGGCAGAATCCGAGCACGAGCGTGTGATCGGAGCGCAGCGTTGGAAACCTCCAACGTTCCTGGAGGAATTTCCGGTAGACGCGGAGTCACGGGATCTAAACCGGAAAACCTCAGAAACTCCGGAAACTGTCAATGTGTGGATTCTTGCCAACGTTGAAGGAGACGAGGATGCAGACAGAGTATCTGGTTGTTTAAATTGGCATTCCTTGCAGAGGCAGTGAGATTCAGCTTTTTCATATATTAATTAATTTTTATATGTTTATGTTTATTTTGAAAATAAATGGCTTGTTTATTATGGAATCTGAACAGCTTTGTTTATTTCTTAACCTTTCTTTTTAAAGTTTTGGTATTTTTAATTCATAATCATCACATAAATCTATTTAGCACAATATGACATTGTGACATTGATAAACGTGTATGCTATGGAATGATTAATTAGCAAATTAATTAGCATTTTAAGCACCAAAAGTTTTCTCATTACTTTTGTGGTGGGAATATTTAAAATACTGTTAGCTTTTTTGAAATATGCCTGTTATTAACAATGGGCAATGAAACACCAGAGTATGTCCCTCTTAGGTAAAATACATATTTGACAAAAAATTCTCCCTTTCTCACTATCCTCTTCCCCAAACTCTGATAATCATCTTTCCATACTGTACTTTCATGAGTTGTGTTTGTTATTTCGAAACAAAATGTTCATCCATTTGCCTGTCAAAATATAATAAACACAGCCTTCTGTGGGGACATAGCCCTTCTGTTTTCCACACAGTGAATTGGCTGCTCCAGCACCATGGATGGACTAAGCCATCCTTCCCACACTGTTTTGGTAATTACAGTGCCAGGCACACTTTGTGTGTATTTTTTACTTTCCAGGAATGTCCTGGATTTCCAATGCATGCTTAGTTTTCTAAATACATTTTAGATATTTTCTAATAATCAAATTTGACTGGGGTAGTATTTATAAATTAACTGGGAAATTCATCCTTATATTTTGACTCTTCGTATTTCAATGCTCATTACATATGATTTTATTTTTCTTTTTATATCTGACAACTTCAGGTCTTGTACATTTTTCAGTGGAATGACATATAGTAACATCTTTGATTTTGGAATATTTTGTTAAATGCACCCTTAAGAATACTGTTAATTATTTTTTTTTCACCCTTTTATTCCTTGTGGTACTGCAGTGCCTCTCTGTCATGAAAGTACATTGCATCACATATTTGCTTTCAGGCATGGTGAATTGCTAGGATGCTGAAGTGTCCGTGCTGGGCTCACACTTGTGATCCTTCTGCCCCCAATTCCGGGAGTACGGGCACAGTAGCTATGTTCCAATGTGTGCCCTGTTGACTTCTCTCTTTTTTATTTCCCTTGGCACAATTTACATTTGCAGTACAATTTTTCTCAATTAATAAACTTTAAAGCAGTTTTATGCTTCTAGAAAATTTAGCAGGGAGTACAGAGAGTTTTAAGAGCCATTAAAAGCATTATTGGAATAAAAGTAATTTATCAGTGTGTTTTGCAAACATTTTCTTTCTGTCGTTGATGCATTTTTAAGTTTCTAAACACTGGTGTTTTTTTTGCAGAGCAATTTTTTCCGTGTGTGTGTGTGTGTGTGTGTGTGCCCCTGTAATTTTACTGTTAAGACAAACTCTATTTGAATAGGTCCGGCTAGTCTCTACCTAACATAATTCACAATTCGCATTGAAGGCATCCTTACCTCTTTTCTCTATTTAATGACATTATTTTTATTTCATCTGTAAGGCAACTTAAGGACTAAATAAAATAGTTTTTTATTAGTTTCAAGCAGGTGTTTTGACAGTAACATTTCCTCTTTGCTTTCCTGCAAAAACAGTTTTGCTCTCATCTAGCAGAGATTGTCTTTTATTAAGTACTGTTTTTATGTCCCTCAGAGTGACCGTTAAATTTACCAGTGGTGTCATATTAATTTAATTCTACATGCCAACTCATTTCTCACTCTTGATTTCTCTTTGAATTCCTACTTTCAGATTTTATTAAATTCATCTGGGGAAGTCTTTTTTTAAAACTTCCTCAGAATTTTACTTGCTAATGTCCTCTTTAATATTCTACACTTATATTCAGAAATGACATTGGCTGATGTTGTATTTTTTAAATAAGCTTTCCTTTCTTTAAACTCTCGAACACTTTAAATAGGAAACAATTATCTTTCCCTTGACAATTTAAAAAATGTTGTCTATAATCCTGTCTGGATCTGCAGGAGTCATTCCTTAATAAACTCTTCTAATTTATTCACCGATGACTGTCTATTTGGGATATTTAAAAATAAGTTTGTATTCAATTTTATGCATTTATAATCCTGAAAAAATACTTATTTCAAAGATGTTTGAATTGGGGGCAGGCACAGAATTATCTCCCAACTCAGAAAATCTCCTTTGATCTCTTGATTTCCTCTTACTTATCTTTCAATAGCAGCATGTGAGGCGTAAAGGTTACACGTATCTTGGGGAATACGTATGCGTATTACATCCGGGTCATTTTTATTCCCTTTTCCTTCCTGCTTCTCCCTAGATTCTGGGTGTTCCTGGGCAGGGAATGTAGCTCACAGGTCTGAAGAAGAGGTTCAAAGAGTCTTCAGAGACTGACCCTTATGGTGGCTCTATTCTTTTACCCAGTGCCACCTAATACCGCCACTCCCTTCCGGGGAGTAGATCAGACCATCTGCTGTCACTTTCTAGGCTGGCTGCCTCCCGGGAAGGAGGAGGAGACTTAGGAGTCACGCCTACATCACTCGAGGATAAAAGAGGCTTCTCTAACTGGGTCCTTAGTGGTCAGTCGTCAGTGGCCCCTCTTGCCACTTCCACCCCTTGGTTCTGCTGCCTTGTGTCAGGCTAGTGGGCAAAGAAATACCTCTTCCGGCCTTTTGCCGTTCGTGAGGCACTGGTGATAGTGTTTGGTTCCCTTCCCAATGGTGTTGGTCTCACCTTACACTACCAGAGAGTCCGCCATCAGCATGGAGCAGGAATGGGCCAAGCTGGGCTGCCGGTCCATGCCTGGGTAGTTTTGCTGTCTTGGGGTTGGAGGACACGGCACTCTGCCTTCAGTGCCAGGATCTCAAGCCACGTCGCCTTCTTCTTGCCACTGTTCAGAGTTGTCCTTACATTCTTTCCAGCTTGAAAATTGTTCTTGAGAGAAGAAACAGGAAAAGCCAGGCCTGTGCCATCTCATTAGGACCGGAATGAAGTTCAACCATGATGTTTTCTGCTAAATTTAGGTTCGTTCTTGACTTTTTCTTTTAGAAATTGATTTCTGAAGCTATCTGACAAATAGAAGGAGGCAATTCTGGGTCTTGTTCCACCAAACGGCCCCCACAAAACCAGAAGCCAATAGTTGGGAAACACGCATGCTCCCGAAGTGACTGACCCTCTGTAGATATAGGCATACTCACAGGTTATGCTGATTTGAGAAGCAACCCCGAGGATCAGATAGAGAAAAGGGGTTTTGCACCATGGTTTTTATTTATGAAGCTTCTCTTCTAAGGTCTACCAGAAAAATGATGCTGCAGATCAAAATAAACTCGCCCAGGTCTTCCAAAGACAACATATTTAAATTACAGAATGTATATAGTTTTTTGTTTTTTAGAATTGCATTGATAAAATTATACTTCCTTCCCAAGAATCAAAGATGGCATGCCACATCAGTCTTCCCTTGTCCCTCTGACTCAGCACTGACAGGTGGGATTAGTCATGGTCAGTCTCTGCTCCTCACAGTGTGACGTATTCCAGGCGTTCTCATAGGTTTCAGCAAAGACGTGTCTCCATCTGCCTGTGCCATTGTCCCTCACGTGAGGATCTAGTCTACCAGCCTTCTTTATTGATTTTTTTGTTTGGAGAAGTGACTCGACATGTGTTAGACAGACGGGTAAATTACAGGTCATTGCCTTCTTTGCCTAGGTCTGGATTTCCCAACATAATACGCTTCACTGGAATATATAATTCTGTAATCGGTGAATAATTGATAGCCTCTAGAAATGTTGCATCACCTAAAACGTGCGTGCCCAAACACCCACTTCCGATCTGATCAGCTATGCCGAGTCCCTAAAGGAGAATTCTATGTTCACATCCCTCACGCCTCGGACTGAGTGGGCGTTGTTATTATGATGTACGATTGCATGTGTACACAGACTGTCAGGATAGCTCGCGCTGGCTTGGGTAGGTTGGTCCTGGCTTGCGTGCAGTCACGATTTTGGGTCCCTCCTTTCCCGCCCGCCTGTGTGAAGGAGCTTCATTCTCAGATGTGCGACTGAAGGGAGGGTTAGAACGTGTTCTTGCTTCCTAGGGTCAGACGGATGGTTTCCAGCCACCCTGAGACCAGCATACAGATCGTTACAATCCAGAGTCATTGCAGTAAACATCAGTCCCTCTGGGGCTAAAGGCCCAAGAAAGGATGTAAGCAGCGTGGAGTAGAATACAAAAGAAGTCCCTTGGCGCTGCTTCCTGAGGTGTCCCGGGCCTGGCAGGGCTAATCACCAACCCCTGGGTCTTATCTGTGACTAAACATTTCCGCCCACTCCGGTTCCTTCTCATGTGAATCAGGCAAGTTCGTCATTGGTTAAAATTCCCACTTTCACCATATGGACGTGAGCACTCTCCTATCCATGGATTCCAGTGACTGCTTATTTATAATTAACTTTTAAAGTTGCCATTCATAAAATTACGATGTGTAAATTGCTGAGCCGGAATAGAACAGTGATTATTATGTAGAAAATGATGTCAAAATCATTAGAGGTCAATTAATCTGACTTTCATTTGGCATCTTGGGCAGAATGGGAGATTAAATTTAGGATTTAATTCGTCATATGCTCCCAGATTTAAACAGAAAGTATGGCTCCACTTTATATTAGCAATATAATTGTTTATTCAATAAGCCACATTTGTATTATTTTAAAATTGTCTACATGCATGGATTCAAAATGAGTCTATTTCTCCCTTTCTCCTTCATGGATTGATATTTTCTTTCCACAGTGTGTTAGAAAATGTAGAATCTAGAAAGTAGCCTAATGCTTGTCACAGCTGCAACCTTACTGATGCAGAAAATTTGGCCTTTACAGAGAGAATGAAACTATTCCTAAGACTGTGTTCGGAGTTTCCATGAAGAGACAGCCTTCAGGACTAAGTGAACAGGAACGAGGGATGCTTGCACGTGAATAAAACAAGGAGAGAAAAGAAAACTGACTCCCCCTCGGCCCCACTCTGGCTGAAGCCTGGGGGTTGCTCTGCCTGTCACCGACAGATCCATGAGGCAGTCCCTGATTCATGAATTACAATCCTGACCTCCCCCAGACAGCACAGACCCTGCTACACGTTGCCATGGTGACGGGTAGCCTCCCTATCACAGCAGGATATTGGGATGACTTTGTGTTTTCTGTCTTCTCCACCAGATGCACTGGGCCAGAAACTATAAATCACTTCCCATCGTTAGTGCTGGCACATAGTGGGCCTCTATAAAGGTTTGTCCTATAAGAGAACGAACAGAGTTTAAAATTTTGGTTCATCTTCACCTTTTAAAAAAAAAAATTGCATTAGGGATTGAACCCAGGACCTTCCTACTGAGCTACAACACCAGTCCTTTCTGTTTCATTTTGAGACAGAGTCTCACTAAATTAAGTTGTCCAAACTGGGCTCTAATTTGCACTTCTCCTGCCTCAGCCTCCCAGAGTGTGGGGATTACAGACTAGTGCTACTAAGGCCTGGCTTCCAATTTCTTTTTTAAAACAGTCTTATTGAAGTATAACTGATATGACAAATCCCTATATATTTAATGAGTATAATTTAATGAGTTTGGACAAATGCATAATATTGCCACCACAATCAAGGTAATAAACTTACCCATCACACCCAGAAGTTACCTCTATGTTCTTGAAATACACATATCAAAGAACATTTCAAGCCAAACCTTAATGTGTGATTCGTTATTGCTACATCTTCCAAAGCTACTTGTTTCTACTTTTCCTTTATCTTCCATCTCTCTTACAAGTATGGCACAAACTAAACCATGCTTGAAATAAATATAATAAATCGGAAAAAAAGAATCAAAGGATGCATAAAAAAAAAGAAAATGTTGACTGGGGAAATCGCTTATATTCGGTAAGTAATGAGCCAGCGTCCTGATAGGCACATTACTTGCACCGGGTGACTCTTATCTTGGGCAACTGTTTTGGGAAATAGAAGAAGAGAAAATTAAAGTAGGTACGAGCAGTCAGATGATGCCTAAAAAAAAAGTCACTCTGGCTACAGGTAAGAGACAAATCCTACACTAGCTTCCTGCATAGGTGAAATCTTTTCAACATCGTGGCAGGTTCTCCATGCATCATGGGAGGAGATGTGTGGAAAGGGGAAGCATAAATTCCACAGGGCCGAGGGCCAGGGCAGAGGGGCCCCTTTGGAGATAGATGTAGGTGTAGCAAGAAGAGACTTAAGTAGAGGACGGCACAGATGCTGAAACTGAAGAAACAAAGCAAAACAGAAGCAAGTTCCATCATTCCTCTAGGAAATCCAGGCTGGCCAGATCGAACAATGTTAAAGAAGGTCATTGAGACTACGGTGGCAAGGTAAAAAATCCTAAGATGAGCTGATAAGGCAAGTATGACTGAGTTGTAGAGATGGGCCCAGAGGTGTTGGAAGATTCTTCCAATGTGTTGCCCAGACACAGGGCAGGCCTGCTGAGGCTGAATCTATGGTCAGGGCCGGTCAGGTGATACCCACCTGCTGTGTCATGAATGCCTGTGAGCTCTTCAAGCCTACCAAAGAGGCTCAAAAATCTTTGTGAAATGTTTTGAATGACAACTGAGTATTTCTTTCATTTCTGCAGTTTAACCGAGACTTGCCTTTGAGACCTGCTCCAGTGGGATACTGATTTTATTCACAAAAACACATCTGCACCAGAGTCAGCAGGAGTGACAGAACCAAGAGATCCTCTGGCCTGAGAGGTGGAACCAGCATCCTTCTCCCTGCAGAGCGTCTCCTGAAATCCTGCCTCTGTAAGACTCAGGCCATTCCTCTCTACCCAGCCATGCCCCTCCGCCAAGAACTTTTCCCAAGAGCGTCTTAGTTATCCTCCCTAGCACCCTGAAAACTCTCTCTCGATACCCCTTAGTTGCTTTTTCAATGCTGGGACACAATACATGACTCTCCCAACTTAAGGTAGGAAAGGCTTATTTTTAGCTCACAGTTTTAGGAGGTCTCAGCCCATTCACTGACAACTACAATGGCAGGAAGGGTCTGGGCATAAACAGCTGCTTGCAGCGTCACAAAGGAAGGATCAGGCTGCAGGAAGCAGCTCAGCCTTCCAGGTTACATACCCAGTAATGGGCCACAGGCTCAGTAATCTGCCACCTGCCCACTAAACTGCCACACCCAGCCAGGATCCGCCTCCTAACAACACTCAAAATCCACAGATGACCCACAACAACCAAATACATGAGGCTTTGGGGGAATATTCCAGATCGAAACTGTAACACCCATGTGGATACGAGCCTTCAAACTCAACATCCTCCAAGCTCCTTTTGAAGGAACCCGAGGTCTAACCCAACATCTGACGCTTGATAAAAAATATTTTTTAAGCAACTGAATTATAATGAATAGCAACCAGCTCTGATATTGAGAGTGAGCCCTCACCCACGGAACAGATACGAGATCTTCGGTTGAGAGCATGAGCTAAGAATTGTCTTCTAGGCTGCGTCAAGGCAGGAGATGACCACATTTACCAGAGGCATTTACCTGGCACAAGTTAAACACAGTTCACCTCTTTACACAGTTTTCAACCTAACATGGATTAGACAACTGCACAAACACAAAAGTTTAACCCTGAGTACTCTGGTCCTTGATTTCACGTGTGTCTGTTTGTATTTTTATAGTGCCAATGAAGAATTTGGTCCCAACTCTATTTCTGAGCCTTCTCTCTTGATTTTGAAACTTGTCACAGGTTGAGGAGCAGTCATGTGGCTCGCTGGTTTCAGGCCTCTGACCTGGCCCTTGTTCTTGGTTGTTTTTAAACTCAAGTAGTCTTATTTGGCATTTGAAACACTGGCCCCACTGCTTAAGCATTCCCTAGGTGATAAATATTTTAAGTTAATTAAAAAACAAATAGAGCTGCTCTCTGAAATATACAGCACCTAAGAACGCCAATAAGCAAACCCTTATGTTTTTGTTTCTGTTAACAGTTAGCAAACTGTTTAATATTCTACTGCAGTGGGGTCAGCCAGTCACTAACACCTATCTCACAAATCACCTAAGACAGTGCCTAACAAATACGGTGGATTATTTTGTGTATGTGTGTTTTGATTCAATTGGTGAGTCTGTTTCTAAAGCATCCTACTCAACGGAAATACATTAGAAACATAGAAAATGTGATTTAATATCTTTAGCTGTTGCAAAAAAAAATATGGTAACCGGGAATATAAAAACCAGTGAAAATATTTGAGGCATGAGAAGTTAGGATGAGAGGTCTTGCCCAGAAAGAAAAAAGCAAAAACGCAGAGAAGCCATCCCTTCTTCATGGGAAAGGAGAAAGACTCCTTCTTAGAGCAAATGGTTGTGTCCCACAGATACTGGCTAGTTCCAGATGAGCCTGAAAAGACCAGAGATGCTGAGAAGGGTAAGATCAAGGATTGGGACCATGTCTGCCTGAGCAGCGGCCCAAACTCAAGGGCGGACCAGTCCACTGGCTGGATGAGTTTGGGCAGTACCAACATGCGAGAAGGTGGCCAGAGGAAAGAGGAGGTGGCTCAGCTCAAGCAGGGAGAGAATCCGTTCAGGTGCCACCTGAGGGAAGGTGGGGCTGCACCACAAGGGAATGAGTCATGGTAAGACGCAGGAGCCACAGAGAGCACACCAAGTGGGTGACAAGCTAGTTAGCAACTGGTAGCAGGAAGCTTCCAGAGCCTCCGTGGGCCCCTGCTGATGGGTGGGGTGATGCGGAGACTGTGCTAGTCGGCGTGTCCTCACACGGCTCAGAGCGGAAGCCCACGTGAGCCTTTCTCTTCTTACTAGGGTGTTGAACTCCTAGGCTAAGGGTATTTTTAAGCAGGTGGTGCTTGAATTGAATCTACTGGCATAAACATTCAGGGACATCAACATCTGGGAGCACACATGGGGACCCACAAAGGATTCACAACAGAGAAAGCTGGATGCAGCTGAGAAACAGAAGAAGGTGATATGGCTGGAACCCAGACAGGAGGGTAGGGATAAGAGCTAGGAGGGTCTTTGAATCACCTGTGTGGGGCTGGAGGTAAGACTCAGTGATGGGGAGTGCTTGCCTAGGAAGCCCGAGGCCCAAGTCTGATCCCTCAGCACCACACAGTAGCTGAGCATTATGGCACATGCCCATAATCCCAGCACTTGGGAGGCTGAGGCAGGAAGATTGCCATGAATTCTAGGCAAGCCTGGATTGCAGAGGTTAGGAGCAGCCTGAACTACAGAAAGAAACTCTGTCTCAAAAAGATTAAAATAAATAAATAAATAAATGTGGCTGTTTCTCACCACACATTATGGCCGGAATAACCATGTTTCCCCCCAAATGCCCATTGGAAGGCTCTAATGCCTAACAAGATAGTATTTGGGAATCAATATTGAGGAGGTAACTAGCGTTAGATAAGGTTATGTAGGTGTGCCCCACCAGTGGGATTGGTGCCCTTATGAGAAGCCAGAGAGAACTGGCACTTTCTCTGCTATGTGAAACCACAGCAGGAAAGTAGCCACTTGCAGGCCAGGAAGAGAACCCTCCCAGACACTCAATAAGCCAGCACCTTGGGCTCAAAATTCCCATTCCCATGAATCCTGGTTGTCCCAGCCAGTTAGTCTGCGAAAGGCTGGTACCGAGTGAGCAACCTCAGCAACTCAGAGGCTAAGCCGTGACTATCACACTTCAAAAAGGTGCGTAAACATCTACATCATGGCTCATCGGGATAATTAAGTAAAACTGGGCATTAAAATGTTCAGTACAATGCCTGAGAGGGACTGAATGCCCACACACGCCATTGTTATTAATTCTGCAGGGACAAATGGAAGTAATAACCAAAGCCACTGAAAACCTTGGGGGAGTTCTGTTGTGATCTGTGTGCGCCAAATCGCGCCTAGGAGGCAACCGCAGCGGGGACAGGGACACGGCACGAGTCACCTCTTCCCTGCAGGGTAGACCACAGTTGTGGCCTTGGCAAGGAATGCACAGAAGACTGCCAAGAACGAATCTGGAAAAGGAACAACAGGATGACAATTTACTGGAAAGGGTTGCACTAGAAAATTACCTGGGAAAGGGGAGAAGGTGGGAAGAAGACTCGCAAGGTTTCCGAGACTTCTGACAGATTCAGATGCGATGTACAAACACATGAAACAGTCCTCACGGTTTCGTTTCTCTTAATCGGTGATTTGAGTTTTCACCTAGAGGAAGGAAAAATAGAAGTTCTTAGTATTACACAAGAAGAAGGAAGCAGGCTATTGTGGAGATAGACAGCACTTACGAATAGTATTTATGTATATATTTTCTCACATATTGTACATATATTTGGATTCTTTCTTTTATAGTTTGTATACCAACTTTTCCCCCCTACTTAGGATTGAACCCGGGGCTTTCCACTGAGCTACATTCCCAGCCCTCTCTTTCCTTCTTTTTTTTTCTTTCTTCCTTCCTTTCTTTTCTTATTTTGAGACAGGGTCTTACTAAGTTACCATGTTGCCCAGGATGGGCTCAAACGTGCAATCCTCCCACTTTAGCCTGCCATGGATTCCATGCAAGCACCATTACTCCTCACTGGATATCCACATTTTAAAGAGGAAAAAAGAAGCCACATCTAACCTAGCATGCTCTGCTGTTTGGACACTCATTCGAAAATCTTTTCTGTGTAGTTCATGCACCCAGTGCTCTCTGAGAGGCACCCAGGCCATGAGTGAGGTCCCTGTCGTCAGGGTGCAGAGGCAGAGGAGCTTCTAGCAGCAGTACCACGAGATACCACTCCATCTTTGTCTAGGCCACCACGGGGCCAGCCACGGGCCACTCAAGATAGACTTTCCTTGCCAGTGACGAGGCGGGAACCTTATACAGACTGAGCTTGCTGAGCTACAAAGAAAACTCCCTGCTGGCCTACAGGGAAATCTTTCTCATGGGATTTAGGCCTTAGCAAGAGAAAAGCTCCAGGTCAAAATTTAAGTTGAAGGAGCTATCCGGAGAGGCACACAGAAGACGGTGACTTTGCCTCCAAGAGCTTTTGCTGAGGAGGATGACCTTGAGATGAACACGTGGAGTCCCTAACCTATAAAACTGAGAGGCAAAGGGCAGAAACAAAACCATTAACATGGGTACCTGGGTAGGTAACAATCATGCACCAAGAGCCACAGTTTTTTGGGTTAAACAAGGTTAGAACTTTTATTTTTTTTATTCTGTTCAACAGCACATACCTCTGAGCAAACAGATGAAGCATCTGTTCTGATGGAGAAAAAGAGAGAATATTGAAAGGGGTCACAGATGACATCAGCCCAGGGAATCTGTTTCCGGTTCAGGTGTGGGTTTTTCGGGTCATTTGGCAGGTAGAATGCAGTCATTTGTGGGCACATCTGAAGTGTTCTTGTATAGTTATATGGCCGAGTTCTCCACAACAGGGCCAAAGCAAAAGTAGAAGAGCTCACATCCGGGTGTGGCCCAAAAGGAACCTCCCCCTTCCCGTCCTCCACCCTTCTTGCCTGTTAATGAAGGAAGATGGTGATGCCTTTGGAGAGCTGTGTGGTCATGGGGAGTCGCCATCAGCCGAGGGGAAAGTGATCACGCGGGAGAGATGACTCACATACCTGAACACCACCGTGGACTACAGTATGACAAGCAATCCAGCTTCTGCTATGGTCACGTGTGGACAGCGGCATTCAGGGTGGCTCTGGCTTCACCCAGTCCAATTAGCACATAGCCCAACAGTTCAACAACAGACAGACCTTGTGGCTGATGCAGCCCCAAATCCCTATGACAGTGGAGGAAGGAGGGAAGGAGAGGAGTGGCAGGTCAAGAACACACCCATCCCTCTGCTGCAGTATGTCCGGAGCTGCCACTGGTAGACCACGTGGAAAACAGCTGTGCAGAGCAGGAGGGACAACACGGTCTGCAGACCAGCCTGGAGCTCCTAGTAGTAGTTTCCACTCCATCCCGGATAATGGCCAATAAGAAAGCACATGAGATTAGTGCACAGTGTGCAGGCAGTGGGTGGGGCAAGCGGAATCTCCTCCCCAGATGCCCGGTTCACAGCCTCCCTGGGTTAGAACACCAGAGGGCCAGCCATCGGGTGGAAGAGCTTGCCTGTTCTGGGAAGATTTCAGTTTCAGGCTCATCCACTCATCCTCCATGGAGATCTGAAGACGAAAAGAATCTATCAAAACAAGAAATTCCACTTGAAGTTTACACAGTTCATTAACTGATAAGCAGAGAGTTTCCAGATACAGGAAGATGTCCTGATCTTTGTACTACTAAATTGACCAGTCCAAGGGGCTCAGGATGTCCCAAAGGTGGGAGGACCAGTTAACCTTCAGGGAAGTGGTTCCATTTAGTGGACAGCAGTTCCTGGGGAGGGACCCGGTTACCATGGGAGAGACCCAGTGATCAGGAGGATTAATGACTCAGTCTCATAGGGGGATGTTTTAGTCATATTCCATTGTTGGACATAATACGTAACATCTACAGTTTAAAGGAGAGGTTTACTCTGGCTCACAGTTTCAGAAGGCCCAGTCCTTTCACGGCTCTAAGGTGAACACAGCAGTGATGGCCAGGCATGACAGAGGAAACTGTTCATCCCACGGCTGCCAGGAAGCAGAAAGAAAATGGAGCAGCCAGAGGCGAGGATGTACCCTTCTGGGTCACACCCTCAGAGATCATCCCTCCAGCCAGGCCCAACTTCCTAACAGTGCTTCACATCATCAACTGATGAATTCATTGATTTCATTGATGAGTAGCGCACCCTGTGGTCTAATCACCTCCCAAATACATGAGACTTCTGGGGGACATTTTAGACTTAAAACTGTAACAGCGGCTCTTGGTGGTGTCGCTCAGTATTAATGAAATTATGAAAGGAAAACAGCAGAAACACAATGACGCTGGAGTAGACTGCAACATATCCATATCCTCAGAATTGAAGAAATCTACTCAAAATATGATTCCACGTATGAATCCAAAACATAATTAAAGAGGATTGTTATAAATGACTAAGGGAAGGAGTGAATTATTTAATAATACTATTTTAGTATAACAAGTTAGGCCCTTAGTTTATCTTGTGTTATTTAGGATTTAGATTGCTCCGTGGAACAGAGATTTTAAAAACTACAATGATTGAACTGGGATGGACAATATGACCCTTATTTTTCAACCTAAATGGAGTCCAGGAGAAACGGGGGTACTAGTGATCTGACTACCCAAGGTCCCTTACCTCTGCCATCACCAAAGAGTGGCATCCTTTGTGTGTTCTGTGATGTCTCCAGCAAGCAAGGTTGAGGAAGAAGAGAGAAGGGCCCCCTTCTTAAGGTCAAGACTCAGAAATAAAGGCGAGGGGCTTAATCCAGTGGCGAGAGCACTCGGGTGGCATGGGCAAGGGCCTGAGCTTGATTCCGCGACATTACATAAAACCTTGCAAGAGCAAGGCCCTGATTTCGATTCCCCAGCACCACATAAAGCTGGGCATGGTGGCACATGCTTCTAATCCCAGCACTTGGGAGGCTGAGGCAGATGGATTGTCCTGGGCTACACCAGTGAGTTCAGGACCAGCCTGGGCTACAGAGGGAGACCCTGTCTCAAAAAAAGAAAAGAAAAATGGCCAGGCATGATGGCATCCATCTGGAATCCCAGCACTCCGGACGCTGAGGCAGGAGGATTGCTTGTGAGTTCAGGGCCAACCTGGGCTATGGAGTGAGACCCTGTGTCAAAAAGATAAAAGGCGGGCTCCTTGTCATCATTTGTTTCCGAAAAGAGGAGAACCCTGCGAGACACACTCCACTGACAGTATTTTTCTCTGTCATCAATAGCTGGAAACACCTCCAAGTTAAGAGATCCAATTCTAAATCACTTCTTTTGCCAAGGGTCCAAGATCTCCCTGTTCCACATACAATTCCATGTCCAGCCATTTTCTTGCTGGAAGATTAACTGCATTTCCAGTTTTCCATCTCTCGGAGGCAACAGTCACCCCTGTAAGTGTGTTGCTATGAAACCAATCCCCAAAGCAGGGCTGCTGGGTCAGTGGACGCGTGTGACATAGGGAGACATTACTCTTTTCTGCCCAGTTCTTCACTGGCAGTAGATATCAAAGCTCTTTTCGGTGACACTATTGCCAACCTGGGGTAGATACAACATGTTATTTTATTATTCATCTAGTAGCCAATTTTCTGACCACTGTTGAATTTCGACATCTTTTCCACATGGTGCTTTTGCCTTTTGCGTGTCCCCTCAGGTGAATTATTATTTCAGGTCCCTTTGTAATCGTTCTTGATACAAGGCAAGCTGACTGGTCCACTGACACGGCCCCTGCTCACCCAGAATCCCCCAGTGCCATGAGAACACACATTTTCAAAGCACATGCTGATTCATGCGTGCAAGTCCCTCCCCGGAGATGGTGAGTGTGACAGGCTCCAGCAGATAAGCTCCAGGCAGGAGGACCCAGGTGATGCATTCGTGTTCCTTGTCTGGGGCTAAATGACGAGGTGGACACAAATTCTCAACCCCTAAGTCACTGAGATGAGCTAGGTGCCTTATCGGGGAACGCAGGTCTGGAGAGGAGGGGTTGAGGTCTCTCCAGCTGCATCACATGCAGCCTCTGAAAACGTGAACAGCCTGCAAATAAAACGTCCCCCGGACACAACGGGATTTTAGGATGACAGATGTGGCTCTGGGCAATCTCAAAGGACACTCTGTAGGGTGGCGCGTGGCTCTCTGGTCGATTAGGCAGTATCTGCCCTCAGCAGTCTAATCTACTGCAGCCAGCTGCACACAGCAGATTATTACCAAGTCAATACGGAGCCCCACCAATTGCTGGGGTGGAGGGGGGCGTATTACACTGTCGTGCTGTGCAGTCACCGAGACCAGCCTCTTCCCTGCAGCCTTTCCTTAAATTAAAACCACGTAGATTGGTTGATCTCCCCATCTCTACAGGAACAAAAATTCAAGAGAACTCAGCTTTGCTTCATGATCAACGTCAGCTGATTTTCCAAGGAGGAGTCGCAGGAGGATTAGCATGTCCTGGCCTCCTCCCCAAGTCACCCCTCTGTCTACCACCTCCCCATCCAGCCAGAGCAGGGATCATGGGCTACTCTAACTGCTTCTAACGCGCTGGATACAAAATGAGTTCTCAGGAATGGTGCAGTGGTTAAAGCACTTGCCTAGCAAGTGCACAGCCCTGAGTTCAATTCCCCAGCACCACAGAAAGCTGGATGTGGTGGTGCATGCCTGTGATCCCAGCACTGGGGAGGCTAAGGCAGGAGGATTACCATGAGTCCAAGGCCAGCTTGGGCTCCATAGGCGTTCAGGACCAGCCTGGGCTACAGAGTGAGACACTGTCTCAAATAAACGGAAATCTCTTTGCATCCAGTTTCAAAGCAGTAATCTTGTTCATATCAAAGTAATTATGTATCTGCATATAATAAGGTGGGAAAATATCAACTTCCATTTATGACAGGGATACCATAACTAATCAAGAGAGTTCAGATGAGTCACCCAATGACAGGTCATTACTGTCAGAGTTGAGACTCACACACATAACCTGTCATCACATGAAGTTGGCATGTTCTTGGTTTTCAGAGACCATATAAAAATTGTGGGTACACCTTCTTTTCCCTCCCAGGGTAGAGTGCATGACTTCTATCGGATTATGTAAGGTTCTCAGGCTGAAAATAAGAATTTCTATTCCAGAAGAAGCTCCAGTTCTCAAGAAGGGGTTTGTAACACAGGCCAGGGACAAAGCAGGAGCCCTGGAATACACAATAGGACCTGGCACACAGGTTTCGGCGGAAGAGCCAAGGAGATCAAAATTCTCTTTTAACTACTGATTTTATCTTCTATCTGGTCTTTCCTTCCATGAGGCAGACATGGCAAAATGGAGCCTGGAATACTGTATTTGGGACTGTCGTCGTCATTATCCTCCTCCTACCCCCCCCCCCCACCCCCCGCTCCTCCTCTCGGTTGACCACAAGAGACACTGTGCTGAGACATGGGGTCGTCAGGATGAGAGATCGGTCTGCTCAAAGGCTCTCTTCCCTTTCTTGACTGCCGTCAGTCACCAGGTAAGCAAGGTGACAGGGACAAAGGGAATGGAAGACAGACTGGCTGTGTTAGCAGGCAGTTAGACTTTAGGAGTTCTGAGGGACAAAAGGAGAGTCCAAAACCACCTGCTTTTCCAGCCCTAGTCAGGTGAAGAAGCAAACACCTCAGTGTAGGACACATTTACAGTCACCCAGTAGGTCTCGGACCCGAAGCTCAGGGTCTCTATTTCTGGAACAAGGATAGCGCCTCCCTGGCTGCCATAGCCTACAGCCCAATGATATTAGGTAAGAACGATTCTGGAAAGATCCTTCTGCCCTGATGGGAATGTGTTTTAAACTGAGAATATATCTTTCTTTCATTCGTTTCTTCATAATTAAGGTTCCTGAGGGAACACTGACCATCTGAAAAGGACAAGGAAGACATTTGCAATTCCAAAGGAACTTCTAAGAAAAACACCCACAAGCACCACTATTACTGTCGCTGTCCCAACCCCAGGACCCCAGGAGCAACCCTTGTATGCATAAAAGGAGAGTCAGACGCCCACGCCCAGCTGATGCCTTCCTGGCACTGCACAACTTCTCTGTGTCACTTCACAAAGAGTTCGGCACCACCTGTGCATCTCCACTGAAGTCCTTCATCGAGGACACAAAGGACCACAGCTTCCTGGTCACAGCTGGACACTTGTTCTTATCTTTCTTGTCTCAAGAAGTGCCAAGAGCTGAGATTTTCATGCCCTTCAGTCTGGCTCACCAGAGCAAATGCCAGATCTGAGGGTCAGGTGGGTGACGATTGAGTAATGATGTGGGCACGTTTAGGTGGAGACACCCTCTGTGCATCCTGTGGAGGCCCAGTGCGTCCTGTGATATGACCCACACACTTCATCAGCAAGTACGCAGGGCATCTAACCAAACTGAGGTACCTAGCAACCAGTGGGTTGTGGTGAGGAGAAACAAACTGGTTTAAATAGCAAAGCCAGGAGACTAAATGTGCACATAAGAGTGACATACACTGTGACCACCTCTCTTCTACACATATCTGTGAGTGTGTTATGGCTTGTCCCCAGAACGTTCGTGTACCGAAAGCTTGGTTGCCAAGGTGATGGCACTGCAGTGGTGGAGACTTCAGAAGACAATGAGGACGTGGGTGCCGCCCCCTCACAAGGAATTAATGAGAACAGCAGCAAACCCGCCCCTTCCTGTTCCCTTGCTTCCCGCTCACACAGGACTTCTTCTACACTTAGCCCCTGGGCTCCCCCACTCACTCCCTCATCACGTGATGTTACCCTCCCAACATGTGACATCATCACCAGGAGCTGCTAAGACCACACTCTTAGATCTCAAGAACTACGAGCTAAATCAACCTCTTCTCTGCACACACTGTCTGGCACTGGGTATTTTGTTATAGCAATGCAAAATACTCAGGCACCATGTGCTTATATCATATTTCCTATGGTAAAAAGAATTTTTTTGGTAGTAGAGACTGAACCCAGGGGCCTCACATTGAGATACAACACAGCTCTATTTTTAAACTTTTGAGACAGGTCTCACTAAGTCATTAAGGTTTCTAGGCTGGGCTCAAACTAGAGATACTCTTAGCCTCCCAGAGTTCTGGAAGAGAACTGGTTTTAAATGCCTTTTCCTTTGGAGTCTCCACGCACTGGTATTTGAGAATAAGGAAATACTTAAGAAATAAAGGATACTCTTGTATCTTCATCTTTTGGTGTGTGCAGTTTGGTGTTCAGGTGCTTAATATGCTTATGGGTGATATGTGGGTCTTTCCAGGAACCCAAACATGGTACCTACTCCTAGGCCGGTGGGTTTCCTTCTGAGGTGCATCTCCCAGTCCACTGCTGCATCTTGTAGGTCTCATTTACAGCAGGACTTAAGCTCCAGTTGCTCTGGTTTTAAAGCTACTCTGATGATGTCTTATGTTTAAAAAAGAAATCGCCATTCATTCACAAGTTTTTATTGAAAGCCCACCTTGTGAAAGGCCCAGTTCAAAGAGGTGTGGACACAGAAATGAAAAATCTCTGCTTTCCTAAGGCCTGCCTTTTGGTGGGAAAAGACAAGCAAATTAATAAAGAAAAGTAATTATAGCTACATGGCCGTAACTACTCTGTGGGAATAAAACCAGAAAAATAGATGGGGCCTGATTAGATGAAGTGGGATGTTACAGTCTGGATCTAAAAGACCCCAGAAGGCCCCTGTGGGAGAGGCGGGGCCTGTGGCAATGAGCGGATCATGAGGGCTCTGACCTCATCAGTGAGTTAATCCATGGGTGAGCTCACAGCAGTAAGGGCTGCTGGGAGGTGGGGCTTGGGTGGAGGAAGGTCACAACCTGCAAGGGCAGGTTCTTCTCCCTGGCTCCTTCCTTTCTCTTTCCAACTCTCTGCTTCATGGCTGCCACCAGGAAAGCAGCCACTTTGCCTTAAAAACCACCTAACCATGGACTGAAACCTCTGAAACCATGAGCCAAAACAAAACTCTTCTCTACATTGTGAGTGCCAGGGATCCTGTCCTGGTGACAGCAGAGTGGCTAACACACAGAGGGACCAGAAGGCCAGAGAGGCCGCAACTGGGTGCCTTTTCCTGCACTTCCTTGGCAGCCCTCCCTGGTGACAAGAACCTAACCTATGTTCCTGGTGTGACACGTCAGCAGCGGCTGTCCCTACCAATTCTGCTCCAGTCCAGCCACTCCTCTTCCTCTCCCTCACAAGCGGCCATGTTCCACCCAGCCACTGCCATTCCGGCCAAATGACTCCCGAGGCCTCCAGCCGCGGTGCTTGATCCATGGTCTGCTGCGAAGCCCACTGATTTTTCTGAGCTCAAGTCATTTTGGTTTGTTTATTTTTCATTGCTTTAGTTCTCAAATATGCCCAGTTACTTCCACCTCGGAGACCGCACCTGTTGTATTTTCCGCCGGAAACCCACTTCCTTCTGCCGGAAACCCACTTCCTTCTGCCGGAAACCCACTTCCTTCTGCCTGTTCCTGGCCGACTCACTCTCACCTCGCAGGTTTCGTCCACCATGGCGCCTCTGCCGAAGCATCTTCTCTCAAACACACCTAGGTCCGATCTCTCCCCACCCCTCTGTTGTAGCTTCTTGGCATCCTATACTCTTTAATTTATGACACTTAGAAAAACACTTATTGATTGGCTGCGAGAGTTCATTCACATCTCAACTACAAGCTCCATGATTGGCGGCCCGCTCAGTCCTTCCACCCCGAGATCCCCGCAGGGCCTGACACACCGGAAGTGGTCAACAACTGTTTGCAGTGTGAAGCGGGTAGCAGCGAGTCTATAGGTGAAAGAAGGAATGAACACAGATTGTCACTCTGACGTTGCCCCTAGTGTGAGCGTCGGGATAGTCCACTTGTTCGCCAGAAATGAAAAACAATTCCAGTGATTTAAAATGTTTTAAACTGGATCTGAAATTGAATTTTCTGTTAGCACATGTCTCTCCACAACAATGTAAATGGTCTTTAAAAAGGCTTCCCAGGGCTGGAGGAATAGTTCAGCAGTTAAAGCATCTGCCTAGCAAGCACTGAGTACCCAGTTCAGTTCCCCAGCACCCCTAAGTAGGACATGGTGGCACACACCTGTAATTCACAGTAGGGAGACTGAGGCAGGAGATTCGCTGTGAGTGCGAGGCCAGTCTGGGCTACATAGTGAGCTCAGAACCAGCCTGGACGACGGAGTGAGACCCTGTCTCAAAAATAAATAAATAAATAAATAAATAAATAAATAAATAAATAAAAGGCTTCCTACAGAGCGTTGTGGACTCTCGGCTCACACACAGCATGAGTTCCAGGGCCCCAGCGAGATCAAAATTTCTGGACGTTCACATCCCTTACATCAAATGGTGTAGTGCTTGCATGACCTTTTCATAGCTAGCTGAATACTTTAAGTCATTGCTAGATCGCTTACAATAGCTAATACAATGCACACGTCTTGTGAATAGTTGTTATATAGTAACAAGAAAAAAAATTCCGTGCATGTTCAATGCAGAGGCAGTATTTTTGAAAAATGTCTCCACCTGAGAATGATTGGGTCCACATATGCGAACCTCGGGGATTCTGAAGGCCCAATGCACAGGTAATTCTCTAAGTAACAAAAAACTACGGAGTCAGAAAGCAATGTTTCATTTTAGAGTAATTGAAAAAATATTTTTATTCCTTATTCCCCTGCCCTCAAAAACAAAATAGTGAAGTTTACAAGCACTGAAAGGAGGCCAAAAATATTAACAGCTATTTCATTTGTCACTTAAATATTCTAGCCAGCCTAAACACCAGTCGCTTTGCCCTATAAACAACAAAACAATGCCTCCTCCTATATAAAACCAGGACTACAAATTTTAAAATCATTTTACGGTGTGTGGACAGCCAAGGTATGCTGGAGATGTGTAGCTATGAAGGACACAGAGTGCCTTAGACATACTCTCTAAACAAAGCACATTGGTCAGTTTCTGTTTTGCTTTTCTTTTATTTTTTTTCCTTTGTTTTCCCCCTGCCATAAAGGACTCTGGCTCATCCCACTTGGATATTACAAAACCATTTGCTTTGGTCAAATTGCAAGCCAGCTCCTTATAACCACAGGAATCAATGAAAGGTCAATTGATTTTCTTTGCATTTAAGTAACACATCAAGTGACCTTCTATGAATCAAAATGTGATTCTCCCAAAGATTCTGGTCTTTTCCAAAAATAAATAGGATTAATGACCTCATAGCCAGGATAATGTTTAATCCTCAGACATTGCAACTCTTCTACCCTGGCCTCAGCCTGTGCACACGGCCCATCTTCTTTGGGCTTTGATTTTGGGATTTTTCTTTATGATGTGTTATTTATGTTCTATCTTTGGATTAAAATCACCACATGTTCTTTTATTTTCAGAAAACAGTTGTACAAGTTACACTTGTTCACGTTCTCTTTTACTTTGTTATTTTAAAATTCCAAATTACTTTGGGGTCTGAGCCCCAAATTTATATTTTATTAGCTGTCATTTTATTTTTCAAAACAACCCATCCTCAATACAGAATGCCTAAAAAATATACAACTAGAAAGAAGCAAAAGCTAAATAGTCCACATCTGTGTTTCCCTTCATCTTTTTTTACTAATACTTTGCTTAAAGAAATATTAATATTGAGCAATTTTTCAGAATAGAGCTGGGTAAGTCATGTTCTCTGGGTCTCGTTTCTACTCCGCCACCTAGCCCTGAGCCTGGAAGGCTCCCCCTGACTTCTCAGGTGTTGCAGGGTCTCCCCTAGGTGATGGTTACCTCGCCTGTCACATGGAATTGCTGTATGAACCAAGTAAGAAAAGGCAGTAAATCTTTAACTCTATGCCTGGTGCTCAGAAAAAGTTCAATAACTGCATATTGTCATTAAAGTAATTATCACTGATACACCATTTCTTCATGAAACTAGGAACTCACGCGGATTGTGTCTGCCAGTCCCAGTTGCTCGTGAATATCTTTGCTAAACCCGAAGAAGTGGCCAAGGTTATGTTCGAAGACACGGTTGACATTAAAGATGTCAATTTTTTTTTTCTATTTCAAAGTAGAAATTCATGTGTGTCAAGCTTTCAGGATCACCAGAGAAGTAGAGTTCTAAAATTTTCAAGTCATTTAAATATATACGACTCTTTTTAGAAATTAAGATGTGGTCACCACAAGGTGGAAACTGGAGATTTTAAGCTCTGGTAAGAATTTTAACAATTGAGTATATTCACGTAACAAGACATAGAAAATTCCCTTGCGTTCTTTCTGGCTCTGTCAAACAAGTCTGCTGTAGCTGCCAGCTGTTGCCTGGTTTCTGTCTACACGGATTTGTTTCACCCCTCGGGCTTGGATTTCATATGCACGGATTCAGAAGGCAATGCGCTTTTTTTGTGCCTGGTTTCTTCTGCTTAGCATAATGTCCTCAAGACTCATCCACGTTGTCTATGATCCTTTCAATTATTCAAAACTCTGCCATGTGGAGGGAAGAGAGTCAAGGCGCAAATGTTTTATATTTGAAAGACCTGACGTGAAATCCTAGTTCTTCTGGTTGTTCAGCCATGCGCAAAGGTAATGAAATTCAGGGCCGGCTCTTTGGACATATCTCTGCAAATTTCAACTTCCTGAACTTAAAACGACTACCAGAATACTCGTAAGGTTGTTGCCAAGACTGACATAAGTAAGGAAGAACACGAGACTGGATGCATACAAGATGTTCTGGAAAAAAAAAGTATTTTCCAATATAAATGGAGTACACTGGGCATAATGAATAATTTTCACCTCCTTAAGACAAACATTAGGGTAAACAGAAACAGAACCTGGTTTTCTCTGTCAAACGTGGCAACCTAAATCTTACTTGCTCCCCTGGAGTATGATTTCAAGGTTTAAAAGAGATTACATGTAAGAATATGTAATCTCCAAATTAAAGCCCACAGCATGTCATTAAATGTAGGAAGCCAGCCACAAGACTATGTTTGGGAACAGTTTGGAAGTCACATCTGGGTACTTCACAGCATAAGCCTTAGGCACAGGCACTTGCCTTACCTCAGGAGATGTGGGATTAAGGTTAGAGGTTTAAGGATAGACATTCCTAATACATTAAAATATCATGACGTTAATAAGAAGTTATGACCCAAGCAAAAAATCCTTTTCAAGAGAATTAAGAAGAATTAATGTATCTGTGGGCATCAAAATGAAACTATAGATTGAAAAAATACTATGCATCGTTTTTCTGCCTGGTTTCCATGGACTCAAGGGAATGATTATTTTTTTCAAGACATGGGTTATCAAATAAGCTGATTTTTCTCATAGTTTGCATGGCTTCTTCAAGAAATAGGGACCACATTACAGAGATAACTTGGGAATGGAAGCGTCTTTGAGTTTAGATACTAAATCAAAGATCACGGACAATTTGCTATTGAGTGGTTTGATGTGACAGTCAAAACTAACATTTATGTGAGACATTTCACATTGATAATACTTGGACTCGGTACCTTTGGTGAAAAAATTGAAACAATTATCTTGTTACTTATGGTGAGATTCACAGGGATAGAAACAGATAATAAAAGTCACCTCCATTCCTAATATATCCAAGAGTCTCAACCTTACAGAAATCTAACTACAAATGCATTTCTAAGCCACATGAACATATTAGAAGTCTATGGTCCAGATAAAAATATGAAAGTAATTTCTCTCAAATAAGATGTGCAAAGTTAAAGATAACAAATGTGCCTGTGACTAAGAGACTGCTCCACACGTCAACTGTGGTTTTAGATGTCACATATTTCTGTGTACCTATAACCAGTAAAATTGGTAGGGTGGTCTTATAAGAGATTTATTAAGAGATCTGAAGTGACTGAGGTTAGAAGAAAGGATTCTTTTTCTCAGCTGATACTATTATCTTGCATTTGTGTGGCCTATTTTTATGAAATATGTAGACACTACCTTCAGAGCAGAAACTCAAATCCATTTCATCCTAAAGTAAGGAAATCCAGAGTCCCATCACCAGGAAAGTCAGGAAAGTCAGGAAGTTGAATCTGAGGGAACCCAATTCCATGTCGCGCAGGCTCCTTGGTTTCTTCACTGGCCTCAGCACCTGGGGTTGGTCCTCCTTTCTTCACTGTGCAGACAGCCCCCCCCACCCCCCAGTGAGTGGGAAGGCAACTACCAGTATCCCCAACACCATTTCCTCCCAGCCTCCAGATTGCAACATCAGGCAAGCTTTCTCAATTAAAAAAACGCTAGGTTCAGAGCCAGGTGCAGTGGTGCAAGCCAGTAGCCCCAGCCTGGACAATTCAGCAACTTAGCTGATCCTTATGTCCGAGAAAAAGAATACCAAAAAGGCCAGAGACCGCTCAATGCAAAGATCTGGGTTCCATAACTAATACTGCAAAAATCAAAACAACCTAAATGTCCTGGGCCCAACTCCGGTCCTGAGACTCTAGGTGTGGGGAGCTTTAACTGGCCCATGTATGACCTCTGACCCAATATATTAGTTGGAAACGGAGCACATGACTGACCACAAATGTCAGGAGAGGTTGGTGACCCCCCAAAATGATGATAGCTGCGTTGGCAACCAGTAAGAGTCGCCTGTGCACTGACACAGAAGTTGACTGGCAACTTATTGGGTCTGATCAGAACATCTAGAATCAGAGGCATTCATACAAATGGGCTTATCATAGAGGTCGTCTGGGAATAGTGGGCGCACGATGAACCCTTTGGGTAGCAAATGAATGAGCTGAGCTGATGTTGTATTTACTGAATGTAATGAAATGAATAAACAACGAATGAAAAGGTTGAGCTAGACTTAGTTTGATCACTTACAACTCTGGGATTTGAGGAAAGTAACTGGTCTCTCATTGTTTTCAACTTCAATTCTGTCTGTGATAGAGAATTAACTGAAGACATAAGTGAAACCACAACGGCACTGGAGGAAGTACTAGCAGGGGGCACAAATATGAGCTAAAAATAAACAACCTAATATCAAATAAATGCAAAGAGCACATCGGGCAACATGGTTGCTACTGATTCTTGGTGAACTTGCTGGTGTACTTACACAGCGCTGATTCAAATTTAAGTTGGCACAATCTCTTTGAAAAAGTGCTGTGGCAATGCTTGCCAAAATACTACAAATGTTCATGCTGGTTTACATCTATAAGTCACAGACATGAAATTATAATAATTTTATTGCAATGATTTGTCTGTAAAATTTACTGTTACTGGAAACCAACCAAAGGCCCAATAATAGGACATCACTCAATAAATCAGGCTGTGCATGGTAAGACATTAAAGCATTATGTAGTCATTCAAAGAATATTTAATGACACAAAACATTCAGCATGCATTTTAAAATAAAAATAGAGAAGCTACCAATAGAACTGAAATAATTCCATCCTATAAGTAATGCGTTTTGAATGATTTTTTTTACAAAGCTGGAAGATTTCTCAATATAGGTGGACAAATCCTACCAGTAGGGGCAAAGGCTTTGCAGCACCACCGCACTGCGATGTGATAAGAAATAGATATTTGTTCACCATCCTGGTTTCTTGACATAGAGCATTAAAAACCCTTGTAGTTTTCTGAGACACAGTCGTCCTAGGAGAACTTTCTGTTCTAAAGAGGTGACCCGGTAGGGCTCGTGAATGAAGGCTATGTCACCATGACTCAGTCATGACTACAAGCTTGGAACTTTCAGCTTCATGCCTCAGCCCCTGAGGGGAAAAAAGGGTCTGGAGAAAGAGTTAGTGATCAACTGAGGCTGTGTGGAGAAGCATCCAGGAAAATTTCTAAAGAGGAGGGCAGGAGACCTTCCAGGTGGGCTAACATAGCCTTGTACTGGAACACTAGTGTATCCCAACTCCACAGAAAGAAGCTGCACTACATGGGCCCACACTGCCTCACCCTGAGTAACTGTACATCTGGGTAGATGTCTACCTGTATTATTTACAATATTTTTTTAGTAATCTAATAAACTGGCTGTTGAGTTACTCATTCATAGCTGTGACAGAACACCCAACAGTCACCACTTAAGGAAATGAAGATTTGTTTGGCTCACGGTTTCAGAAGGTCTCACTCAATCTGTTCATGGGTAGCTGGCAACACTACAAGCACAGGGCGGGGGCTAGAGAGCTGCTCAAGGCATTGCAGACAGAAAAGCAAGTGAAGCAGGGCAAGCCAATATTTGGAGACTTACTCAAGGCCAGAGCTTTCCAATGAAAAAGCTGTAACAATGTTTCTTCTTCTTTCCTTTGCTCAATTCAAACATCCAATTCAGACCTCCCACATCCGAGGTGCTGTCCCTCTCTTACTTCCTTGCCCACCAGTCAACAGCACACACCTGAAGTCTCTGCCCTGGGCACCCCCCAAGTCTTAACAAGTTCACACAATTCCTTTAGGTCAAGCCCCAAGCATCAGCTCCTTCCAGCCAGGGCCCAGTTCCAAAAGCAGACAGTTCCACAGTTATCCCATTTCCATCCAAATACATGAAACTTCTGGGGGGACACTCCAGATCCAAACCACAACACCAAGTCAGACAGTAGTAGGCAACTTACTGTCTGCAATTAACATCCGAAGTGGGAGGCAACCTTGTGCGTTTGAGCCACTAATGTGAGGGATCTGGTATTATTTGCTTATAGATGATATCAGAGTTGAGTTAAATTATAGGATATTCTGTTGGTGTCACTGGAGAATAGGTTGATAGGTGGAGGAAAACTCACGTATCTGGCCACAAAATGTTCTGTATTGAGTGTGTAGAGGACACAGGAAAAGTAGCCGACCTTCCCATGCACAGATTATGTTCACTTCTCATTGGTAACTCATGGAACCTCATCTGCATTTTGCTGAAAACCGCACTCAACCTACGGTGAGAGGAAACTGATGCACCCTCAGATACTAACATTTCTCAGATATGGGCATTTCTCAATGTGGCTAGAAAATGGAGCGTTCACGTTTTGCTTCTTTGTTTACAATAGACTCTTTATGCCTGTTATATACTATTTTTGCAATAATCACAACAATTAAAGTAGCTTTATAGTACCTATTAATATACAAAATAAAAAGATTTTGTAAAATAAAAGAAAAAAACTAGTGAGAAAAAACCAGCAAGAAAGTTGTAGTTAGTTCAGAAGAATAGTCCCACTCTCAGTAACCCATCAAGAAGTTAAATATCTAGGAGTAAACCTAACCGAGGAAGTGAAGGCCCTCTACCAAAAAAAAAAAAAATATATATATATATATATATATATATATATATATATATATATATATATATATATATATATATATATATATATATATATATGAAAGAAACTGTAGAAGATGTTAGAAAATGGAAAGACATCCCCTGTTCTTGGAATAGGCATAATTAATACAGTCAAAATGACTATACTGCCAAAACTGGGATACAGATTCAGTGCAATTCCTGTCAAACTACCAGTAATTTTTTTTTAATGGAACTTAAAAAATAACAATCCTTAAATTCCTATGGAACCAAAGGAGACCTAGAATAGCCAAAGCAATCCTGAGTAGTAAGACAAAGGCAGGTGGAATTATAACTCCAGACATCAAGTTATATTACAAAGCAACAGTTATAAAAACAAAACAATGTGGTACTGGCACAAAAACACACAGATCAACCCAGTGGAACAGAACTGAGGATGCAGAGACAAACTCAAGTATCCTCAGCTACCTGATCTTTGATAAAGGAGCCAAAAGAATAGGCTCTTCAACAAATGGTGCTGGGAAAATTTGACATCCACATGCAGAAGAACGAATGTAGACATCCACCACGTACTGTGCACACAAATTAAGTCAAAGTAGATCAAAGACCTAGATATTAAAACCAAAACACTGAACCATTTGGAAGACAAAGTCAGCAAAAATCTAAAAGATATGGGTACAGGCAAGGACTTTCTTAGTAAGACACCCAAGGCAAGAGAAATAGCCCCCAGAATCAACAAATGGGATTATTTCAAATTAAAAAGTTTCTGCATGACAAAGGAAATCATCCACAGAGTAAAGAGAGAACTGACAGAATGGGGAAAAAAATGCACCCCTTGTGCCTCAGAAAGGAAGATAATAACTAGGATATACAAGGAGTTGAAGAAAAACAGACTGCTCAAATTCAAAGACCTGATTACAAATTGGGCAACAGAGGTGAATAGGCAGTTCTCAGATAAAGAAATCCAAATGCCCAGTAAATACACGATGTTCAATATCCTTAGCCATTAGAGAAATGCAAATCAGAACATCACCAATATACCATCCAACCCCTGAGAGAATGGTGTATATATCAAGAACTCAAACAACAATCAATGCTGGTGAGAGTATGGGGAGAAAGGAACCCTCGTACACACCTGGTGGGAATATAAACTGGCACAACCACCATGGAGGGCAATATGAAAAATCCTCAAAAAGCTGAAAATAAATATTCCCTTTGATCCAGCAATGCATCTTCTGGGAATCTTTCCCAAAGAGTTAAAATCATCATATAAAAGAAATTCATGTATATCCATGTTCATAGCAGCACAACTAACAATAACTAAAATGTGGAAGACATCAAAATACCCATCAACAGACCAATGGATACAAAAATTGTGACACGTACACAATAGAGTACTACTCATCCAAAAGGACAGATAGTTTTGAGGCTTTTGTAGGTAAATGGACGCAACTTGAGCCCCTCATACTCAGTGAAGCGAGTCAGACGTAGAAGGTTAATTATCGCATGGTTTTGCCAATATAGGAAATTCAGAATACAGCCATCTTGTAGAACTAAGAGAGAGGGGATAGTGGAAAGTAAGAGGGAAAGGGAGATATATAAATAAATATATTCATTTCTATATCTCAATAAAATGGGGGGAAAGAAAATTGTAGTTAGCCCCTGGAGAAGAAATTTCAGCAATATTTTTCTTCATGTTTTTCTCTGTTTCCAAACGATTTAATTCACCCTCTGGTCTCATTTCTTTTGTTCTTTCCTCTGCTCCTCTTCCGAAGTGATGCAGGGAATGCAAACCCAAAGGCGCAGAAGCTACTTTCTTTTCTAGCGAGGGGACTCTGCTCAGTTTCTTTCCCATGTTGCTTTATGCATAATAAGTGACAACGGGGGTTCTTGTTCTTAATGTTTTAAAACATGGATATTCTGTCATGGGTGGAATCAAAATGCCCCATGCCCAGGGCGTGCCATGTTGAAGGGTCAGTTGCCAGAGAGCCTTTAGAAGTGAGTGGGTCATGGGGGTTCTGACTTCACCAGCAGATCAGTCTCTGATGAGGTCATAATTTGGTGCTACTACTGGGAGGACAGGAACAGGAGGTGGGCCTAGCTGAAGGGAGTAGATCCCGACCGCGTGATCTTGGCCTTGGAGACTACATCTATTCCCTTGCCCCTTCCCCTCCGGCTCTTTTCCTGACCTCTGCTTCTTGGCTGCCATGAGGTGAGCTATTGTCTTCCTCCGTCTCCTTCCACCATGATGTTTTCACTTCGCCATAGGCCTAAAATCAATGGAGTTGGCAGGCTATGGGCTGAAACTCGGAAACCACAAGTGAAAACAAATCTTCCCTTTTAAAAGTTGGTTTGTGCCAGGTATTCTGTCACCGTGATGGACAGCCGACTAGCGTACATGCCACTTGGAAGGTTTCCTGAAACATAGGCTGGGCATGGATCAAATGTTTGGATTTAAGCCTGCCAGGGAGTCAGGAAAGAATCCTCTCAGACATCTATCCCCCCATCGCTCCTGCACAGCAAGCCCACACCTGCCACCCAGAGTCCCTGTGGTCTGTCTTATCTTCGTAGGTGAGTGGCTGTCCTTTGGCATGTTCTGGGTCACCTGAGCAATACAACAGGTCCAGCCACTGCGTGCCCCCTTGTTTCCTCCCTGAGCTGGAAGTGAGTTTGTCATCGCTGTCATTGCCACAGTAAGGCAAGGACATCACCTTAATGTTATTTCATCGAGTAGATTTTCTTCTGTAAGAGGATCTGCTTACATTTATCCACAGAGGATTCATTTTTAACTTGAGCTTCTTGAAATTAATCAGAAGTTATTCACCAAAAAAAATGCAAAGAAATACCTATGCATATGTAGCCCTAAGATTACAGCATAAGAACAAAGGGTGAATCCGTTGCACTCTAAATCTCTCAATTTTCTTGTGGCTAAAAAAATGAGTTTAAGCATAACATAGGCTCCGTGTGATTAATTTCAAATGGCTTATGTCTTTTGTGGTTGTTTTTCTTCTTAAGATCCACAATTTCATCCACATGTAATTTATGTTTCTCTCTCTCTCTCTCTCTCTCTCTCTCTCTCTCTCTCTCTCTCTCTCTCTCTTTCCTTTGCCTACTGAAGCAGGAAGACCTAGAGGAAACTAAAACAGAGCCAAATGAGGTGTACCAGCAACTTGTGTAGAATCCAGAAACATCTTGTGTCTGCTGTGAACGCACGCGATGACTCCACAACGAAGCAGGCATTACCTTGCTGTGCCTGTAAGACTTCCGAGAGATACATGTGTATGTGTATGTATTCTGACATTCCCAATGAGTGGGCTCTAGGTTTGGGTTAGAGGGTTTTCCTAGCCTGATCTTTGACGATTGCTTCACAGTAGGTGAGTTTTGAACTCACTGACTGCACTAACTCAGTTGTCTAACATCAGCATGTATAGGACCCTAAATACTATTTTGATATAATTCTCTTTAAGGTAATATTTATTTATCTATTTGAGACAGAGTCTCATTACACAATCCAGGCTGGTCCTGAACTCATCATGTAACCCAGTCTGACCTCAGACTCATGGCAATCCTTCTGCCTCAGCCTCCCTAGTGCTGGGATTACAGGCATGTGCCACCACACCCAGCTCACGTGGTTCTGGGGAATCGAACTCAAGGTCTTACACTTGCTAGACACGTGCTGTAACTGCTGTTATTCCCCCAGCCCCTTAAAGTAATATTTAAAAGAGATGACGCCTTGAGCAGATGTGGATGAAGGACTAGGCAGGCACTACCTTTGTGTTTGTTGATTGGAATGAAGCTAATCACCAAGGAAGAAACAAGAGTTGGAGTCTCATTCTTGCTACCTGCAGCTTTGGACCAGGAGACGGTTACTTCCGTTATCATAGCTTCCATTTTCATTGGCTTGCTGAAGGTCTGAATGAGATTAAAAGTATACGAAGCACTCAATAAAGCCATATAGAAGTGCCCAGTAATGGCCTCCCTTTGAGATGGTGAGCCTATTTTCTGCAGGTTTCACAAAAAGAGGTCGCTGTGCACCGTACTGCCAGCCAAGACACAGCAACTCGCTCTCAGGCTGGCGCTTTTTGCTTTTAGACCCGAGGTAGATGTTCTGCCACCGTGAAGGAGGCGTGGCACGGAGACAGTTCCCAGAGCTAAGTGACACCAAGGAGAGCCTGCCTGCTCCCAGAACAGAAGAACAGCCTCGCTACAGGCTGAAATTGCACCTTTGCTACAAATCGATTCAAGCAAAGAAAGGTTGTTTGCTATGCGCCCCATGCCAAGGCGCTGGAAGTGAGAAAGTGTGCTTGTTCACAGCCTTAAGCTGTTGCCCGCTGCGTGTGCATATGATGTAACAGATATCTTTCTGTTTTCCTGGGAAAGAAGTTTGGCCCCTAGAGCCATCCGCTTCAGAATTTCTGATTCTTTGAGGCGCAGAAAGATCTGGAAGATCTGCAGGAGCACGCTTCCCTGCGTGCCAATATCTGCCTATGTTTCGTGGTTTGGGGGCCAGTGGTCAAGACTGAGTATCCGTCGGAAATGCGTCCCACTGAACCGAGCCAGCCCATTTTGAATTCATGGCTTGTCGCATTACAGCAAACAACAGGCTCAAAGAGAAATGCACAAACACAAGCATCTTGGCTCCCTCCAAAGCAGAGGCCGGGGCAGCCCCGGGCCAGCTCGGCTTCAGTCCCCAGCAGCATCGGGCTTGGCTTCAGTCCCTCACACTGCAGCATTCTGATGAGACTGGAAAACAGATGAAATAATGTCTGCAGTGCAGAAGGCAAGAGAGTTGGGCAATCCATTTCCCACAGGGCGGCAGTGCCACAGACCTGCAGAGGCTCCCAGGCTCAGGGAAATGAGCGAGAATTCAGCATGCTCAGCATTTTGCTGCCAGCAAGGACACCAGCCTGAGTTTCTCCAGGACGAAGCAGATGACCTGATTGTACATCTCAGATGGGCATTGACCCTTCCTGTAGCATTTCAGACTGTGTCTCCGTTTTTATTCTTTGATGAAGTCTCATCCCATTTGCATGGAAACACCTACGAATGTTCTTTGCCTGAATCTAAATATGTATTGTTATTTTACTTGAAATTCATGGCCCTCTCAGTGTCTTGGATTTTTTTTTTTTTTACTTTTGATAGAGTCATAAGGTGTTAGTCAGCTTTGCATGCCCATAGCATACGCCTGAACAATCAGTGTATGAAGAGAAAGTTTTCACTGGTCTCAGAGTCGTATCATCTTGTTCCATTGGCCCACTGCTTTTGGCCTGATGGTAATATAGCACACAGGAAGAGGTCACATGAGCACAGAGGCAGGTGGCAGCCACTTACCAGCCAAAAAGAAAGAGGTTTCCTTTCTTTCCGGCACTTGACTTAGGTTTCTAGCCTCCAGAACTGTGAGAAATAAACTTTCATTGTCTACAGTATCTTGTAAAATCATTACTAGAAAATTCGGATCTCGGATACCTTGTCCAAAGTAGATAGATGGCTACTTCTGGGGTCCAGATTCCCACCAGACTGAAATGAGGAGCCAAGACGACTCGGTTGTTTTCAGGAGACAGAACACTAAATTTTTACATGCAAAATTTCTTGTGTTTAAAGTTAATAACTAACAAAAATTAGACCTCTGAACGTATGGAGTGATGCATATAAAATTCCTTGTTGCAGCAGTACTTGTAAATATCAAACATCGGAGGGCTGGAGGGATGGCTCAGCAGTGAAAGTGCTCGCCTAGCAAGCACTACGTCAAGCACTAAAGTACTGGCGTTTGATTCCCCAGGTCCATATAAGCTGGGTGTGGTGGTGCCCACCTGTAATCCCAGCATTCAGAAGGCTGAGGCAGGAGGATTGCTGTGAGTCCAAGGCCAGCCTGGGCTATCCATTGAGTTCAGAACCAACCTGGGCTACAGAGAGAAACCCTGTCTCAAAAAAAATTAAATATTGGAAATGACCCCAGTGTCCATTAATCAAGGACTGGTTTTCTAAGCGATGGAGTTTTCATGGATGGAGTCAGAACTGTACTCTTTACACGTTACTCAATGACAGCTGCAATGAAATTTACAAAGAATAAAACTGATCCCAAGACAAAAGTTTTAGTAAATAAGTGTCTCAACTCTCATATAAAAACAGTGTAATTTTAGATAAGTATAAGATACATATTTCAATGTGTGGGATCAAAACCTACAGTAAATAGTTAAGTAAAAAATTACTACAGTACAAGACATAGTGCCCTCTCAAAACAACCCTTCTCGCTTTGAACACACTTATCCTGTCGCTCTGGCCACTTTCTGAAGCAGTTCCCATAATCCTCTTTCATGAGTGCACCTACTTTGCACCTACTGTGGCTGGCTCAATATTTGAACTGATTCAACATTTACCTTGCCTGGTTTGGATGCTAGGGGAGAGCCAGAAGTCACACCGGCTGGAGTGGGTGAGCAAAGTGGACAGGGACATATTATCTGAATGGAAGTTGCGGCCAGCATTTTGAATAAATTCAGGACACTGTATCTTGAGGCAGCCAAGACTCAGGAAAGAAGCTTCCGGATGTGGAGAGCATGATGGGGTAAGAGCACACCAAGTGAAGAGGGGGAATGCTTTGAGGGTGATGAGTGGCAATGAGTCTTTTCCTGTAATATTTTTTTTATTTTTTATTTGAACATTCACTGTATGCTTTGATCAAATTACGTGTCAGCGTTCAAACCCAACTGTTCTACAGCCAGGCTCACCTACCCACTGGAACTCCATGAGAGCTGTACTCTGAATACAGGCTGATAGTGGCATGTTGTGCCCAAGTAAGCTGTGAGAAAAATAAACCACGCCATCCCCTCATGACATGTTAATGATATTCTGGCCAAATCATTACAGTGCATTCATGAAATATTTTTTCAATCTTTCTAAGTAAACCAGAATCAAGATCAGGATTGGATAATCATAACCAGTCCTATAAATATTGAGTGGCACATCCAAAAAGGTTGTGTAGTGCTACAATTTTGACGTCCTCAGAAATCCATGGGTTTGAGACTTCATCTTTAGGAACTTTTTGAATATAGGAACTTCGGCTCTCTCTCTCTCTCTCTCTCTCTCTCTCTCTCTCTCTCTCTCTCTCTCTCTCTGTCTCTCTCTGTCTCTCTCTTTCAACCATGATATAAGTAATTTTGCTCTCTGTGCACTCCCCTCCATGGTCACCCAGCATACTCACCAGACACTCAGTTTTAAACTACAGTCTCCAAAATCATGAGCCAAGGAAAATATTTTGCTGTGGAAATTCATTGTATCTGATCTTTTTATTTATTTATTTATTTATTATTTATCTGTTTATTTATTTTTGCAATGATGGCAAGTAGAGTCACACACATAACCTGTGAAGAAAACCATCGCTACGGTATAGACTGTAGCATATCTAAAACCCCCCTAAATGCCAGTCCTGCCTCTAATCTCTGTGACAACCGAACACACTGTCACAAATTTCCAACACTCTTCCTGTAGGGGGAGTTTTGTCTTTATCTGACACTATGGAGTGAATGTTTGTGTCGCTGTTCAATTCATATGCAATCCCACGCTTCCAGTGGGAGGGTATTAGAGGTGTGGCATTTGGGAAACAGGTCAGGAAGGAAGAGACTTTTCTCAGTGTCCTCACAAGAATGGACATAGAGAGCTCTCTTCCTCTCAATCTCTCCATGGGTAGGTATAGCAAGAAGATCCTCATGCAAACCCAGAAAAGACCCCTGACTGGATGCCGATTCTGTCAGCCCTTGGTGTGGACTTCCGACCTCCAGAACTGTGAGGGAATACATTTCTGTTGTGGCATTTTCTTGTGGCTGCCTGAGTTTAGGTGCTGAGAATCAAGGAACGAGGTCATTTCTTGTGTCTCTGCTCTTCAACATGTCATAAGTCAACAGAAATAACTTCAATGTGTAGGCCACCAGGGATGTGTGTCATAGTAAATTCAGGGACAAGTCCCTACAAAATGATGTCCCTAGAGAAACCAAGATTCTGTGATGTTCTCAACCTCTGAAGAAAGGACAAAACACACATAGGAAGAAGGACGTTGAGCCATTGCTGGAGAGTGAGGTGGGATTCTCAGGGCTCGCTGCTAGAGAAGAAAGACTGCCACCTGTCTCAAGGTCTCTTGGGCAGCTGTGAGTTTTCCTGGGCAGACACTCCCCAGGTCCTAAGGATTCGCTATGCAATTTTGAGTGAGGGGGAAACATTAATAAGCACAGAGCCCCGTGGAACCCTGGATGGTGTTAGACTAAGAACACAGCCCAATAGCCCGAGGCGTCACCACGGCCATTAGTGTACGACTTCGTGAGAAGGGCCACTTTGACTTTATTGTCAAAACAGCATCCATAAATGTTTTTAAAAAGTAGTAGTTTAACAGTGATTCTGTTTCACTTTTATTTTTAAATGTGTATATTGTTTGTTGAGAGCACATGGTTAGAGTTTGCTTTAAGGAAAAGCAAGATAGTGTGAAACTCCCGGTTAGCGGGCTGAGGCCACAGAGGGCTGAGGCCACAGCGGGCTGAGGCCACAGCGGGCTGAGGCCACAGCTGGATGAGGCCACAGTTGGATGAGGCTGCCTGGGGATTGCTGTTTGCCTCGCCCGCTTTCCCTCCTGGCGTGATAGTTAATGAGCTTTAAAAATACACCTCCTGAATTCCGAGTCCTCTGCAGGCTGTGATTACATGAACAATCTCCTCAGAACCAAGAGAAGTTCCCTCCCTGCCCTCTGGTTCACCCTCACCGCCTCCTCCTCCCTCTCAGGAGTCTATCCCAAAAGTCTCCCTCAGCTTCCCAAGACGGGATCTGGAGATGGAGCGGATGTTGGCACAGGAGCATGGGACACAGCCCGTGGGCAGGTGCAGGTTGGGAGGGACGATAGCGCGAGACAGTAGGTGCCATCTCTCATGTCAGGGCTCTGAGAATCCTCAGTGAGGAGGCAGCACCGGGAGCGGGTGAGCCGGGCTCCTGTTCCTTCCCTCCTCTCTTCCTCCCCTCCACTTCGCTCTCTCCTTCCCGTTATTCCCACTTCAAGGCCCAAAGACGGACAACACATGACTTCACAGGCCAACGCCAGCCCCACAAGCTCAGTTTTCAGAAATTTCAACAGAGCGCCTAGACTGTTTTGGAACAATGCTAGGCTGGGTTAGTAAATTACAGCTCTCAGCAGAGGATGAGGAATATAACGGTCTCCCTAAAGTGGGTGGGACGGATTCTATTAAGGACACAGGATGCCCAGTATTTTAACATCAACTCCCAAGCAAAGCCAATGAGAAAGCACAGAGGAACCCGTCTGCGCCCTCCTACTCCCGCCCCTCAGCATGATGGGCTTCCATGACTCGGTCCATCATGATTACTCATTCTGAGTAATCATGAGAGCAAGGTCAGGTAGGCACAGTCTGCAGGACCAGCCACACCCCTGGTCTTGCCTTGCTGGGCGTGGGGCTCCTCTGCGCTCTGCGTCCTCAGCCACTTCCTGTCAGCCCACCAGACAAAATTGTCAAGGACACACATGGTCTTTTTGAATGGAGAAATTTATTAGCCCTGGTGTCTGACTGGGGCAGGGAGGTTACGAGACCAGAACAGCAGTGAACAGTAGTTTCAGGGTTCTTTGATAGACTTCTTACTTCCCGATTAACATACGACTGGCACAGGTATACAGAAGCAAAAGTTAGCTGTGAACAGGAATGGGGTGGGGGTACATTCGCAGATTACAGAGCAAGGGGGGTATTTAGCATATATTCATAAGTTGTACAACTGCAGCATTATCTTATCAATAGTTTCCCCGCAGGCTTCACAGCAGAACAATGGGTGTTGTTTTGTTTTGTTTTTATCAGAATGAGGATGCTAGGCTCAGGAATAAGGGGAAGACTGGAGCCAAGGGGGGGCCGAAGGGTATGTGCCAGGACTCACACTCTCATGCTCAAGCTTGTCTCATAAACGTCTCCGTTACGCATTCACGCACAGGAGGCCTCTGGATTCTCACGTCTTTCAGGCCTCGACATCCCCACTTCAGACTCACGTACCACAGCAGACCTGGGCGACAGAGGCACCCTGCCCCACCAGCTACACACAACCCGCCGGCTGGAATAAGTGTCTCTGGCACCAGAGACTGGGCCTGTTGTGTGACGGGCTCGGCTGTCCTGAACATTCCTCTCTTTGGAGTATGTCAATTGTCATCAAAATCCAGCCATGTTAGATGCTGTCAATTGTGAAATTCTGTTGCAGGCCTTGCACAGAACATACAGCTTCATTTAGGAGACGGTGCGCGCCTCAGGGCAGAAGCCAACTGTCTTCACCACTTTCCTGTCACTAGACATCTTATCTAACACTCGCGACTGGAGGAGGAGAGCTTTATTTTATCATTTTTCTCATTTTCAGAGGTAGCAGTCAATGTACAGTCTGCCAGATCCGAGAGGGAAAGAGAAACAGCCCCAGTACAGCCTGAGGGAAGGCAGCTGCTGGCCCAGCGGCTCCAGGAAGCAGAGAAGGGAGGAGCCGGAGCGGGAGACCACCCTCCAGGTCACACCCCCAGTGGCCCAGCCCTCCCATGTGGCCCGCCTCCTGACAGCACAGGAAATCAATGGTAGGTGAGTACAGCGTCTCTGTGGTCTGATCACCTTCCAAACACGTGAGACTTCTATGGAGGGAATTTTAGATTTAACTGTAACAGTGACTCTTTTTTTAAAAAATGCATATTAGTCACACAGAAAGTGGGTTTCATTTAGATGTATTCATACATGCACATAACATACTTTAAATATTTTTATGTTTCCCCATTATGCTCCTCCCCTTCGTTCCTTCTTCCCCATCCTTCCCTCTTCTCTGGTTAGTCTCTTTTAGACTTTATGATCGTCTCTCTATTTCTTCTCTCTCTGTCTCCGTTTTTCGTATTGTGTGTGTGTGTGTGTGTGTGTGTGTGTGTGTGTGTGTGTGTGTGTGTTACATTTCACATGTGAGAAGAAGCACACAATGTGTGACCTTGTGAGCCAGGGCTTACTTCACTTACCACGCTGAGACCAGGTCTTATCATCCTGATATCATCACGTCCCAGCACGGTGCCTGGCTTGGCTACCACATGGAAAGACTTGGCCTCAGCCATCCCCCTGCCATAGCCCCCTACCATGCAGAGCTTCCAGAGGTGCTTCAGAAAACAGCAGGACGGCAGGATACGTGTGTGGGCGGTGAGGGGAAGGATTCTGAGAACGACTCACAGCCATGCGGCTTTTAGTGTAATAATTTTTAAGTTCAAGCACACAGTGTCTTTCAATCAGTCTTTGCATGTTTAAAATTATGATATATTTGATTTGATGTGATAAAGCCTTTAGATTGATTTTATCATAATTTTATTGCATATATGTGATATACAAAATCTAATGCATATTTTTATGAGATTGATCTAGAAAGAACAGGATTAGTGGAAATACTAGGAAGAGACCCAGCTCTGGACCCAGCAGCCCAGAAAGGCCCCTTTGGCAAAGGGTCCTGGGAGCTAAGAAGAGACAGAGATTGAGCTGCTGCTGCAGGTGGGCAAGGCACATCCTGGCAGAGGCATGAGCCCCTAAGGATGGTTCCGAGCTGGGAAGGCATTTGGCTTCCAGCCTGCTTGGGACCAGGTGCAAGCCTGTGGCCCAAACCCTCTTAGCCAGTGTACCCGCTGGAGATGAGGACTCAGGCACAGTGACACGGCGAGTGGATATGCTCCAGATGAGAGACAGCGGAGAGTGGGTCCTGGGTGGGAAGCCCCTGGCATCATTGTGAGGGCTGTGGTGTGGCACTGTGCTTCACGACCAGAGCCCTCCACCTAGGACACAGTCCAGCTGCTCCCTGGCTCCATCTGCAGATTCCAGGAGTCTCGAGTATCATTTACTAAGTTTCTTTCCTGCTGAAACCAGCCGCAGTGAGCGCCATGCTTTAGCACCCAAGGGATGTAGTGATTGATTCCAAGGTTGTCTGATTCCAACAGCCCCCAAGGAAATGAGACACAAGGACTATGGGCAGGCTGGCCGCTTCTAAGCTAACAAGCATTAACAACAGACCCCAATTTCAAAGTCTTAATTTGTCAGCTCAAGGCACCGGCAGGGAAGGAGGGCCGTCCTTTGATTTCTGTGGCTGCACTGGAAAGCTCCTTCCTCTTCGCTGCAGACACAGCGCTGAGATAGCCAAAAAGCACAATCAGGGCTCAGACCCGAAGTTCAGAGTCAACAGAATTCGCAGCATTGCCTGATGTGTGTGAGCCGTCAGAGAGGAGTGAATTCGCCCTGCCCTGCTGAAGGGACTCTTAATATTTTCATCCAAAGTAGGGACCCCATAAAAGGGCCCCAGCAGTCCTTGCACCCTGCTCCTTGCTGTCTGAAGATAGCAACCTAAGCAGTCATTGCTGCATACATCGTGTAGGATGTGTCAGGAATACTATTTACGCTATCAGGAACTTACAAAATTGAGCTTTTAAGAGACTGCAAAGTATCTAGAAAAAAAAATGAATGGCGAGTTCCCTAAAGTCTTAGCTGTCCTCCAAAACACGAAACTCTATGACTGACTGCAAGAATGCGGGTCCCAGGTGGGGCTGGCTCTCCTTTGAGACTCAGGCACAATTATGAGGTGGGAATGAAAAACACAGTGTGTGCATAAACTTTTAAGTTTTAAAAATCAATTATAGCAAAAAGCACATTGCCATGAATCCCTCTCAGAGCCCTCTCCCTTGCTTCACGCACACTTGTCCCATGGATCTTGTCACCTACTGAAGCTGTTCTGGGCGTCCTCTTCTTTCAGTGTCTTTACTTGTGTTGTTGGAGCTGCCTCGATGTCCTGAATTGACTAACAACATGGACCTTTTGTGACCATTTTGCCTTTGCAAAGAGCCAGAAATCCCATGGTACCAGATCCAGTGAATACGGCGGATGAGGCCATATCGTTGTGGTGTTCTCACGAGCCCACATTTCCACTGGAAGCCCTCACAGCATCATTCACCATAATTTTGATCTAGGCTAAGAGTCGCATGATGTGTACGTATCACAGGAAGTTCGGATGAAATTTGTCACCTTGATCAGCCTGAGGTGGGTGCTTCATTCCAGCAGGTAGCTTTGGGTACAGCAGGGTTGAACTCAGGAGCGGCTTGCCCTAAATGGCACAGAGATAGAGGAAGTTCTCCAGTGTGGTGGCGCAGATGGCCAAGTCTCTGAGGGATAAGGATGGAGGAGAGGGACCTGCCCCCCTATCTACCCATCCAATTGCACTACAGAGCCTGACGGGATGGATAAGGAAACAAAGAGTCCATCCACGTGTTCTCTCCAGACTGGCCACTGACATATAAAAACACAGATGAACTGAAAGTCAGTGGGTGATAAAGGACATACCACGAGTTAGTGAGTATAACGAAGCTAATTTGGTTATCTTAATTTCAGATAAGATAGGCTCGAAATAAATACAGCAATGAAAATAAAAAGGTATGTTTTATAATTATAAAAGAATCATTTTAAGAAGAAGACATCATATAAAATATGTGAAGTAAATCAAAATACATTATGCAATAATTTACACAATTAAATAGGGGCCCCATCGGTACAGCATATGAATATTTACCTGTTCCTTCCTGGCTTTTCACTTAGTGTAATGCTCTCAAAGTTTATTCAGGTTGTAGCACAGGTCATGATTTTACCCCTTTTAGGTATAAAAAGTATTCCATTCCATGAATATGCTGTATTTTTACTTATCAGTTCATCTGTGGATGGACAGTTGTGTTACCTCCACCTACAATCTAATGAGAATAATGTTGCTCTGAACACAGGCTACACATATCTCTTTGCATCCCCAATTTTAGTTCTTTTGGGTAGATTTCCAGAGGTACAATTTTTGGGTCATATGATAATTTCATATTTAATATTTGAGATTCAGAAAAGTTTCTAAATGAATAAAAATAAACACCTAAGATCACAGAGGAGACTAAGTATTTTGAAATACAGTTACTAAAATATTTAAACATGAATATGTATAATAGTGACCTGTTCTTTACTAAGGTATTAAAACAATGAAAACCCATTTGAAATATAGGCCAATTAAAATTATTTTTAACTTTTTAAAGATTATTAGAAGAAAGACTGTTGTTACTAAGTTTGGGTAAGAAAGTATGAGTTGACGTGAAACTCATCTTGACCTTTTTAAAAATAATTATGTGTTAAAAATCCCAACATTTAAAGGCTTATTGTTGCCAAGGGAATTAGTTTCAAAGCTTGCTTAGTGAGGCAAGAATAGAATTCTTTCAAGAGGCACCAGATTTCTCCAAAGCTTCAATTATTTCAATTATGGCAGATTATTTCTGTCTTCAGATCAATGAGTTCATTTCTGGGTAGGTCAAAGTCTTTAACATTTTTTTATATCAGAAAGAAGATAATTGTAGATCTCTAATTTTAATACCATCAAAATAAGGGAAAGAAAACATTTGAAAAGGCTCTGAAGTGTTTTCTGGTGCTCACTATTTCTCTATTCAAATACATTCGTGGAGAACTCTCTATCCCAGCTTCACATTGGAAAAAACACTTAGCTTGATGTTTGAAAGCTTAGAAAGATGTTGACCCTCCTCTCTCTTCTTCTGTATTAGCAACTTACCCAAGACATCATGTCAATTTTCTAGAAGTATCCATCATAGTAGTTTCAAAACCTTACACTAAGAGACTTATTTCACTGATCCAGTTAAACATGTCAGGCACGTAAGCTGACTTGGGGATAAATCTTCTATTATCTTTCTCATTGCTAGAACACAATGCTCAGCACTCACAACTTAGAAGAGGAGGGGTTTGATTTGGCTCATGATTCAGGGGGCTCAGTCCATGGTCCGCTGTCTTCAAGGCAGAAACTTCATGGTAGGAGGACATGGCGGGGGAAACTGTCCACCTCAGGTACCCAGGAAGCGCAGAGCCAACACAGGACTTGAGGAGGGAGGTACACCTCTGAAGGCACTCCTTTAGTGACTGTCTGTGATATCTCGTGCCTTTTTTGTGCAAAGTCATTTCTTATGTCTTGGAGCGTGTTAGCATTTGTGCTAAAGTTTTTACCCCCTTAGAGAACCACTAGCCTTTTCCGGTTGCCTCTCTGTTCATCTGCTTCCGTCTTCTACCACTCTCATCAGAGCCTTTCCCCCTGGAGCCCGGGAAAGAGTGCAGTTACGTGGAAGAAGCACCGCAAAGCCGTGCTGCGTGGAAAGGACCTGGGTGCATCCCAGAGGAGGGCCCTGGCCCAGGTTTCCGTGGTGCAGCTCTTGACATCATTCTCCTTCAATTTCATTTCACTGTTTGCTTTTTCTCTTTCTCTTGGCCACCTGGTCAGAGTTCACAGAGAAAAGTCTTCCAACTTCCTCCTGAGGGACTATAACTTTAACATTCAGTATTCTGAGATTCTGAGAGCCCCGTTGGGGAACCAACCTGGAATTGTCACCCCAGAGGAATCGCTCCTGCTCACACTCTGGTTCGGCTGCTATGACCACCATGCTCAGTGATTCTTAACAGATTTTTGAGCATTGCTCCTGCTTTAGGCTGTCGCTCATACTCCGGTAGACATCGTGTCCTGAGATTTGGGGATTCTGCGGTAAACACTGGGTTGGTTTCTCATTTGTGCCTCTGTCAACTTGGCATTCAGTGTTGTTAATTCTAATTAGTTAATATCATTTCTTTTTTAGCTTTCCAGTTTTCAAAATTATATCTTAATGGTATCTTGACTCCTCTAACCCATTATATGAACTTATGCATTTTGTCATTAATATGATCTTTCCGTCCTTTTCTGTTTTTTGAGGGTACTGAAATAGTCAAACTCAACCTCCAAATTTTACCCAGTATCTCTACTTAATGGTAGAATTATTTATTTTCTTCAGCAAAATTAAAACACTATTTTTACAGTGATTCTGGAAAAGAAGATACTTTTATTGGTCATTTTTGCTCAGTTAACTAACATTTTTGTCTTGTTTAAAAATTCTATTTTTGAAGACTTCATTGTAAGCTTCTATTATCTCAAGAGTGTATTTTCAAAACTTAGCCAAATTTATAAATTATTCCAACTGTTAGGATTTTAATGTCTGTGGATAATTTGAAAGTTACGCTGATGCTTTCCAATATATTTTCTTATTTTGGAGAGTGTAACTCATCTGTGACTAAACACTAATACTGCAAGTAGTTCTGGAAGTGATGGTGATGTTGGAAAGAAATGAACCTATGACAGTATGTGGTTAGGGCTCTGGGACTGGCGGAATTGACAGAGATTATAAAGAAAAGGGACTTATTTGAAGCACTGACAAGTCAGAGGAGATAGTCCAATATGGCGGTCTACACAAGCGAGAGCTGGAGTCGTGAGTTAGAACACCCTTCCAGGACTGCAGGACAGCCAGTGCGAGTTGACTGCAGATCTTGGTTGCTAAAAGTAAATGGCAAAGACAGGAGAATGGAGAAATCTGTGACGAATATCGGCAACTTGTAGCAAGTTCATGTGTAGCTCAAGTCCATGTCCATAGATAGTATCAGAAGCCAGAACTTTCCCAGGAAAGTCTGTAACAATCATTCTTCTTCCCGCCTCTTATTTGGTTCAAGTTTCCAGGGGGGCCTCCCACATCCAGGGTGGGAGTTCTTCCCTCATTCACTGACCCACAAGTCACTCATACACATCAATAAGCTCTACCCTGAGTGTTTCCTCATTTGTCCAAGTTGACATTATCCCTTCATCAGGCACAGACAGACCCTCAGCTGAGGAAGATTTATCCATTAATTGAGCAATTTTCTACTCTAAAGGGCTCTTATGGTTTAGATATAGAATTTCCTCCCTACAAAAAACTTCATGGGTTTAGAGGCAGGATTTGGAGGACGTACTGATCATGGGGCACTGCGCTCATCAGCGATGGATCCATTGATGAGTTCATGGCTCATTGTGCCGTCAGGAGGCTGGGCCTGGTGGGAAGAGCTACACCACTGGAGGTGTGACTTTAAAGGCTACACCTCCCTCTGAGTTGCCCTTTCTCTCTCTCCACTTCCTTGCCTTTCCTCGGTGCCATTTATACCTTGGCACCAAACCACTATGGACAAAATTCTCTGAAAACCGTGAGCCAAAATGAACCTCTTCTCTACGTTGCAGGTTTTGGGAATTTTGTCCCAGATGTTGCTGGAAGGCCACTGTTGCATGAATCCAAGAACATGACACCTGAGGTGGCTTGGATCTCGAGGGTCCCCCAAAAGCCCCATGTATCTGGAACTATGTGTCATTGGGGGGTAGGAGCTGGCTGGAAGGGCTGGATGACTGGAGTTTGACCTAGAAAGATTGAGGTTGCCCAGGGCAAAGCTTTCAGCTGTGTGTTATTGACTTGTGAGTCAGGAAATGAGTGAGGAGCACCCACCCTGGGAGCTTGGAGTAATTAAAGGAAGAGGAAATATTGTTGCAGTGTCTTCCTGAGAAAGTGCTAACCGAGCCAGTCTGCAGACTTCGCTTGGCTTCTGTCTGCAGTGGGGTGAGCACTTCTCCAGCCTCTTCCATGTACCTCCACCATTGCCGGCTGCCCTGTGATCAGACTGTGTGAAACCTTCTTAAACTGTGAACTAAATAAATCTCCCCTCCCTTAAATTGTGGATGTTGGGTATTTTATTCACAGTGACAAGAGAGTAATTAACACAATAGCCATGACTAATAAAATGTGAGGAGCTGTATCTTGATATGTCTCCCCTAGTAACTATATGCATGTTTCCATAGCACCATTCTAACAAGTATTTAAAATAAAATTAATGTAAAAAAGACAAAGCAGTAGCTTGGTGTCACAAGGTGTACCTGGGACCCTGCACAATTCATTATCTTTCTTCAGAGTGCCTCACATTTTCATGGAATATCATATCAAAATAAGAACCTTAATACTAATAAATTTAAATGGTACCTTTTCAGCCTAGGAGACACTTTGCTCCAGTAGGTAGAGGGTCTTCCAGCTGAAATAGCCATTGCATAGCAAGAGGGAAACTTTTGAGCTTTCCTGGCTAGTGGAACAACTTTAATTTGTGGAACTCAGCTTCAATTAAATTACTTGAATTCAGAAATGTTGAGTATTACATCTTAGAGTATCCCTTGAGTAAAAATCTTTTCTTGGGGGCACTTCTCTTTCAGTAAATATGGAAAGCTCATTCTTGAGCTATGTACTCTGCTCTAAGAATATAGCATTGAAAGACTGTTAAGAAATATTAATAAGATATTAAAGGACTGAGCCAAGCACAAAAGTCAAAGGCATGGCTTATGGCTCTGAAGTGGATCAGAAACTGAAAGGGCTCATTAGGGTTGGCTCTGTGTCAGCAGAGACTTTGAGACCCAGAGAGATGAGCATTGGCCCAGAATTCCTTCCTCACAGTATCAGGTTCAATGCCAGGCTCCATCATGGACAAAAGTTTCAAACCAGCACTCTGTCTCGTAGAGTCAAACGGTCTCCCAAACTCAGGCCAAGATGGCTACAAAAGTCTTGCCCACCTCTGACTGGGCTTTGGGGAGGAGAGAAGCAATGTGACAGGAGATGCAGGGGACATAGACACGTCTCCTAGGCAGGAGAAGCTTAGCGACAGCATGTCACCCAGTAGTGCCCCTCCCCCCCCCACCAAGTCAGTGTGGTGAAGGTTCCCAAACCAATTCCTAACATATGGTCTGGTAGACTTAGACTGAGTTACTGAGACATTGGATAGAGGAAAAGGTGGAGAGAGAGAAAGAGATGGAAAGGGAGAGGGAGGGCAAGTAGGGGGGAGAGGAACCAGGCAGTCAGGAGAAGAAGAAAGTAGGAAAAAAAGGAAACGAAAAGCAAGAAATAGAACTTAGCTCAAAATGAGCTTGGAAATTAAGAGTAATAGAGAAAGACAACGATAGCAATTGTCAATTTTTAAAAGAAAAATAAGTAAAATACATCTATAAAAAGAATAAAAACATTAAAAAGTGACAGAAATAAAATAAAAAATAAACACGAAAAGAACCAACTACAAATCAAGAGGTCAAACTGTCATCATTGAACTTTGGGAATCGGTGCATGCCTATGATGGCTATGATGCTGGGAAATGGACACATGTCATTGTAAGCTTGTCCAATCCCATACAGTGTACAGGACTGAGAGCGACCATAATATAGACTCTGGATGCAGTGACAATGACGTGGTAATGTAGTTCATCAGTTAACAGAGGTGCCACGTGCTAGCTTTGTCTTGGTTTGGTTTCATTTGCCTTTTGAGGTACTGGAGATTAAACTCAAGGACTTTGCCCTAAGCCATATCACCATTTTTATTTTTTATTTTGAGACAAATTCTTGCCAAGCCACAAAGCTCCCCAGGCTAGGCTAGATCTTGCTGACCTCTGCCTCAGCCTCCCAGAGTCCTGAGATTGCAGGCATGTGTCCCCATATCTGTGCCAATACCTCTAGTTCAGATGGCATCAAAATTAGAAAATATTGCTAAAATAATTATTCCTAGATTGCCATTTATTTTTCCCCTCAGTACTTTTAAGATATAATTATTCCTTTATATTTTATCATTATGGGCAAAAAAGATGCATCCATTCTTTTCTTCCTTGGTTGCCCAGAGGGGCAGCTCGTGCAGAGATGCCAGGCCAAGGCTGGATTCTTTCCTTTCGAGCATTTGTGTAGCTTTTGCCTGGTGGGAGTAGACAGAAACAATTTGCTACTTGCTAAAGCTTCATATGCAAGAGTAAAAATGTGACTCTGTTCTTCCCCAAAAAATAAAGGTGTATATTTTTACTTATTTCAACTTTTTTAAAGTATAATTCACTTAAAGTGCCTATGTCATATGGATATAGATCAATGGATTATTATAAGCTGAACTTGTCATAATCAGCAACCTGGCCCAAATGAGAGAATTACTGCTACCTCAGGATGACCCCCTTCTGTCCCTTTAGTCACAGCTGACCGCTGAGGACAGTCCCCGTCCTGACCCATCAACTGACAGCCCTATGTTCATGTCGGGCTAAGTGGAACCGGGTAGCGCTGATGCGGACTCTGCCCAAGTCCATCACACTGCTCAGCCAGGATTCTGGCCAGTGGGACTCGGGTTGTTCCCAACTTGGGGTGAAGCTTTATGACCATTTCAGGGCAGGCCTTCTGGTGAACACAGATGCACACGTCCACAGGTGGCACAGCCATCTCTCTGCATCCCAGGGGGGCCGGATACCTCCTCCCAGTTCAGAATCCGAGGATGCTCCCGTCCTCAGTTGCGCAGTATCTCCATAGAACCTACACACATTTCCAGTACTGATCAAGTCATTTTTAGATTATTTAACAACTTCTAGGACAGGGAAAAAATAGATGTTCATGCTGTATCGTCAAGGAGAGGAAGCAATGACAAGCGCTTAAGTCCCCAGATGTTCAGTACTCACACAATTTTTAAATCCAGTATTTGCAATACATCAACAGTTAATTTTTCCTTTCTAAGCTGTACCTCTAGCCACCAGAGAACCTCCAGGACTCTGATCACTTCAACGGGCAGAGGCTTACGCACTGTCCTCCCTGGGACCCATCTTGCCCCCGAGGTGCGAGGTTCCCTCAGCCACTCGTGGTGCCCGGCTCTGCCTTCCGCCCCTGCCAGCTTTCCCGCCGTCTTTTTTCTCCTTATTTTATTGATATGTATTCATGCAAAATTTAAGGTTTACAATGGAGTTGAGCCTTCTATGCACATATGTATCTTGTCAAGGTGACAAGGGCTTTCCCACTCTCCTTTTGTCCCTCCTCCTCCCCTCCCCTATCCGACCCCCCTGTTTCACTTTGTTTTTTTTTAAGTTCCATAGTTGTGCTCTGGGACTCTCATATCAGAGAGACTATTCGATGTTTTCCACCATCTTGCTCTGCCTTCCTGAAAGCCTTCCTGATGTCCAGTCCCGGGCCTCATTACCCACAGGTGATTTAAAGCAAAATCAAGGGTAGATTTTTTTTTTCAGTTAAAAATCCTCAAGTAAGTTCCAAGAATAATGTTTTTTCACACAGCTAAGCATTCCTTAATCATGGGACACACTCGGAGAAATGGATCGTCAGCAGTGGCACTGTTTCTCCAACGTCGCATTGCACAGGTGCACAAGCCTCCGGGCCACAGCTCGCCACCAACCCGGGCTCTGTGACAGCCACCGCCAACCCCGAGCTCAGTGCCCACTGCAGCACTGTGAGGTGGGGACCACCCTGTTAGTGAATTCCTCGTTTCCATCCATTCATCAAGCAGGATTCTGTAAAATAAAATTGTCCTTCCCCTTTAGGGTGGTGCTTTCCCAACAACAAATTAAATACAAGTAGCCAAAATGCACCTGACTTGACACTTTGTGTCTTTCCGTGTGCCACGGAAGTGTATGTTATTTCTTAAGGATCTTTATAGAAATAAGAAGCCAGCTGGCATATGCTGAGACAGATGCTACCCGCAGAGCAAAGGTAAGTGGCAATTAGCTGCGGTGTAAACACCCAGCTTGGAGAGCCTGGCGTTTCTCTCGGCTTCTCCCTACGTGTAACAGCGCAGTGTATCTGAGACCACATACATCTGGAGACTGTAATCACAGTCACCGCGATGCCACGCCATACCTCGCTCTCCTATTTGCTAAGCTTAGCCAAGCCCGGAAGCTAAGGGAGGCCAACATCTACCAGTCCCTTCTGCAAACTTGTCCTGGAGAGGAATGACATTACAAAAACAATACTGCTTCTAATAAGAAATGACATTTCTTTTTCATCCTGTTAAAAGTTTGATGTCCACAAACGTGTAAAGCCAAAAAAGGTTTTTTGGTGTTTTTCCACTGGGTTTTTGTTACCGTTCAAAGAAAGAGGTTGGGTTGTCTTTGGTTTATTTTAATGTCACTCTGGTTATAATTAAGGATGGATGGGCCTAAAACTGGTTGTTTTTATATGTTTTATACCCTTAGTAAAAATATCTTGGGTGCACATAGACTCAGAATCTACTTTGTCTTGAGCTTTCTTTTTTCATTTTTAAGTGATTATGTAAACATTTACGTTATTTCAGGATTTATTTACACTTGTCTTAGCGAGACTCATTTTTACAGTATGACTTTGGATGGACTAAAAATAAAACCAAGTACTTGAGCTTATAAAAAAAAAAACTGGATTCCAGAATCTCATTATAGATTCTACCAGATGCTTTCTTTAGAAACCATAAATTCAAATATAATTGTAGTTCAAAACCAGTGGGTTTTCCTCTGAATTTCCCTTCGCTGTCTGAGCACTGGGGATATACTGAGCCTAACTCCCTCCATTCCACATGACTTTTGGTACCATGGCTTTTAGTTGTAGGATGAAAGCCAGTGTTGCCAAAACTCAGAAACTTGATTTATACATCTATTTTCCAAGTCCGTTTTCTCAGAAAATGGTCCTCCCTTTCTTTCACTCCTCTACCAGGACTTTGCAGGCATCCTGGACATATGCCCTTAATTCCCCAACCCCTTCCCAAATCCTGTTCATCACATGCTGTTCCTCTCAGCCAAGGCCACATCACCTCTGGCTCATGTTTGTGCAATGACCTCCAGAAGCTAGCAGATCTTCCCACACACATTGTTCACTTAAAGCCAAAGGGATCTCTCCAAGAGAAAGCTGGATCATTTGAATTCCTGTAGTAGTCAGCCTTCTGGTGCTGGGATGAAGTACTCGGCATATACAATCAAAAGGATAAAAGATTGATTCTGGCTCCCGGTTTCAGTCCTTGATAGGCCGGCTCTGAGGCAGAAACATCAAAGCCAGCCAACTCATGGCATCCTGGAAGCAGAGCGCATAGAAAGGACCAGAGACAGAGGAAGGATTGGAACAAAATGCACCCTACTTCTTTGAACTGGGCTGTGTCTCCTAATAAAACCTCCAGCTACGAATACACCAGTAGATTGCTGAGATGTTCCCTCAATGCACTTTTGATCTCATTGTATAAAATTACGCACTGGAAACCCTTATAGGAAAAAGCAAGGTTAGGATACAACACTCAGAAATTGTATCAGTGACACACTAAAAAAGACCAAAAAAAAAAAAAAATGGTAGCACACGTTTACATATATTAGATGATTGAGAAAACGGATATGTCAATTTACTTTGGACAGGGACTGAAGCTGGCTTGTGGAACTTGTGAAGTGGCAAAAACAGGGTGGTCCCAGATGGAAAGGATGACTGAGACCCTGAACGGGGCTTACGCTGCACACAGTGAGCCGCGGGGGATGCTAGCTGGTCGGGGATTCGTGAGTGTGGCTGTGCGTGTGCATGGGGGCGTGTGTGCGCACGTTTTGCGTGGTCTGATCTAGCTCTAGTCAGCTAAGCGCAGATTTCCGCATCCGCGTGGTGTTTTCCCAGAGAGACAACTACCCTGAGGCCGGTGCTCGCCCCTGGACTGCCACCGGGGAGAAGCACGCACTTCCTCAACTGCGCTCTCTCCTCTCCTGACTGTGGAAGCAACACAGCCCGCAGCCCAGGGCGCTGCCGAGTGGAGTGGCCACGATGACTCCCGGAGCCGGCTTCACACTCGGGCGGCTCGCCCTCAGGTCCCTCCCCTGCTCAGAGGACTATACATCTTGTCTTCCGGCCCCGTGGGTCTCTGCACTTACAAATCCCCTCCACACTCAAAAAGCAGGCGCCCTCGTGGGATGAAAGTGCAATGCTCAGTCCCCACTTCCAAGAAGTTGTCATTTAACTGGTGACAGCTAACAGCGCTTCTTTGGTTTTGTGGCTGTGTTGTTTTTGTTTCGTCGCTATGTTTATTTGTTTGTTGAGTGATTTAGCAAAGCCGAGTCTAGAGGACACGGCTGCAGACACCTGCAGCTGAGTGGAGTGAGAGCCAGGCGGGTCCTGAGGAATCCTGCAGGCAGCTGGCCCAGTGCCTGGGAACCCCGCACCAGCTGGGGGGAAAGGAGACAGAATGAGCCAAAGTGCTCAACTGCGCCGGATTTGAGGGAATTTTAATCAGGTCTTGAAAACAGATAATTATTATTTATCTATTTGTTTATTTAGGTATTTGAGATTGAATCCAGGGCCTTCACACTAAGCTACATTTCCAGATCCTTCTAGTTCTATTTTGAGACAGGGTCTTGCTAAGTCCTTAACATGCTCTTGTGTTCCTCCTGTCTCAGCCTCTCCGAGTGCTGGCATGACAGGTAGGTATTACCATATCCGGCTTCAGATTTCGTATTTCCGAGCTGACTTAAGTACTGTGCCCAAAGTGCCTATCTGTGAATTCTAAAATGTTCTTGTCTCAGAACAGGAAAATCAGCATTAGAAATCCCACTAGGCATGTAAGGAAAGCGTCAGGTGAGTGGAAGGCGTTTACAAACTGTGATGTCCATAGAGCAGACAAATTGATCATTTTGATCATTTCCTCTGATGGTTGCAAAATTCAGAGTCGAAGTCAGTTCACGACACCAGCTTGACAAGGCGACTGTCAGGGAACGCGCCAAGAATTATTTGAGTCTTCTCAGCCACATGAGGTGGGCAAAGAGCCGTGTTTTCCAGTGTTTATTTTATTAAATACCAGTTTCTTGACATTGTATTGGAAATGTCAGGTGAAATCAAAATAGTGATTCTTTCTTTCTTTATCTTTCTTTCTTTCTTTCTTTCTTTCTTTCTTTCTTTCTTCTCTTTCTTCTTTCATCCTCTGGGGCTGTAAATCAATCCCAGGACCTTTGCACTGAGCCACCCCTCCAGCCCATTTTTATTTTGATTTTGAGGCAGGGTCTCTCTAAGTCACTAACTTGCCCAGGTGGTCTTGAACTTGCAATCTTCATGTCTCAGCCTCGGAGAGTACTGGGACTGCGGAGTACATCGTGGATCTTTGAAAAGAGAACGATGCTGTTTGCAGAGCACTGCTTTTTCTTTCTTGCTGTCTCTAGATTTGTGCTCCAAAAATGACACTTTTAGAAGCCGCGGTTGAAGGACTGAGAAAACAGAGACCCAAGTAATTCTGTCTTCCCCCGGCTTCTGTCCCTCCAGATGTCTGATTATGCCCCAGGCTGTTGCTCATTTTTCTGTGTTGTGGCCTAAAACTTTTCATTAACATCGCATAATTGCACATTAACATACATTTTATGCAAATGCACAAGTGATCTACCCATGTGCAAAGACCCCACCTCTCTCCTACAGTAGAGGTGAGCACCCCGACCCATGTCTTTGGTCCTCAGGCTCAGGAGCCCCAGGCTCACTGCAGCTGCTGACATGGGTCTTAGGGGGCTGTCAGGCATAACTTTTCTGGTTGGTCTGATCCTCTCATCTCTAATACACTGAGCCTCCTCTCCGCCTTTGAGCAGGTGTACTGCAGTTTCAACACCTCCCTGATCAGTAAGATGGGCGATGGCCAAGTGACATTTCTGCGAGCATGAAGGCAAATCAGGTCGATGGGCTGGCCCAGCCTGGCAGCCGGAACGTCAAGTTGGCATTCTCAGAACCAAAGCTTTATGCTTCCCATGCAACCTGAAACGATTTATTCTCCTGGCTCCGTTCCGGTCGTATGAATCCTGAATTTAAATGCATTTTCTTGTGGATGGATTTCTGCTTCCTGCTTCGTAAATGATGCCAAGAATTTGATTCCCTGCGACAATCACACAAAAGTACCACCCTTAAGGTCAAAAATGGCCATTTCCTCGCCCTCATGGGACGGCGAGGTGCACCTGGAGCCCTGGGGGAAGGAAATCTTATCTTCCACGGGAAAAGGAAAGTCTAGAATAAAAGTAACCATCCAAGTGCAAGTGCGGAGCTGTCGGTGCTTTCACTCACGTGAGAGGGCGGAGTCTCAAGAAGCGACGGCAGGGGGCGCTGCCGCTGTCCCCACTGTCCACGTGGGGGCTCACACCTTTGCGGGAACCTCCTGGCCATCGCCTCTGCTGCCCAGGAATGACAGTCCCTGTGTCTGATCCAAGGCGAGGCGTGGGTGCTGTGAGATTCTCACAGTTCATCCAGGAAGCCCAAAGACTATCAAGAAAAGGTAAAAGATAAATAAATATACCAACAAATCAACGAAATAGAACAGAGACAGAATTGGTCAAAAATCCAACCTGCCATTCTGTGAAATGACCAGTGAAATGAAAAATGAAGAGGCTAGTCACAGATCAAATTCTCCTTCAAGAAGCCTCTGTGGACTTTCCTAAAATGATCCCATTGATTTTGTCGTTCTTTATTCCTTTTCTTTTACTTTTTCTCAGCACTAAGCTCCTCCACCCCTCCTTCTTCATGGTATTGGAGATCAAACCCAGAGCCTTCATACTACAATTTATCCCTAACCCTTATTTTTTTTTAAGACAAGAGTTTCATTAAGTTGGCCAGGCTGGGCTTGAATTTGTGATCCGCTTGCCTCAGCCTTCCAGAACGCTGAGATTACAGACATATGCCATCACGCCCAACTCACCAAACTGCTTTTTGTTCTTGATTTTGTTTTGATACAGTCTTGTTCTGTAGTCCAGGCTGGCCCGGAACTCATGCGTTGCTTTTTAATTACCTCCTGGCTACTTCTGCAATGTGAGCTCCCAAATCAGTGGGTGTTTTTCCGTCTTGACCACAATAACCGTCAGTACCCATTAATTGCACTGTGTGGAATATAGTAGGAACTCAATACTTTCTATTGACTAGATGGATAACTAGGAAGAAAAAGAGAAATGGCTCCCTGAAGTACTCATCATCAAATCAATGGACATTTGTCACAAGGTAGGAAAAAAATTAAGTTCTTCTCCATTGTCTTGGTTTGTTTGGTGTTGCTATAATGAAATGCTTGACACTAGGCAGTGGATAAAGGAAATAGGTGTATTTGGCTCACAAAGTGGTGTAACTGGAAGGTCAAAAGAGCAAGACAGGTGTCCTTAGGTTCATCACAACACTGCCGGGAAACAGAAAGGCAGCCTGTTCAGAAATGGGATCTGTGCTCCAGCAGGGAGCCAGGAGAATGGGAGGGTCCAGAGTCCCTCTTTATAACAACCCACTGTCACAAGGACTATAACCTACTTCTACCAGATCTTACCAACACCTACGAGACAGCATTAATCCATTCATTAGGTTGGAGACTCTACAGTCTACTTTCTACTAGATTCCTCCTCTTAAAAATGTCACTACATCAACACCACTACACCAGGGATCAAGCCCTCAGAACACAAACCTTGGAGGACCAAGCGTATCCAATCCGCAACATCTGTGAGCAGGTAAAAAAGCACGGAACAGAATCTGATGCCCGGTCTCAGTTTTAAAATCTTTCTTAGTAAAACTAGAATCAATTTTCTTCTTTAATATAAGGAAGAATATCTATTTCAAATTGGTGGTTCTCTTTGTCCATTTTGTGTCACCATAAAAGGACATTCGAGATTGGGTAAGGTATAAACAGTTGTTTTTGTGGGGAGCTGAGAAGTAACAGAGCCATCTTGCTGAGTCATCCCATGGCCCAAGTATAAGGGCAGGAGAGACCTAGGGAGCCAGAGGGGGCTACTTTTCCAACAAGCCCACTCCTGGATAACACCGCTAATCCAATCACAAAGGCTCTATGTTCGTGACCTACTCACTCTCAGTAGGGAACTTCCAGTGCTGTTGGCACTGCGGATTAAGTTTTCAACACATGAATTTGGGGAACATTTTCAAACCATAATAATGGTCTATATCCTATTAACAATGAGCCAGGAGAAATTGCCAAATGAAAGTTAGGAATGAAAAAAATACAACATGCTGAAATATCAATTTATTTTTTTAAATCATGCTTTATTAACTGGAAGTCATAATTTGAACAATGTTGAACATGAAGAAGGCAACAACAACTTAAAAATGCACGAATCAAAAAGTATATAATAATCCAGAAAAATTCAAATGAATCTTTGTTTTCAGTACACTGAGAAGTACATAATTGAGAAATTTAAAATTATATTATTTATGCAATTTTAACTATCTTCTTGCCTATTTTTTTTTTGTTCATGCATGAATTCCAAATTCTATAGCACATTAGAGACAAAGAGTTTGGGGGATCAGTGAGCATCTATGCCCTCCCCTTTTTCAGAGGCTCACCCTTTTTCTAACAGACCATTGCTCCTCTTTGCACCCTGTAATTCATGTTGGGGCTTTTTTATGCCATTGTGTTTGTGGATTTCTATTGTCAGTCTTTTGTGTTTGGTTCATTTCACATGATTCTATAAAAATAAAAATAGGAAAGGTAAAAATCACTGCTATTTCTATACAATCATTCATCTGGAATAACTAAGAAAAATGACTGAAAACCTTTGTGACCTTGAACACATTTGTGTCTCAGCCTCATGCTTTCTTCCTCTGTAAGAGGAGAGGCTAACATCTCTAAGGCTCTTTTGTTTTGTCCTTAAAATTATTCTAAAGAAAACATTGGCTTTCTTTTCTGACAATTCCAATTTCTGTCCCCCAATGAGGATAGATGGTCAAGGATTCTGAAATGTAAAAATGGAATAATACTTAGGGCATACTTATCTGTCTACAGAGATCACTAACACAATTTTTTACAAAACAGTGAAGGAGAAGTGGCTATTTTTCAACATTCTTAATCGAGCAATAAATCAATAAAAATCTGAAACTGAATTTCAAGACATGCTTAGTACAATAAAATACAGACTCTCAGGCTTTGAGCCAAGGACATAAAATTTGGTGCCTATTTAAAGACCTAGCAGCAGAATCTCTGCACTGTCGTTGAGGAGGCCACTTCATGTCACCGAATCTCTTCCTGCAGATCTAAGGAAAGTTATATTTCTTCAATACTTGGCACCTCCTTCCACAGTTAATTGCCTACTCATTTAAAAATTTTCCAGTTAAAAATCTCCAATCGTTAGTCTTTGAGATGCAGGACGGTTTTCCACAGGAAAATCAGAAGAAAAGGCAGAGAAATTAAGACATGAGCTGAGTCACATTACTAGAAATGTGTGACTCAGCAAGAGGCCTCAGCCGCGTTCTGTGAACCTTGAGGTGACCAAGTTCTCAGAGGCTCGGTGCCTCAGCGTGCTGTGATCTCGTTGGGTAGCAAGGCAGGCTCATAAGCTCAGTAGCCCAGTCGTACTTGTCAACACTAAAAGGAACCTCAAGAAAGTCCTTTCAGCATCTCTAGCAACTCAGATCTCACCTGAGTTTAGACTCATCTTCATTCCAAGTATTTCACTAAATAGAATCTGAGCCACAAGCCGCCACTCGTGTGACTCATAACCGGAGACACATCATTTGTACTCGGGTGATGACTGTGCACGACATAGGAGACCCACAAGTGACTAAGATTTGTAGGTGTCAGAGACAAGAAGAAATCTAGAAGCCACGCCATCCTACACCTTCACTTAGGTGACTCTCCGGCCCAGGAAAGGGAAGCTCCTTCCTGGTCACCCAAAACATCTAGAATGCCTTCCCCCGGTCTTAGTTACTTTTTTTTTTTTACACTGAGACTCATCACCCATAATTTATGAAAGGAGAGATGTGTTTTAGCTCATAGTTTCAGATGGTCTCAGTCCATTCGTGGGCAGTGGTGGAAGGGCTTGATGGAGGCCCAGCCAGAGATAAGCAGTTCACCACAGGGCAGGACAGGAAGCTGGGAGAGTGAGAAAGGGCAGAATTTGCATATACTCTTCCAGGTCAAGTCCCAGGGATCCACCCCTTCTGACCAGACCGCACCTCTTAAAGCACAGGAAATCAGTAAATGGACCCTCATGATCAAATCACCTGCTGAGCATGTAGCTTTTGGGGACATCTTAGGTCCAAACCGGAACACCCTTCCATATTCAACATTCTCCTAATTAAACTGACCGTACCATGCATGACAAAGCAGTTTATCTTTTGGGGATTGGCAAAGACTTGGTTTTCACTAGGAAAATGTTACCAGAAAAAGTCTTCATCTCTATAGAGACTAGGAAAAGGGAAAGGTGAAGATTTCAACCAACATGTAGATAATTTAACAATTACGCGCACGTGTAGATACAGACATGCATTGCTTAACAATGGATGTTCATTCTGAGAAATGTTCCCATTGTGCAAACCTCATTGAATGTAGTTATACAGTCTAACATGGCCACAGTGTCACTAGGGGATGTATTCTGTACGGAACTGCTATCATATACGCAGTCCCCGGTTGGTCAAACACAATCATGTGGCACGTGACTGTGCATGTATGCATGACCATTTTTAAATATTTGGACATAATTCATAAAGAGGATCAGCCAGTTTTCAGGCTTTCGTTTTTCTGAAATGCTTATTGAATACAAAATACATGCCAGAAAGAGGGAAAATTGCATTTGGAATAAACAAACCAGGAACAACATGCAGCGTCCCCCTTGCAATGACACACCTTTGAACTGTTACTGGAGTTGTTTTGGGAATTAGAGAGCTGGCGTGGAAAGTGCCCAGGAGAGTCTGGCAAGGTGACAGACAATTGACTTTTCCCCAAAAACAAGTGCATGCATTTGCATCAGGGAAAGACTGCAGAGGCGGGATGACCCCTGTACCGGTCCTCCCAGCCAGTGTGGAGGAGAGGGTCAGAGAGTGCGTAGGACAGCCCCCGGGGACTGAGCCCACTCGTGACAGATTGTGAGGAGCTGACTTTGGGGGGAGAGACGAAGGAAAGAGCTATAAGCAGGCTCGTAGATCCTTGAACGGAGAAGAGCTTTGCGTGCCTGAAAATACGCACATGTGCCAGAGGTCCTCTCACAACTGCTAGTGCGCAGGGAACGAGGCAGAAGCGGGCCCAGAAAGGCAGGAATCACGGTCTCGGGAACTCTCCTCTCCAGCACAGTCAGGTTTGTGCCAGGTGAGCGTTATTTGACCTTAGGGTGAGAGCAGCACCTGAGTCTAAATGGCTCTTTGCAGCATTCCACGAGCACCTAAGGGCAGCAGGGATTGTATCAGTGCCAGGCACGGCCTCTGCCTTCAGCCTGGCGTAGAAGATATTACTAACCGCCTGAGGGCAGAGAAGTGAACATCACATTTCAACAGAGCTCGGGCTCCTGCAGCTGTCCCGGGGAAAGGAGGGGCAGGAGACAGAAGCCTGCGAGGAAGAAGGGGACAAGGGCTCGAGAGAAAGAAAGAAGGACGCGGAAGATGAGACGGAGCTCAGGAAAACTTTCCTCTCTAACTGCCTGTCCCCAAGGGAGGAAAGACCTCCACTAAGCCTTAATACACCCAGCACAGGCTGGAGCCTGGGGTGCTCCCATGAGCCACAGGGGAGTGGCCAAAAGTGAGGGGCCACGGAAGGAAAGGAGGAAGAAAGAGTCAGGTGAAGACCCTGCGGAGATGACAGAACTGCACGGCAAGCCACACATCCTCTTTCTTCCCAATACGGCTGATGAAATGAAGTCATCTACCTATCATGGCCACAGAATGTCTGAACAGAGGGAAAGTCGGACCACTGTACACAATGTGGCTGAAGAAAATATGAATGCCCGTTGCAATTCGAGTCAAGAAGCTAAACAAAAAATTAACATCATACTACAAGTTAAATATCCTCAATGATGCACCGTGGAGATATTTTTTCAAATCCTTAGAAATTCAAAAACTAATGTGCAAGAAGAGGAAGGAACAAGAGTTAATCATGACCAGGGCGGAGGACAAAACCAAACCGACTCTGAAGTGAATGACAGATTGCACAGTGCTCAACGGAATGTAGTCCGATGAAAAACTTAACAAAAATAATGTATCAAAAGAGGTATTTAAAAACAAAACCAACCAAAAACGCGATGAAGCACAAAAAAGGGGGTTGATAGGAAGCGGTTTAAAATAAGCCTAAAGAGAAGATCCAGGACATGTAACTGGAGTCCCTGGAGAGGAAAAACAAAGCAATGAACCAGAACTGATGCTTAATACTATCATTTAAAAACTTCCCAGAAATAAAAGAGCGTATAAATCCACCCATTGGAAAGATACACCACATCTGGCAGAAAATTTATTCCAAATGATCAATTCTGGTGCCTATCCTAGATAACAATAAAAATTTTAAAAGCCAACAGAGAAAAAAAGCACAGACTTCTCAAAAAAATAAAAACAGATAAAACGCAAAAGACAGCAGAGAGGCATTCTCCAAAAAAGAAAAAAAGTCAAGGATTTTATATGCAGCTTGTACGACAGATTCGATGTGTCCCCCACAAGCACACGTTGGGATTTTCACTTCCAATGTACCAGTGTTGGGAGGTAGAGGCTCATGAGAGGGGACTAGGATTGGGCTGTGAGGTCCTTGCCCTGGTGAACAGATCAGGGCCACGATCCCGGGAGGGTTCTCTGTGGCAGGGGTGGGTTCCTTCTGAAAGGATGAGTCTGGCCCCGTCGCCCCTCCTTCTCACCTCCTCCTGCCCTTCTACTTTCTGCCACAGGTGACAGCCTCACAAGGTGCCAGCCCCCATCTCGGGAGCCAGGCCTCATCCAGGACCGTAAGAACCCAACAAGTTTCTGTTCATTATAAATGGACTAGTCTCCTCCTGTTAGAGAGCCGCACAAAATGGACTCCTGCAGTTTGATTTTTAAAAATCCCCCCAAATCACACGTTCTCTATTGTCTCTCAGCTGATAGAGTCGTCAGGAGATAGGAGAGCCTCTAACAGGTGGAGCCTATCAGAAGGAATTTGGAGATGCGCCCTGGACAGGGACCCTGGTACCCCTCCCCTTCCTTTGGCTTTTTGCTTCCTTCTGGGTCTCCACCACGCCCTCCTTCCCATCATTCCCTGCCTTGCCACAGACCCAAAAACAGCGGGACCAGCCAACCGTGGACTTAAAATTTCTGAAACCTTGAACCAAACTAAACCTCTGTCTTTTAAGTGGTTTACATCAAGTATGTGTGCCAGCGATGAAAAGCTGTCTGACAGCCTGAGGCACACAATGTTTGCTTGAGCAAAGAATGTCTTCTAAGTCGGGCTGCCCTTCGAACCAAAACAACTTGAGGAACCTCCAACTAGCAGCCTGCGCTGCGAGCTTTGAAGGCTGGAAGGACACGGAAGCAAAGCGGGGAAGTCATCTGATTGGCCGCAGCGAGGCCCTTGCCCCTGCTAGGTTGACTGCCTATGACTGACAGATGCTCCGCTGTTTGTGATTGGCTGAAAAAATATGCGTGTGCATGTATGTGTGTGCAGTGTGTGTGTGCATTTATGCATGCCTGGACAGTACACCCACTTAGGGTGTTGTTTGCCACATAGGAACTTAAATTCCAAGACAGCCTCGGCGAATGAGCAGCTGAGTATCTGCTTTAGCGTCTAAGTGATCTCGAAGTATCAATGCAATGGAGAAAACCCACAACTCCTTACGGAACACCGCACGTTCAAGCGCTTCCGGAAGAGGCTACCACAGGAGGAAGTCCATCCTACCTGGAAATGACCGGGTCATCCTTCGGCAAAAGGATGATTGTGAGCAGGTAGTATATTTGCTTGTATATCTAAGCTTACAAGAAAAGGCCGAGGGCGAGGTGAAAAAATAACACCCAGCAGTATGTGGTATGCTGTACTAAAACATAAAGTATGTGACTAAAGTGAGTAAAATGAGAGCAATACTTAATTTATGGGTGACAAATGAACACTAATGATTGTCACTCAAAACTGAATTGTCCCCCACAAGATACCCATGTGTTAGTCATGAAGCCTCCGACATGATTTTTAAATGTCTCCGACGTTTTGAGCACACTGAACTCAATTACAATAATTTCTGATTCTCCACGTCCGGGTTATTTTTAGATTTGTTTTGACCCTTCCTTGTCTCCTCATCGCTGTATGTCTGGCCATCTCTGATTGGATGCCAGACCGTGTAAGTGTGGCCTTGTTGTGTGTGAGCATTTCATGTTCTTATAAAGATGATGGAGCTTTGTTCTGGAATGAAATTAAGTATTCAGACAACCGTTTGATCGTTTGGGGATGTTGTTGTGGAGATTCATTAAACATGACCAGAGCAGCTTCTCACCAGCGCTGATTGTTTTTCTGTATTTGAGCCATGACCTGTCTGGATGCTCTGTGCAATAATTACTCATTAGAGTTCTCCCGGCCGACTTTAGGCAAGGGATTCATTTTCAGGCTGTGTGAGCACTGGACACTGTTCCTTCCAACTGTTTTGAATCTTCCTCCTTCACAACCATATATTTCCCGTTCACACACTCCTCTATCCCCTGCTAGCCCTGAGGAGCCCATGGAAGGCCTCCGCTGTCATCTCCCCACGCGGGTCTCTCCTCTTCAGGCCTCAGCCCTGCAGACTCCAGCTGCTGGCCACCAGCCGGCTGTCAGGTCTGCACCCTCAGGCCAGCGAGCGCAAGGTCGAGCTGGCGCCCTCTGAGGCATCAGGCTTGGGACATCTCACCTGCTTCCCACCTTTGGTGTCACTGTTCTCACTGCCTGGAGGGCACTGTGTCCTACAACCTGTTGGGGTGTGTGCGTGTGCGTGTGTGTGTGCGTGTGCATGTGTGTGTGTGTGTGTGTGTGTGTGTGTGTGCGCGCAAGGATGGCACTCTACGTATTCTGAAATGAGATTACCAACTACCCTGTGCTCCGCAGTGACAGCCTCCCTGAGTCCTTGCTATGGAGCCAATTGCCTTCCTATTAGCTCTGATTCCTTCTGTTCATCTCCGTCAAATTCTTCATGGTCAAAGGAGCCTAAACTGTGTGTGGTGGTTCATACCTAGAATGCCAGCTACTCATGAGGCTGAGGCAGAAAGATCCCAAGTTCAAAGCCAATCTGATCCATGTAATCAGATACGGTCTCAAAAAAGATAGTGAGAGAGAGAGAGAGAGAGAGAGAGAGAGAGAGAGAGAGAGAGAGAGAGATTGGAACCCATAACGCAGCTCAGTGGTAGGGTGCTTGAGGTCCTGGATTCACTCCCCACTATCGCAAATAAATAAATAAAAATTAAAAAGGAGTCTAGCCCATAGCTTGTGGTTGAGTAGCTTGTGCTCTTCCTTACATAAAATCAGCATTTATAGTTTCCATAAATTTGTTGTTTTATTTAACTTTAAAAACCAACAAGATGGACATCACTGTTAATTTTAGAAGTGACGACATCTTGAGGAACGCTGGTCTGCTCACTCTTCCACGGCTAAGCTGCAGAAAGGATGTGTGCCCAGGGTGTGTGTTCTCAGGGCCGTGTGCCTTCCGTGACTTCTAAAGTCAGTGCTAAAATCACAAATTGTTTCTCAGCCATCTGGGGTACAATACGTGCCTTACAAACAACTCCAAACGCACAACCGGACAAACCCAGGGCAATTAACTTTCTCCATTTCCTCCTTGTTCACGCACTTTAAGAAAAAGACAGAAAAATAAATAAGCATCTTCAACTGCGCATTCACCCAAATCTAAATTATCTTCATCTACCTTTAGAACTCGGAGCTGAAGGAAAAGAAGGATATTAGTCCATACGTGTGATGTTCTGATCGGCAAAATTTTGCCAGGCACTGTGACACGGGCCGTAATCCCAGCACTCTGAGAAGCAGTGGCAGGAGGATCACAAGTTTGAGCTCAGCTTGGGCAGCTTAACAAGACCCTGTCTCAAAGTCAAAATCGCAAACCAGGCTGGGGATATAGCTCAATGTGAAAAAAGCCCTAGGCTCTATCCTCAGCCTTGAATAAAAATGACAAAATTTAATTAAAATAATATTTCCTGACACTTATTATTTAAAATCACATTTTAAAAAGTATACCTTAATCATTGAGAAATGCGATTCTTTAGATATGAAATACTACTTATCCATCAACAAAATGTAAGAATCAAATTTTTTAAATGTATGTGCCATTGGAAATGGTGTTAGCTAAATATTTTTTCAACCCTTGGAACCTGGGACATTCCATAGACGTGAGAAAGGACTGTCACAGAAAAGCTATGAAAATGAGCAGGTGTGCAAATAAGATTTTTTTGCGGGGGGAGGAGATAGCTTAACTTTAAAAAGTTTGCAAACATTTGTGACAGAGATGACTAGCTTTAGTTCTTAGTTACTTTTTCGTTGCAGAGACAGAATATCCTCCATCCACAAAATAAGGGAGGAAAGGTTGATTTTAGCTCAGTTTCAGAAGGTCTCAATCCAGTCACGAGGGCTAGAAAAGGTGGAAGCACGTGGCAAAGGTGTAGCTGGAGAAAAAGCTGTTCACCCCCTGGCAGGAAACAGAGTGAATGAGGAAGGGCAGAGCTGGCATATATCCTTCCAGGTCATGTCCCAGGGATCCACCCCTTCCGGGTCAAGCCCTGGTGATCTGACTCTTCCAGCCAGGCCCCACCTCTTAACAGCATATGGAATCCATAGATATTCCACAAAGTCCAACTACATGAGAATTTTGAGGGACATTCTAGAGCCAAACCATAACAATATTCTTTCAGTCCTTTGATCTCATGAGCGGCAGACTCCCCATCTTGCTCGAGATGTCAGTGTTCTTGGCTCGGAAGATGACATTTCCTAGCTTCTCTCACAGAGATGGAGTTCCATTCATGGACATGTCACTGGAGCATCTGAACACAGAACTTCCAGATAAAAGGCAAGGTCCTACTTCTGCCCCCAAGCTCCGCCCTTGCTTTCTGTGCTGTGACATGGAATGTGCAGGTGACAGATGTAGGTCCACCCCGCTGCCTAAATCACAAGGGACCTTGAGACAGAAGCTACGTGTTGAGGATGAAGCAAAGCAAGGAGCTTCAGTCTAAGATGACCATGGAGTCACCAAACCGAATCGGTCCTAGACTGCCTGTCTCCAGATCTGTTATAAAATCCTATCCGAAGCCAGTGTTCATTCCTGTCAGTCATAACCCAGTGCAACTCCAAGAATAAACCATGTTTAAGGAAGTGGAGCTCTTAAAAATACACTCAGGAAGGACACAACATTGAAGGAGCTGAAAAGTCACCCATGGGTCCTTCAGGGCCTCGGTAGCGTCCCCATCACCTGAGTGTCCTCAGTGCAGAAACCATGCGCAGGTACGAAAGGACTCAGAATTGAATAAATTTATAGCCAGCACAGGGGAATTTCATGTGCACCTCTGCAATCGTCAGGCCATGCGAGCTTATTCTCAGAAACAGATACAACCCCGGGAGTAAAAAGCATGTAAATTTAAAAATGATAGTAAAAATACTATTACTTTACATCAACATGGTTTACTCTGAAACAAAACATTTAAAAGAAATGGATATAAAATGCCCAGTAAAATCAGCTATAAACTTAAAACACAGGAGGAGAATACAGAATGTTGTAGTGTTAAAACAGACAATATTCCAACAACGTCTTGGGAAGATGCATTTTTACCAAAGATACTTAAGAAAATTTGGAGTTTGATTTTTGATGGAGAGATCACAAAAATAGGGCCAAGTAAGTACATTTATGAATTGGATGTGGAAGGTTCCCTAAGAGTCTTACGTGTTTGGATGTTGTGGAATACCTACGGATTTCACATGATGTTAAGAAGTGGGGCCTGGTGGGAAGGGGCAGACCTCCGGGACGTGACCCGGAAGGACAAGTGCCAGCTCTGCCTCTCCTCTCTCGTTCTACTTCTTGTTGCAATGCCGTGAACATCTCCTCCTTGTCTAAGCCCCCACCATGCACACCCACCACTGCCAGCTGCCTATGGGCGGAGAAGACCTTTTGTGAGCTTCTGCAATATAAACCTTTCATCCCTACGTGGTGGATGTCAGGTATTCAGCCCTAGCAACAAGAAAGTAACCAAGACATCGTAGAAGAGGAACTGTGGGAAGCCCATCCTTCTGTACCCAGAAAACCGTCTTCTTGCCTCCTGCACCTGCCTTCCCCCCACGCCGCCTTCGGCGCGCTTTCCGGCAGGGAAGAAAATGAACCCTAAATATGCCTTAGTTGACACTCACTGTCAGTGCGTGCCCAGGGTAAAATGTGTCTCTGTGGTTGACGTTAGGGCATAAGGATCGAAAGTGGCACTGGCAGTGCCGACCACAGGCAGCCTTCCCTGCTGGTGTCCCTGGACAATGAGAATTTGCTCCAACGACACCAAATCTGGCCCTAGATAGAAGCCATACGAGTACTCCCCTCCCCTCCCAGGGTCCCAACCAGATTGACCCAGGTAAGAGTTGGTATTGGGAGCGGGTGGCAGGAGTACACATCCTAATGCCAAGAACATTGATCCATTTCTGTGTGAACTAAGAGACTGAATTGGAGGAGGGTCAATCCCCCTGAAAGTCATCCTACGAAGAGACATGAAGAGTACATGGAAAGGGTCTCTGTGGGGAGTGTAAGCAGGGACCATGGAGGCCTGAGCCCCCACAGGATGCGTCAGCTCAGAGTGGAGATTCTGCAGCCTCGTTGACGCTGGACACTGGGGTGTGCCAAGCAGGACAGGCACTCTCGCCTTCATCAGCCAGCACTCTCTTGCCTTCTCCTTTCCCTCCTTTCTACTCTCAGTTAATTTCTTCTACTTTTTTTGTCTATTTTAGCAAATAATCATTGAAAGTTTGCCATTGCCAGGTGCTCTTGCAAGCATTTAGGATGGAACAGTGCGTTGAGATGGCCCATTTTCTACTCCCAAGAGCGTACAATCAATCCATTTAAATAAAGAACAGAACTGCAACTCGAATTTTTGCCACAGTGGACAAACGGGGAAGGACAGAGAACAGATCATATTAAAGTATTTTTAGTTTGGGATCTATCACAGCGTAGGGTTACCAAGAGGAATGTTTGGGAAGCAGTGAGCATTGGCGAAGTTCCTCCAGCCTGGGAGAAGATGCTCCGGTGTGGTGGAAGAAGAGAGCAAGGAGAAAACACAGAAGGGGGAGTTCACTCGGCTTCAGAGCAAGGAACTGGACCCTCGGAGAAGATCTGGGAAAAGAGCCGGACTCCGAAAAATGGACTGTGTAGGATGCGTGTCCAGCAGACAGAGCATCAGAGCCTCTGCTGGCCAGGAATCCCAGAAGTGCAGCTTGCCGTGGTTTGGACCTGGAATGTCCCTCAAAAGCCTCACGCATTTGTGGATTATGGGCATGTGGTAGATTACAGATGTGTGGTGAATCTTAGAGGCATGTGGTAAATAATGGACATGCGGAACATTACTGGATGTGTGACCTGGAAGAGGCAGATCACTGGGACTTCACCTGGAAGGGGAAGAACACTGAAGCTTGACTCAGAAGGGGCAGGCCGCTGGGACACGACCTGGAAGGAGATATGCTAGCTCCGCCCTTCCTCTTGCACTTGGCTCCGTGTCTGCCGTGCCAGGAAGAGCTTGTCTCCCGCTCTTCCTCCCGCCGTACGCTTTGCTTCCACCATTGCTGGTCGCCCATGAGTGGGCTGAGACCTCCTGAAACCGTGGGCTAAAGTAAACCTTTCGTCCCTTGAGTTGTGGATGTCGGGTATTCTATCCCAGCAACACAAAGAGTAACGAAGACACAGCTGGTGATTGGGTGGACCCACCCAGAACCAACACGTTCCCGAGGTAAAGAAAGCATTTCTGAACTAATTTGGCTTCGGTATCTACCCTCCAGGATCTGGGACGTAAATAAAATTGAAGTCCGGTTTTAGAAAAATGAAGGAAAGTAGGAAAGTTATACAAGAGATCATCAAAATAGACAATGAAATTTTTAAAAATGTAGTACAGTAAAAAAAAAAAAAAGTAGTGAACACACTTATCCCACCACAACTGCCACTTTCTGGAGCTGTTCTGGAAATCCGCTTTCATAAGTGTGTTTATGAGGTGCGACCAAAAGGGTGGTTGTTATTGCTCCCCAGGGCCGCCCACCACGACGGCAGGGCTGTGACGGGGTGCACTCACTCACCTGCGCCCCTTTTCTGTCACCATGCGACTTGCAGGTCTTCATCCAAATCAAAACACCGTGAATGCAGGAACACCATCTTACTTCAATCTCCATTTTACCCCAGCGTGAACCTTTCTGAAGTAAATAAGCCAATGAATCAATAAAAAGAGAGAATTGCTTTCCTATGCTGAATTACTTGCTTTTCGTTTTCATTTATAATTTTCATATGCTGACTTCTTTATTTTTATGATATCTAATGAACCCGTCTTTCCTGCTCTAGGGCCGTTTTTAGAATGGCCTTTTATCATCTCAAGATTGCACAGATATTCACCCACATTTCCTACCACTACTTTTATGGTTTCGCTTGGAAGATTTAGTTTTTAAATCCATCTGGAATTGATTTCTGAAAGGAGTGAAACAGCGCCAGTTATTTTGTTCTGAAGCCAAAAGTGTGTGATGTCATTAAAGATAATGAGATCTGGGATCAGGCGCTAAGTTCAGCTCCACTCACTGTGCAAATTTTAGCAAGTCCTTTAAAATTCTGAGAATTATCAACAAGCTTTATGGGAAAAGGACTCAAGGGGAGAGACTGTTTGGGAAAATCCCAGGAACAAAAGGGCCAGTGGAGAGTCACGACTGTGGAAGAAAAGCCCGATGGTGAGAGAGTGACCTACGCTCACAAGGTGTCAGTGTCAGTGAATGTGTCCCAGATACTCTTCTCTGCAAAATGGTGCCTTAGTGGTATGGCTTAAGTCCAGAATGTCCCACTAAGTCTCATGTATCAGAGGCAGTGCTTTCGGGAGGTGGCTGGGCCTTGGGGCTGCTAGGCTCATCGGTGGGTTCATCCCTTGATGCTTAGGTAGCTGAACACACTGCTAGGAGGTGGACCCCTGCAGGAGGCAGGTGACGTGACTTGGAATGTGTGTGCCTGTCCATGGCTTCTCTTCCCTCCCTTTTCTTGCTTCTTGACACTCATGACGTAAGCATCTACCCTCCACCATGCCATTCTGCCATGCCATTCCTACCTTGAAGACGGAAACCATGGACTGAACCCATTGAACTATAAGCCCAAATAAACTTTGCTTCCATGAAGTTGGAATGTCAGATTTTCTGTCCCAGCAACAGGAAAGCTGACTAATATACTTTCTTTTAATAATGCAATATCAAGGTTAAATATAATTGATTAAAAATAGCACTTAGAATAGCATCAGGATCTTGTTTATATAAGCAATAAAAAATAGTTCCTACATGAAGAGATGTCATTGTCTCAGTGAACATAACAGATATTGTTTTCTGACTTGAGCCATCCTGAAGAAACCAGAAAAATGTGTTCTCAGAATAGGACAGTGAGGACAGCATAGAAAGGAAAGTAGAAACCTGGGCTGACTGGCCGAGCCCAAAGTGACTCTCTCAAAGTTCTAATTCCCTTTGGTTCTTGCAAACTCATTATCTGTAGCCTATTCTTAACATGGGAGGAGTAACTTCTAATGTTTCTAGTTTTAAGACAGTAAAATTGTGTTATATTTAGTGAGTAGCCATCTTGAAAATTTTTTATAAATCATACCTTTCTTAAGGACAGATTTTAATAATATAGCCAGATACTAGTACTCTGTAAAGAATAACAGATAAATGTGTCACAGTATAAGAAGGAAGGATGGAGCGAACAGTTATCTAATACGCCAAATCATTATCTTTTCATTACCATGTTGGTCTTCTAAAACAGTGGCCCCCAAATTTTTGACACCAGGGACTGGGTTAGTTGAACACCATTCTCCCATGGACTGGGGGAGGGTACTTGTTACGCAATAGGCCACTGAAGGATAACTTTCTTGGGTTTCTTTTTTTTTTCAAAAGGGTTCCCATTTTGTTTTCCCCAAGTTTTTATTTTTATTAGTATGTATTTGCAATACATAGTGGTTACATGAAACTTGAGGAATATTTGCACCTACATGAAATCAGCTTCACATTCCCTTCCCCTCTCCCTCTCCTGCCCTCCCAGGGCCTCCCATGTCCCCTCTCCCTTGCCAAAAATCCACCTACCCGCTTCCTAACATCTCACCTGTTTGTCTTAACTACTTATTTATACTTTAGGTTTCTCTATTAGACAAACTTTACATATTTAATCTTCTGGCTCTGGTTCACTTCACTCAGCATAATGATCTCAAGGTGTATTTATTTACCTACAAACTACTCAAATTTATATTTATGGCAGAGTAGTATTCCATGGTGTGAGGAGGACAGTTTTGAAATGGCCCCGAGCAGGAGGGGAGAGGGGAGGCAAAGCTCCCTGTCACCAGGTCAGCTGCAGCCCCAGAACCTGATAGGAGCGAGGTGACAGGAGGCGGAGCTTCGCTGGCGGCTCACCTCCTGCTTCCTGGTCATCTATCCAGGCCGCTGCTCCTTCTGAGGCCGGTCAGCAGCCTGTGAGGTGAGGAATCCAGCTCTAAAACACAAGGGAAAGTGGGGACGGGGGGTGCTTAGCTACATAGCTGCATAGAAAAATAAACACCCATATTTTTCTCTCCCTTCCTTTCCTGGTATTTCTGTAGGCTGTAGGCTCTGAAATAGCTTAACCTTGCCCCAAAATAAGCAAGGCCACGTATGGGGCCTGACACTGATTAACATGATTAATGAAGAGATAGGCCTCCTCTGTTGAGCTCCAATGCGGAGACTTACTGCTGAATTTGACACTCATGTATCTGGAATTACGTGTCATTTCATGGTTTATCTTTAGTTGCTAAAGCTAAAATAAATGTAGAGTTTTGTTTTGTTTTGCTTTGCTGGTTAAAAAAAAAGTTTTGACTTTCTGGCATACTCACTCTTGCAATGGAAACACCAAATCCCCCCAGAGCATTCAAATTGACATCAGTGACTGTAAATACAATTTAGTCACTTTAATTTTATTAAGCCATAAGGCAATTTTAATGTTTTTCCTATGAACAATTTCTCCGTAATATACTGAATCAGAGATGCAACAATTGTTGGAAGGTCAACAATAAACAGACTACTTTCTCACCTGTCCTTGTTGGGTGGGGCAAACCCTTGACAGCCCCCCACTCCTGCCAGCCCAGATTCCACTGGCCAAATAGGTGAGTGGGGCTGGATGTGACACTGGAGGCCAGCGTGCGTAGTCAGCCCTTCATGTCTGTGGGTTTTCCATCCACAGATTCAAGCAACTAAGGACAGAAAATATCCAGAAAAAAAATGTGACCATAAATACATACAGACTTTTCTCTTGTCATACTTCCCTAAAAATACAGTATAAGTATTTACATTGTCTAAACATTAAACATTATGTAATCTAGAGATAATTTAAAGTATACTGCAGGATGTCTATGAGTAATCTGCAAATACTACATTATATTATATGAGGTACTTGAACTTTTGAGAAGCTTTGTATCCAGTGAGGGTTCTGTCCTCAATCCCCTGCAGATAACAAGAGACAGGTGCACTCCCTAAGAGCTGGCGGTATAGCTCAGCAGTTAAGAGCACTTGCCTCACAAGTGCCAGGCTCTAGGTTTGATTCCCTAGCGCGACATAGGCTGGGAGTCATGGCACGTAACACACAGGTAGAAAACAAATGAATAACTAGAAAATAAAGGCCTGTCCCACTGGGCTCAGTTGATTGAAAAAATTAAAAGCAACCCTGCCCCCTGCCTCTGGCTGGCTGTGCTCAAGCATCGCACCCAGCAGAGGTGTGCAGTCCAGATGCTCCCATGTCTCTGTGCTCTGATGGCCTCCGCCAGGCTCTGGGTCCTTCAATTCTAACCTCTTTCTTAGTGGCTAATTCCAGTCAGTGCTGGGCCCGGTATGTTACGTTCAGAAGCAGGATAACAATCCCCCCAGCTGCAGGCAGGCTCACGCCATACGCATTGATCTAGGGACATTACCAGTCTTTTGAGAGCTCTCCATACTGTTTTTCAGAGTGGTCGTACAAGTTTACATTCCCACCAGCAGTGTAAGAGTTCCTTTTCCCCCATATCCTCACCAGCACTGATTGCTATTTGACTTGTTGATATAGGCCATTCTCTCTGGAGTGAGATGGCATCTTAGCGTTGTTTTGATTTGTATCTCTCTTATGGCTAGAGATGTTGAGCATCTTTTCATGTATCTATTGGGCTTTTGTACTTCTTCATGTGTGTGTGTGTGTGTGTGTGTGTGTGTGTGTGTGTGTGTGTGTGTGAACTGCCTCTTCATTTCATTTGCCCACTTTTCAATAGGAGCCTTTATTTTGGTTGGCTTACTTTTCTTCAGCTCCCTGTATATTCTAGATATGAGCTTCCTATCTGAGTTGTTGGTGGTGAATATTTTTTCCCAGTCTGTTGGATCTCTTTTTACAATGTTGATAGTTTCTTTTGCTGTGCAGAAGCTTTTTAATTTGACAAGATCCCATTTGTTAATAATGGGGATAATTTCTTTTGCTCTTGGTGTCTTGTCAAGAAAGTCTTTGCCTACACCTATGTCTTTTAGAAATTTGCCTAATTTGTCTTCTAGAAGGTTTAGTGTTTCATTTTTAATGTTTAAGTCTTTGATCCATTTTGATTTGATTTTGGTGCATGGTGACAGGTGTGTGGCTAGATTCATTCTTCTGCATGTGGATGTCCAGTTTTCCCAGCACCATCTGTTGAACAGGCTGTCCTTTTTCCATTGTATGCATTTGGCCCCTTTGTCGAAGATTAAGTAATTGAGGGTGTTTGGGTTTGTCTCTGCGTCTTCAATTCTGTTCCACTGGTCTGTCTGTCTATTTTTATGATGCCAGTACCAAATTGTTTTTACAACTATGGCTTTATAGTATAGCCTGATGTCTGGAACTGTAATGCCTCCTGCTTTGGTCTTGTTGCTCAGGATTGCTTTGGCTATTCTTGGTCTCTTTTGGTTCCATATGAATTTAATGATTGTTGTTTCAAGTTCTTTGAAGAAACTTGTAGGTAATTTGATAGGGATTGCATTAAATCTATATATCTAGGGTTGTTACCAGAACATCCGATGCTTTCAACCCCCATTTGCCATCTTGTGTTTCTTCTCTACCAACTGGAAGCCAGAGAGGGACAGCAGTGATTAGTGGGACCCCGCTGTCATGGCATTCCAGGATCAGAAGTACCAGGCCATGGATCAGGACTTTTGTGGTTAGTGTCAGTAGCCACAGGAAGTCCCACTTTTCTACTTCCCATGAAAACAAGCACCACTCCAATTCAATCAATTTCAGTTCTTGTATCTTGATATTAATTAAACCAAGACACCAAGAAGTCAAGTAAGAATCTCTTTTAACTTCTACTTTAAAGTGAGAGAGGAATCCACTTCTGTGCAAGGAATATTTACCCAAAACAGGAGGAACAAAAACAAAATCACTTGCTAATTTACTTCCACTAAAAGTCAACATGACATTATTTTTCTTTCATAAGCATCCTGTCCTCGCCTGTCCTAGTTTTTGGAAAAAAAGCAATATTCTCAGAAGGGACATTGGAGCTTTTTAATTTTAGATAAGAAAATGAGTGACTTTCTTTTTCGGAAAACAGCTCTACACACTGTTGTGTTTCAGCATTGCAAGGTGCTTCTGCAGATGTTGTAGGTAACTGCCCATTAGCTAGTCCTGGATTGGTGTCTGGCCCTAGACACAGGCTCATCCATGCCATGAACTTACTCCTCGGACCGAGGTGACCACTGGCAAGATTTATTATTTTTATTATTTTCTCTATTTACTTGAGGACACTGTTCATTTTATTGGGAGCAGGAACTATTTACATTTTGACAGTTATATTAGTTCCCTGGGGCTGCCATAGCAAATTGCCGCAAACTTGATGGCTTAAAACAACTGAAATTTATTTTCTTACAATTCTGGGGGCCAGAAGTCCAAAGTTAAGGCATCGATAGGACCATACACCCTCTGAAGGCTCTAGGGAGGTTCCTTCCCTGCCAACTTCCAATTTTGGTGGCTCCAGGCATTCCTCGGTTTATGGGAGCGTAGTTCCAATCTCTGCCTCTGCTTTCACGTGGCCTCTTTCTTGTGTGTCTTTCTCTTCCCTTGTATTATAAGTCATTTGTCACTCGATTTAGGAATGATCTCATCTCGATATCCTTCATTCTATCTGTAAAGAACATTTTCCAAATAAGGTGATAGTTGTAGGTTCTTTTGGATAACCAGCATCCGTCCCACTATGCCAGGTCTGTAGGACAAGATGTGCAAATCTGAGCTCCCGGGTCCTCTGACACTGGTTTATTCAAGGATTTGGAACTCCTTTGTGGTCACTTGCTGTTTGAAGCTTCCTGACTGGCTTCACCTCGATCTAGCTCTTGGCTACAGGGAAGAGCACAGAAGTGAGAACTGGTTGAGGAAGGACATAGGTGAAGGAAGAGATTCTGTAACAGTAGGGTACTACTCAGCCTCAAGGAAATGCCTGTCATAGACCATAGAGAAGTAAAAAGAGGCTTATTCTGGCTCATGGTTCTGGAGGTTCAACTCTAAGACCACACAGCCCCACTAGTTTCCACCTATAGTGAGAGCAGCGCAATGTGGCAGGAGCATCTGTCAGAGTGGAGAGGTGGCATCTTAAGCCACAAAGCAGAGAGCAAGAAGACAGTGGGGTCCTACAATCCTAAAGACCTTGTCTTTCTTTTTCATCACTGTGACTTAATATCCAATGTTCCACCCATGGCGTCCAAAGGACTCAGGTCTTCTCCCTTAAACAAAAGGCATTTAGTCCATCTCCAAGGGTTGCCAAAGTTTTAACAGTTCCAGCGCTGTTAGAGAAAGTCCAAGTCCAGAGTCTCTTCTGAGATGCAAGACAACTCTCATTTGTGAGCTCCTCTTAAAATCAGAGTTAAGTGCTTCATTCCCATTACAAAAGGAAGAACGAGGAGGATAAAAGGCAATTGGACCAAAACAAGCTCTAAACCCAGCAAGACGAGCATTAAACCTGATAGTCCCCTGCCCAGCACCTGGAGTAAAGTGGGGCAAGATGCGACCTCCAGAGGGCCTGGGTGGCCCCGCCCCTACGGCATGGCTGCTGGCTGCAACCTTCATCTTCTTTGCTTTGGGTTGAACCCATTCGAGGCCTGCAGCCTTCCCCAGGGTGAACCCTGCTTCTGGCTTTTCCAAATTCCTGGGTTCTCCCCTATACCTTTGGCTTCTCCTTTACAACTTCACACGTTGCTTTCCCAGGGTGCACTGCCTGGCTGGAAGGGGTGGATGCTTGGGGCTTGACCTGGAGGGAATGTCCTGGTTCCACCCTTCCTCCCAGGATTCTCTCAGTTCTGCCATGCTGCTGTGAGGATCTCCGTCTCCTGGAGTGGTACTCCAGCTCTGGCTCTAGCTGCAGCCCACCATATGATTCCGCCATTTTCCAGCCATCCACCCATGAATGGACTGTGACCTTCTTAACTGCGAACTGAAATAAATCTTTCCTCCCTAATGTTGTGCATGTCAGATATTCTGTCCCAGAAATGAAAACGTAACTAACACAGACCTCCCGTTAATCTCCATTTCCCAAAACTTTCATCATCTCCCAACAGTATTACCCTGGAGACCAAGCCTGTGACACAAAGGTCTCTGGAGGACATTCAGTGTTCCTGCAGTAGTAAATGGTATTCTACATATTTCCCAACCAGAACCCCTCTAAGGAGTGTTCGTTAAATGTTTCTTGAAGAAGCTAAACCCTGAAACAGCAACTCCTTCCTTCGTTCTCCCCAGGCAACACCACCATTGGCTTAAACCCAATTGTCCGCCTTCCCTGCATCTGGTCCCAAGCAGCCACACACGATGGGCTTCCCCCACCCAAAACACAGACTGCCTCCACCCACCTGATGCTGAACACCCTGTCCCACTTCCCAAACTCAGGCAGGATGGCAGTCTCCTACCTCTCCTCTTCCCTGAAGAGCCCAACTCCCAACATTAGCGATGATCTTGTGTGCGCTTTTTCAATACAGCTGAACTTCTCTCATCCTCAACTTGACAATCAGCGTGCAGCTAGCTATAGCTGTAGCCTGTTTTCCCCCTTGGTACTCATGCACGTTCCCTTTTTCTAGGAGACACCACTCCCGTGGAGGGCTCTGTCGTCGCTCCGGAAGGATCTCACATCCAATGAGGCTTCTCTTCGCCAGCTGCAGTCCCTTCCACTCCACCCACAAGTACCCGAGAAGAAAACTCTCCCTCGGCCTCAAAGTCCTCTCGCATTCGTGCTTTCTCTCCCATCTTCCTGACAAGTTATGCTCATTTTTCAAATCATTTTCCTTGGACTTCATTTCCCACTTCCAGACAGGTATATTCGCTTTACAGACGTTATCTGTGCATGTCGTCAAGCCCCGTCATGTTGCCGATTCCATGGATTACCTCTGTAAGGAGCGACTGCAAAATAGGGTGAATATTTACATTTTAAGAAACGTATTGAAGTGAAAGACACATTGCTCTGAGGGTCCCTCACCACTCCCTCCTCACTTCCAACTGTCATCCCATCAGTCTGGCTGCTGTCTGACATAGTTCTGGAAGCCTTCCTCGGTGAGTGTCAAAAACACAGTGAATGCTGCCTCCAAGTGCCATCTGACAGAAAGTCAGGCTCATAAAAAATACCACGGTGTCTCCTCCTCTGCCTTGTTTATTGGATCCGGGGCTGTGAGACGCCTGGCCCTTCCCCAGAGTCCAAAGGACCATGAAAGGTAAACATTTTGTAGCACATCAGGACCTCAAGACAGCCGTGACAACACAACTAAGGACATTCGTGGAAAAGGAATTCCAGAACTGGCATCACTCAGATTCTACTCTACCTCTCTCTCTCACCGTTCATGTATGTGTAGAGCATGTGGGGTGGAACGGGGTGGAGGTACCAGGGACTGAACCCAGGGCCTTCACACTGAGCTACATTTCCAGCCTGCCTGTGTTTGTTTATTTATTTATTTAGAGACAGGGTCTCACTAATTTTCTGAATTGCCAAGGCTAGGTTCAAATTTGGGAACCTCCCACCTCAGCCTCTCAAGAGTGCTGGGATCCCAGGCATGTGCCATCACATTTGGCCCTCTTTCTTTCACTTTTAAAAAGGGGGTTTACTGCATTTTTCAGGGAAAGATGACCCTCTTGAGATCGAGTTTCTTGCAAACACAGGTGCCAGCTTTTTACAAGGGAAATAAAAAAGAACAAAGCAAAAATAACACTCAGTTTAGCTATATAATGGTCTCGTAGGCCTCTGGCGATAATACTGTGTTTGTACCAATTGGAAAATGAAAGAAGCCAAAAAGCTGTGTGTGATTTGTGGGAAATAACAAAACATTTGAACCTATCTCGACAGATTATTTACATATGGATATTCATATTCAAATTTGTCATCAAATATATATGGAGATTGTCTATTTTCTCTAAAGGAATTACCATATAGTTCTACTAATATGGCTTCTCTCTGTCTCCTTCTCTCTCTCTGTCTCTCTCTCTCTCCCCCCCCTCTCTCTTAAAGAGCTGAAGATAGAACTGCAATGACTTGGGGAAAGTCTGAGGTATCTGAACACTCCCCTGGAAACGTTCCCTCTATATGGAAGATCTGAGAACTGCTGGTTGTACAATAAATTTTACATTTCCCCACTTGGCTCACAGGCCGAATGGGAAAATGGCAATTATAGTGACAATGAGATCCTCTGCTTTTGATCATGCGCTGGGGAGAGGCGACGTTGGCAAAATGTAAAATAGTAGCTCGTTGCAGGGTTTCAGTTATTAAGAGAGCATTTCCTCAGCATAAATGAAAGTAAGTAAATGAAATACTCCCAGAGTACAAGTAATTTGCAAGACAAATAGTAACATTACGGAAGAAGAATATAAAAGGTGATGCAAAAATGATAATTCTTACATCAGTTCTTAAGGACAGGAAGTCTGCATGGTGCCATGCTGCCACGGGAACACTGCTTCAGCTTGCCATGTGGAAAATGGGAACATACTTCATGCCAATCCTTAAGAGTTTGCTTCTTAAGTTTTTGTCCTGTTTAAATCTAGTTTAAGTGAAATACATTTAATTATGATTGTTTAGATGACTGACTATGAGAAGCTACTGGAGACTAAGGTAGCCAACCATCAATAAAAAAATTAAATGGAAAGAGGAGATAGCACTTTCTAGAATGCCTTTGCCGTGCGATGAATGCCTGGCTCCAGGATGTGGCTGCATCAAGTCTCAGGCCTTCACTTGCATTTCTAAGATGCCCTATCTCTCCACCTGACTTCTCCCTGCGTCCCAGCATGCTCTCTGCTTCACTCGGGCTGCTTCAGGTCTGTCACCGCACCCATTCCTCGTGCAAGTGCCAAACTGTGGCTCTGTCCATGTCGCTTACTGAGCTGGGTGGCCTTCCCTCTCCTGGCCAGAGCCCTTTTTTCAAGTTCAAGTTTTCTGCCCCTGCTGCATGAACGTTGCTCTGAGGCACCAAGGTGAATGCACACAGGTGCCTGATGTTGAGACACCCCAAGCCCCACAATATGAGCAAGTCACATCATTCCTTTTCTGCATTTTATTAACATATATGTGTGCATTTCATTAACACACACACACATATGCATTAACAATGGCTACCTTGAACTTGAGAATTTTGTGTACACATATCGCGTGTCAACTTCACGATCCTGTCCCTTATCCCTTTTCGCCCTCCCGCCGTGCCGGAACTGATCGTCACTTGCGGAGGCCAAGCCACCTAGGGAAGCTGCGTTGCGGCCGTGCTGGCTGTCCAGTGCACAGTCTCTTCATGAAACCAGAGTCAACTGCTTGATCAGGTGGGCGTGTCAATCACTCAGAGGGGAACAAAGAAGAAAAATACCAAGGAGGCTGGAAGCGATGCCTTTTTTGGGGCCAGCCGTATTTCTTTGGCCAGTATCTGCAGACAGTCTTCACAGATGAATTGTTTTGCTAATTCACTGGCTTAGTCTTGACTTTTATACCAGCCACCAGAGCCTTATCTAAGTGAACGTTTCAGAAGAGATTTAAACAGGACTCACCTGTTGTCTTGTTCTTCAGGCACAAGCTGCAGAGGAAGGCGGGGGCAGGGCAGCCCAGGAGAGACAGGCTGTTGTTCTCATTTGCAGTCTCTCCGCTTCCCTGGGTAATTCACCCGGCGTGAAAGCAGCGAAGCATGAATTTTGCTTGTAATGCTGCAGACTCGGGCACATTAACCCAATTATTTTATTAAATGAATTGCAGAAAATTTCTCTTATCTGGTCCTCTAATTTACCTTTTTATTCCTGAAACTGAAAAAAAAAAGAAAATTAGAGACTCAATTTTTGTTTTGTAAGAATCCCTGCCAGCAGAAGGATTGCTACGTAAAGCTTGGACTTGGGGGTAGGGAACCGGGAAGGCTGCATTACAATTCCCTTCAGCTAGTGTTCGTGAGATGCAATGCTGCACAAAGCCTTAGTTAGGCTTTGGAACACAGAGGAAGATCTATGGCTGGCTCTTGGCTGCCTACTGAGAGATAGGTAGGAAACTCACAGAAGACACTGACCAACGTAAAGACCAGCCGAGGGGGTGACCTGTGTGCAAAACTCAAACTGCTCCTCCCAATTCCCTTGGAAAAACTGTAAACATTATGAAATGAAGAAAAAAATTAATACCCAGTGCTATGATTTAAGTAAAGGTAGATGCGTATGTGAAAGCACACAGATCATATACAAATACACACACGCACATCCGCACACATGCATATACAAATATTCCTTGACTTACAGTGGAATTACATCCCAAAGAACCTATTTTAAGTGAAAAATACCATAAAGTTGAAATGTATTTAAAACACACAACTCATCATCATAACCTAACCTGACCTAGAGTAAGTAGGCCCAGAATGTTCCTTTGGCCCACAGTTTGACAAGATCATCTAACACAAACCCTATTTTATAATGAGGAATTAACTGTTTTATGTACTCTATCCAGTACCATACTGAACACAAGAAGCACAGACCAATCACACGGGTATGCTTTTGGACCATTGTTAACCTGAAAAATCGTAAGTTGAAACATCATTAGTTGGGATTGATTGCGTGTATTCCAGAAGCATAGATGACATCACTTGGAAACAGTAAAGAGAGACAGGATTGGGTACCAAACAAACAAACAAAAACAAAAAACCAGGGCTGGAGCAATAACTCAGTGGTTAAACGCTTGCCCAGCAAGCTCAAGGCCCTGGGTTCAATTCCCCAGCACCACATAAGCTGGATGTGGTGGTGCATGCCTATAATCCTAGAATCCCAGCACTTGACAGGCTGAATCAGGAGGATTGATGTGTGCTCGAGGCCAGTCTGGGCTCCATAGTGAGTTTGGGTCCAGCCTGGACTGCAGAGCAACACCCTGTCAAAAAAACCCCTACTCCCGTGCTGTCTGCCCAGAAAGAGAACCCAACAAAATTGCATTAAAATCCTGCAATGCACAAGAGGAAGCTTGAGAGTACAGACACAGATGAGCTCTGGGGACATGTACAGGAAGCTGGCCACAGGCAGTAACAGGCTATAACCCTACTGGCACCTGTGGAAGGTTCGAGCTGCATGCACCCGGAGGGACATGTCAAAGAAGCCTCAGGGAACTCTCCCACCAGGGATTTGCCCCCTGCTGAGATGCTCGGTGGTCCCAGCTCAGCTCCATCTCTTGGGTGCTACACAGTGACCTGCCTTCACTTGACACAGGGACAGAGGCAGAGCACGAGAGCAGCTGAGCTGTCCTGTCTCCCTCCGACTAGATGAAAGAGCCACAAAGCGACTGGAGCCGTCCATTCTTAAAACAAAGCACATACACAGCCCCACCAAGTCCACGCCTACAAGCCAGTGAACCTCCGTGATTCTAACAGCATCCTCTGAAACCAACGACATCCTCTGAAATCCATACTCGGCAGAAACAGAAGCCTTATAAAGAAATGGTGTCACCTTTGTTCTTGGCTTCAAAGGGACACTGGTGATATTTATCAAAAACTTTCTGAGCCCAGGAAGGAAAACAGTAATGAAGCTATAATTTCTGAATGCAGAGATCCCGTGTGTGATTGCTCCTGAGTGGACATGACCGGAGACCTTGTCAGGGAGCAAAAGACCAGCCTGAGACACACCCACGGGACATGGGAAAAGTGAGAATGGTGAATACAGTATTAGGCATGAGAAGCCTAGATAAATAAAATGTAGTAAGCTCGGGCTAATGAACATAACCAAAATATTTTTTTAAAACTGCAGAAAAAAATCTAAACTAAAAATAAGACCTAAGTCCACAGGTACTAAAAAAAAAAAAAAAAACCTTCAATCTGCAAGGTCAAGGAAATTGTAGCAATTGTTTTTATTTAATTAAGGCCAAATAAAATGTCCAAAAGGCAACCAGATGGGAAGTGCAGTCACCCTTAAGGAAATGAAAATCAGGATGACTGACCGCAGCACTCAACACTGTGAGACAGAGATGTCACACTTGCAGGGTTCGGAGGCAGAATGTGGTGACTCCTGAACTCTGCACCCACTGATGTGTGCTCAGGACAGTTTCAGACCTAAAAGAGATCCGAAAGTACACGGTCCACATACCGACCTAGAAAAAGTTACATGAAATCATACTGCAGAGATTGGGCTATGTTCCATTCATAAATGGGAATAAAATCATATTGAGATGTACAGTAAGCATGAAACCTTACCGCATACAGGCTGAGTTAAATCCTACAAATATTAAAATAATTTTAAAGAGATAGCTTGTGGTAATTTGAAGATCATAATTTCTTTATCAAGCTTCTGTTTCTGAGAGTCTAAACATTGCACGCAAATGCAAATAAAATTTCAGAGTTTAGCATGGAGGTAGTAGTGACAAAAATAATGGAAAAGGTTTATCTCCCAGCTTATGTGTTGATAAGTTAGCTCATATTGTTCAGTTCAGAAAGACAAAATAGATTCAAATACGATTTACAAAAATCTCACAGGCAGCCAAGAGTAGAATAAAATGTTACGTACATCTTCTTAGTCATTATAGAACAAATAAAAGATAAAAACTTCAACTCACACAGAAAAAGTACAAGAAGAAATGAGAATTATATAATAGCATTCACAGTGTACAGCTCAGCTGAGATGGCAACTGTCAGACCAGGCAGTCGCAGCTGATGTGACGAGGAAGGGGAGCCGAGCACTTAACGCCTCCTTCCTTCACAGGTGACTTGCTGATTACTTGTTATTACCACAATGAAATGCCTGAGGCTGGGGATGTCTAGTGAATAAGGGTTGATTAATCTCCCAGTTTTGCACGCTGAATGTTCAAACAGCCTGGTATCCACTCTTGCCAAGGACCCTGTGCCTGTACCCCATCATCCCGCCCTCTCTCAGCAATCCACTTGCTGTTGTTCACCACTTTCCCAGGTATCTGTCCACAGCTCCTTAGCTTGTGGGGCAGCTGAATCCTCACTCAATACAATAAGAGACCGTTAAACAAAAAAGATAATTGAAGCAGAGAAAAACGTGTCTTTTCAGGTTCTAATCTATTTCAAAGGAACTATAGGGCTTCTTTTCACAGTGATTTGGAATGAATTCTTACCACAACTAATGGCTCACCATTTTCTATTAAGAAAAGTAGCTAAATATGATAGTTAGAGATAAGCGTGTCTCAAGAAAATGCGTGATAATTTGAGACTTTTGAGAGCTCCGCTGAAGATGAACCTTGTTCCTTTCAGTGGGCACGATGTCTAGAACCAGTGACAGAATGTGTTGCTGAAATACCAATTTGAAGGCTTAAGTTCTCTGGAATCACCACTCCACTGGGTCACCTTCAACCTCAATTTTAAGTCAGTCAACATTCTTTAGATGAGCTTCAAGCAGTGGCTGATAAATACGGGTAATTGCACATCCGGTTTCCTGTGTCGGGTTAGCTGAGCACGGGGCAGGGGAGGACCACATTCCTAGCACCACCTGAGGTACACGCGAGGTCAAAAGTGGCAGTCAGCCTGGGAACAGACGACAGAGCCAGCCAGCAGAATGAAGTAAGCGACACAGAGAAGACCAGGCTGGGGGGAAGAAAGGGTGAGTGATTGAATCCCCGTAGGATTAGAGAGCAGCGACACTCCTCTATGTCACTGTCCTGGTGGATGCACGTCATCATCCTGTGTCCAAACCCACAAAATGCACAACACCAGCAGTGGACCTTGGCCTGCACTCTGGGCTCCAGGGAGTGATGATAAGTTCATTCCTATTGGTCCATCAGTTGTAACAAATGAGCCACACTAATCCAAGCTGTTTGTAATAAGGGAAAACTGGGGGCAAGGGGATGGATGTTGGGTGGATGGTGTGTGGGAACTGCTGGTATTTTCCACTCCATTTTTCTGTCAAACTAAGATTGCTCTAGCAAAAACAGTTTATTATTTTTTATCCTTCTCCTCATCCTCCCCAGAGTGCTAGGTGTACAGGCCCGGACCACCAGCCCTCACTTAAGTTTTTAAAAAGTGGGTGAGTGTAAGGTACCGTGGAAATCTGAAATAAAGTTTGGACGTGGAGCTGGCCAGGGTGACCTACAGGGCACAAGTAGAAAGATGTGGAATAGTTCATAAGCAGAGAGGTGGGTGGGGGTGGAGACCCTGAGGTTTGCAGCACCCTCCCGAGCCTGCTTCTCTCTGGAGTACCTCCTTTCCACTGCAAATTCCTTGTCACGCAGAAGCTGAAATTGTCAGCCCTCCATAAGAATTGTAGAGATGCTGAATTCTTTCAAATGTGTGTGAAAACTTATATTTAGTTTGGGCACGGATATAAAACATGTACAGCCCTCGCTTCTCAAAACATGGAAGGTTAGCCTTCATCCGACAGTTGACACAGACGCTGACCAGCCAACAGCAGTACAACCAGGATTTGACCTCTCTGGCCAAGGAGCTACAGACATACAGATGATGTTTTAGAAGTCCAATCTAAAGTCTTCACATGAGACGCTAGAGGAACAGCCAGCAATTAGAGCACTTGCCTGTAAGTGCCAGGTCCTGAGTTGGACACCCCAGCACCACATGTGCCCTGGTGGCACATACCTGTAACCGCAGCACTTGGGAGGCCAAGGCAAGAGGATGGGTAGCCTGGGCTACACAGTGGGTTCAGGACCAGCCTGGAATGCAGAGTGAGACCCGGTCTGAAAAGATGAAAGAAGAAAGAA
>PVKB01001827.1:341817-354016 GCA_004027205.1 Ctenodactylus gundi | reverse complement strand
CTTAACCTGCAGCCAGGAAACAGGAACAACTCAAAAATGTCGTCCTACTGACAGTGCACATCCCCTACCACTTTTCTTGCAGCTCCTCCTGTCCAAACCATCCTGATTTGCTGAAATGTGAAATGTACACCTGAACATTTTACTCTGGTTGCAGCACTTTAGAATTGGCTAAATGATCATTTTAAGTAAATTCATACAACTCTACTATTTAATATCAACAGAAAGGTTCCTCATATTTTCATTATTTATTTCCCATTTTCAAGCACCAAACTATTTTTTTTTTTCATTTATCTGAGTGCTTCAAGGTATCTCAAGCCTAGATGTCCCGAACCACACTAGTAATCACTCATAAATAGCTTCTTCTAAATTGTGTAGTTGTTAAAATTCACTTCAGGTAGTCATCCATTTACCACAACTCTCCCCCCCATCCCCATCTATTCTGTAACCAATTCTAAGCATTTCTCCTGCTATTCCTTGGTGCTCTTTCTTTAATTTCATCGCTCAGGTCTTCATTGTGTCACTGATGACCATTTCAGCCGAATGAAAATTTGCCATAGAGGTTTAGCACACAGAGCTTGTAGGTCACACTGCCTGTTTTATAACCTTCTGTCTGGTTTGATCAAATTATTTTGCCTAAGCCTTAACACGTTTATCTTTAAACTAGAGGCAACAAAAGGATTAGGATTAAGCGAGACATTGAGTGTAAATGTGTTTATTATAAATATGCTTGGTGTATAAGCAACAGCATAAAGACTCCTGGAAACCTAAGACTTTGTCTGACTACTTCATCTTTGTGCTAATGCACAGCAGAATGTTCAGTACATAACAAGCACTCACTGTGGTGAAACAAATGACTAAGCCTTTGTTGTTATTGGGTTACCTCTCCAATCTATTCTCTACAAGTCTTCCAGTGCACAGTAAGTTTTGTTAAAATGTGTTCCTTGCCCCCCCCCCCCCCCCCCCGCCCACACAAAAGGGGTTATTTTTTCCTGTTCTGTGGTATTAAGTTTGGCTGTGTCCGTTGCTTTGGTCCACGAAATAGGAATGGGAATGTCCTCTGTCACATCCACCAAAAGTTGTAAAGTCCACTATAAGGTTTCCTGGCATTTCTTTACCCTCTGTCACAAGGCCAGGTGGAATGTCCTGGTAGAAGTTGCTCTATCAGCGATACCTGGAGCAAAGTCAACGGGATCAATCTTTGGTAGTCTCACACTTGTAGAACCGGTGAGAGATAAGCCTTCCTTACAAGCCACTAAGATTCTGGGATCATTCTTTAATCTTGGTTCTCCTAGAGGGTCATTCAGAATCACGCATACCAATATTTTGCTTTCTATTAACTGTAAAATAATAGTGCAGTGTCCTTTGTATGACATGCAAAATCCTTCAGAATATCTATGTAAATCATTTCAATCTACTTTTCTGCTTAGTCTGTTTTGAGATACCATGTTCTCTTCTCATAAAATTAACTTCCTTAACCATTAGTTTGAAAACTTGTTTTAACCTCTGAAATCATCTTTCTCCTTAATGTCTGCACTTAAGAACATCAGAAATATCTTTTTGAACCCAGTTAGTTTAAGTCACTCTTACTTTAAAGTAGAATTTAAGTAGTTTATTATAAACTAGACTTCCAGGGACCACTTCTAAGCTGCACCATAAAACCAGGCTGACCAAGGACCTGCTATTTCATGTAAGTTACAAAAACTCCTTTTAAATTTTCAGGCTGTCCCTACTGCTGTCACCTGCTGTTATATTTGATACCAGCAACACCAGGGCTCATCTAATACTATTATTTTTGCACTCTAGTCCTTCATAAATGAATGTAAATGTATACAACTGACAAAAATCATACCCAGACCATCAATTTGCAAAGTTGTCTGAGAAATGTTGTTTGTAACTCTCTAGGCTCTGCAATACAGAACGTCATCTGTGGTTTGAGTATGATTTGCCATCTCCAAAACACATGTTAAAATTTAATCTCCATTATGTGATCATAGGAGGTAGGGCCAGCTTGTACTATTACCAGGTGGCCAGGGCTCTGCACTCAAGAATAAATTAATGTACCCATGTAATTAATGTGTCAATGAACAACTGTGTTAAAGGATTACTTCAAGAATGGATCTTCTGTAAAAAGCCTGTTTAGGTAGGCCAGTCTTACGCTCCCTCTCTTTTTTATAGGGTGCTCTTCACTGCCTCAGAGCTCTGCCAGCGAAAGGCCATCACAAAAGGTGGCCTCTCAACCTTAGACTGTAACCATGAACCAAAATATAGCTCTTTTCTTCTTAACTTACCCACTGTACCACAGACTATTAGCAACAAATATGACATCATTGAAAGATGTTGAAATAAATGCTGAACAAATAGTTTCTGAATAAGACCCAGTGTATTAAATGTTTTAGTCCCTGACCTTCAGCGAGGAAACTTTATGCACCTTATCTCATGAGGACTCTTCGAGATCTGCAGAATAAGGCTCCTCATTCCCATCTTCAGGATGAGAAATCTAAGATGGAAGGGAATCTTAGGTCCAAATAAGACTAGAACTCTTGTGTTCCTAAATCCTAGTGCAATGCCCTTCCTACTATGCTCAGGAACCTAAATTTTGCTCCATATTTAGCTCTGAATATTTGAAAATTTAGAGTGATGAACACTGCTGCTGTTTTGCCACTTAAGAATTATCAGCCAGGTAGGGGAGCTCCCAGGAGAAAAAACTCGACCTCTAATGGGGATGGAGGGGTCCTCTACAGGGAAAATAATTAATCCTTCCATCCTCTGATTTCTATTAGGATAGTGTCTCTCTCATTTTTTATCTTTAAATGAAGTGGAAACTATCAAAAAAGTAGTGCTTATGCCTTCACTTGTGTAAAGTCGGGGAAAAAGCAAAAATATTTTTCACATTTTGATATTTTTTTTTGTTAGGCATTTTCACAGGAAGATATAAGTCTTTCTGGGCTACTCACATGCCTGGTTTATACTGATCACTGTTATACAAAATCTGACCAGAAAAGGAAAGTATTTATTTGCCTAAAATATGATGAAGAGCCACTAATGCACATATGTCTGTGAATATTAGAATGGCAATGTGAGAACATTACTACAATATTTTAATTGGGAATTTCCAGAGAGAAATTCAGTTCCAAATCAGAGAAGAAATGGATTTTTAAAAAGTGGTAATTTTATAGGTTCTAAATAGGGAATTATTAAATTCAAGAATGTGTGACCTAAAGGACATTTCAGAAATTACCTGCTTAGTGCATTTGAACCAAATTTAGAGCAAGGAAACACATCTGAAACAAAATTCTGTTGAGAAATCCCGACCACAAAGACAAAACTACTCTAATTAAAAGGAGCTAAATGACCAACCCAGACATATGGGCCCATTTTCTCCCACTTTCCCAGCTGCTCCTTATCCCTAAGAAATCCAAGTTTGAGAAACCACAGCTTAAAGGCCACAAAGGTGGTTCAACTGAAGGCTGCGTAGATACTACTAGCATTAAGTTGAAACTTGAGTTTTCCAATTTCTACATTTCCTTGAAAAATCTCTTGAACAAAGTTCTTTTTGGTGACTCTCACAATTTTCATTAGCTTTTTCCTAAGCACTCACATCTACCTTCCACAGTCAGTTCAGGGGCACCAGAGGCTGTTCTATTCGTGTGTGTCTTATCTTCAGGCTCAGCCATCTTTCTTGGCATCAGCCATGCACTGATGATGTCTCTGACCTAAAGGGGGAACAGAGTAGAGTGGGTTATTGAATGAGGCCAGAGGAATTAGAGGATAGAGACACCAATTTTAGAGAAAATTCTAATTACTGTTGAACAACTCATGGTTTTTGACTTTGATGCCTTCCTCCAGAGTGTAAACATTTAAAGGGACAGGATGTCCTTTCTCTAGACCCTTCTACATGCAGCACTGAAGCACTGCTGGAAATCTTGCACAATAATGCTTATCAAAATAGTTCCAAGGTTAAGTTTTGATAGTGGTGTAAAATTGCATAAAAACCAAGTGATCTGATAAAATTTTCTGAAAGCAAAGTTTATCTTCCAAAGTACCTTGGAATCAACTACTGTTTATCTGCCACCAAGAGCTAACAGATGACAAAATTAATGAGCACAAAGCAGAGAAATATTTATGTAAAACCTAGGAGCAATTGATGCTACTAAGGTTAGCGGCTTGTTTCTTTTTGGACCTGGGGACTTACAGGTATATGCTACACCCATGCTGTATAAGCTGCCATATGTTGGTGAGAATAATCATTAATAATTCACAGAATAATAATTTTTATGCTTATGGGTGCTTAGAATATGTCTGCATCATTGCCAAGAATCTGATAATAGTGGTAATGTCTGGGAAAGATAAAAATGTCTTGGAGTCTTTCATCTTAAGTTCCATAGGAGTTGTGATCTGGGTCTCTCATATCAGAGAGACCATTCGATGTTTCACCTTCTGCTTCTGACTCACTTCACTAAGCATGATGTTCTCTAGTTTCTTCCTTTTGCCTGCAAAAGTAAGAGGGGAGCAGGGTAAGGGAGGTGGGGGAGGGAAGGGTGGGGAGGCGGAGGGACAAAAGGAGAGTGGGAAAGCCCTTGTTACCCTGACAGATGCTTATGTGCACAAAATGCTCAACTTCATTGTAAACCTTGAATTTTGCATGTATACATATCAATAAAATGTGGGAAAATTTTCTTGGAGTGAAGGGTAATAATGATACTACTGTGTAATGTACTATGTGCATGTTTTCAGTTTTTGCAAATTAGAATTGAAATGCATGTACTTTAGACATACTGATTATAGGATTTTACCCACAGATTCAGATTTAATTTATTTGGGATTGTGAGCTGAGTGCAGGGAGTTAAAAAACAAAACAAAACAAAAATGGAGAACTGGAATTTATAGTCAAGGCTAAGAGCTATTGCTCTAAACTATCAGAAATCTTTTCACTATTATATGTTGATAATTATACATCCTTTAAGGCAATCATTCCTAGCATTTTTGAGCAGAGTAGAATGATCTCAGCGTCAAAAATCACACTTATTTTTAAATTGTGCATGGATTAAGAAAACATCAAATGTCAGACAGGTACTATGAATTAATCTCAAAATTAATATGCATTTGAAAAATAATAGTATGTATGCAAATTTATGTTAGCAGCAATACAATTATTTTCTACTGGTAATTTTACATTCATAAACCTTTTTATATAACATTTGTTTATATGTATAGCACAAAAATCTGTGGCTCCTTTGAAGCCCACAGTGTATAAAGGAAAACCACTGAATTTGGGCATTTCTTTTTCTAAACAAGATTATAGGAAGATGTTTTCTGACCTCGTGGAAAGCAGACAGCAAACAGCAAGTGGTTCTGTGGTGTTGACTTGATTCTGCTTGCTTTCTTTGTTTCTGCTTTGTTTAAATTCCCGCTCATGGTCCAACATTATCTAGAGCACAAACCCTGCCCTTCGCTGATCTAATTACATTACTTCCAAAGTACACACCAGGCTTTCCCTCCTGGTGACTTTGCTGGGAATGATGGCAGAATATAAAATCTTCTTCTTTCTGATGTATCTCTCTTTCATTATAATGATGTCCCCTCTCAATCTAGCAGTTAAGGAAAATCCCCTTTGCACCTTTCGTTAACGTTTTGAGGTAACTAGCCCATTAGCTATTTGGAACCTTCCTGGCTTTCCCCTTTGAAGATGAAGATCAGGAGTCCTCTTGTTCCCCTCTTGTTGGAGGTCAGTGGAGAAGGGCCTGTGGAGAGGGTCTGGGAGTATGTTTTCAGGGTTGCTGGCTACCTTAGGAAGCTCAGGAAGCCTTTGAACTGCTTTTGTAAAATCGAAGTACAAATATGAGACCTTCATCAGAAGCTCATTAACTTGCCAATCCTGAACGCTCTGTGCTACACCAACCAATTTTTATGGTCATAAATTGCAATTATTTTTTTCACTTCCACTCAACTATCAAGTTTCATTAACCAAAATTAAAATACGCTAGTATGAAAAAGGATTACTCAATATATTGGATTTCTTTTTAGGTATAGTACCATATCATTGCACATGGCATGATTGCGACAAAAGCCTATACATTTACTGTCAGCTCTGAAAACTATAGATTTTTCCCTCTTTTGTGAATATCTGATTCTACCTTAAAGTTAAAAATCATGAAGGGAGAAGAAAAGCATCTTACTCCTTGAAAGCATAATAAACATTTTGTTTACATTTCACTCACTTTTGCAAGCAAGTAGGATTTCAGCTATCAATCAACCTGCAGTAACTTTTAGTTAATTGTGTTTAAAAAAACCTGTTGGTGACAGTAGCAGCTAAGAAAAAGAAAAAGCTTGTTTATAGAAATAGTCACGTCATAGTTAACAAATAACTCCAAGGAATTCACCATAATTTCCTTTTAAACCTTCAAGAATGACGGCTCTTCCCCCCTTTAAAAAATACTTTTCATATAACCATTGTAAGGGTTTGGATCTTCCCTCAAAAGACTCATGCATTTGGATATGGTGGGATATCAATGTTAACTGTGTGCTGTTAAGAAGTGGGACCAGATTGAAAGGACTGGTCGGTCACTGGGGTTGGAACTGGAAGGGGAGGGGCACTGGAACTTGACCCGGAAGGGATGGATCACTAGGATATGACCTGGAAGGTTATAGCTAGCTCCACCCTTCCTTATGGACTTGGCTTCTTCTCTGCCATGCTATGAACAGCTGGCTGCACCTTCACGATATGCTTCCATTATTGCTAGGTGCTCATGAATGGACTGAGGCCTTCTGAAACTATGACCTCAACTAAATCATTCCTCCCTTACGTTGTGGATGTCAGCAGTCTGGAATGACAATGAAAAAGTAACTAAGACAGAAATTGGTGCCAGAGAAGTGGGTCATTGCTGTGACTTTACCTAACCATGTGATTTGGAAGCCTTTGTATCTGGTTTGTGGGAAGAGTTGGAAAGATGTGGTGATGCCAGTTATAGATGTTGTAGAATGATGCGAGGCAAGATGGATGGGAGATTCTGTTCAGAGATCAGAAAACAAAAAGGCCGAGAGAACTGCAGATTCAGAAAACAGGGCTAAAGAACTTTCAGATTTGAAGGAAGACTTTATTGGCAATTGGTCTAGAAATCATATGTGGTATGCTCTGGCAAAAAGTGTAATGACGTTTTGAACCTGTTCTAGGACATTGTCGGAAACTGAGATTAAGGGTGGTGGACTACTTAATCTGGCAGAGAAAATTTCAAGGCTGTCCAGTGTTCAGATCATGTGGCTACTGCTTGGGGTTTTTAGCCAGCTCTATAGTGAAAAGCAGGAAAAAAATGGCAGGGGAAAAATGCAAGAAGTTTAGTTTTACTAGAAACAAGGCGATTCCAAAGTATGGCTGGTAAAGCATATGGTCATTAAAGAAATTAGCATTAAAAAGAAGCCAAGTTCTTGGAAATAGGATTATGGAAAAGATGACTTGAGAATATCTCAGTTATCAGCAAGTTTCAACACTTTACTGCTTCAAGGGTGGAAAGGCAAAGGACCTTGTTGTGAGAATTCGAGAGAAATGTTTCCCCAAGTTAAGCCTCTGGAGTTCAGACATCAAGGCCTTTGGAGACTGTTTCATCCATAGGCCAGGAGGGACATATTACTGGCCAGCCAATGGCAGAACTTGGTATTATCCACATAGTTCTGGCTTTATAGGTACTCAGAATGCAAGAGTTGTGGCTTCATGAAGGCTTCCGCTAGATTTCAGAAGAATGACTTGGAGGCCGGGCAGCATGAGCCCCTAGGAGGCCAGTGCATGTAGTTAGTTGTGATAGAAAAGCCTAAGATGTAGTGGAGCCCATAGAAATTTGGTGATGCCAGAAATATGGATTGTCTGCCAAAGAAGGACACAGGATGTGAACAGAGCCAGTCCAAAAGAGAAGACATGCATGGTGCAACCAGATGCAAGACTTACAGGGGAAGAACCACCCGAGCCCTTTGGAGCTCACCACGGTTTACCCCAAATACTGGATACAGAGCTGCAGGATTAAACCCTTGGACTGCTGGGTTTAGAAATTATTTTGGTCCAATTGCCTCCTATACCCCTTTCCCTCCCTCTTGGAATGGAGATATTTACCCTGTGCCATTATATGTTGAAAGTGTTTAACTTTTCTTTGATTTTCATTGGAGCTCACAATTAAGAGTTTACCTTGAGTCTCCGTGGACACTTTGGTCTTGGCCTTTTTAAGCAGTGCTAGAACTGTCAAGACTTTGAAAACTCTTACAAAAGGACTAAATGCATTTCGAATAAGGGGGAAGACACGACCTTTTAGGGGTAAGGGACAGAATGTTATGGTTTGGATCTCGAATGTGCCCTGAAAGTCTCATGTACTTGAATGTCCAGTGTTGTTAAGAGACGGGACCTGATCAGCAGGGGCAGGACATGGGCTTGACCCAGGATTGGGTAGGTCATTAGGTTTTGATCCAGAAGGGGTGGATCATTGGGACGTGACCAGGAAATATATATATGCCAACTTCTGGCTTCCTTGTGGACCTGTTTTCCTGTCTGCCCTACCACGAATAGCTTTCCTGCAGCTACACCTCTGCCATGTGCTTCCACCATTGCCAGCTGCCCATAGATGAACTGAGACCTTCTTGAACTGTGAGCTAAAATATATCTTCTCTTCCTTAAATTGTGTGTGTCAGGTATTCTGTCACAGAAATGAAAAAGTAAAACAATCATAAAATAATATGTGTTTATTTTAGAGAATTTTGAAAGAAGGATGATTGAAAGCTCTCAAAATTTCCAATGATACTGAAAGATAACCTTGTTTTAATATTTTGCTACATTTTATTCACTCTTTCCTATACATTTCCATGTGTTGATGTACACACTTATTTCTAAATATACATAAATTTATAAAAAATAAAAATATATATACGCACATTTCTATATTCTGCTCGTTTCTCTTAAAACCTATTACTAGAGTTTGTTTCCCCTCAATCTCTACCTTCTGTGCACTCACTTTCACAGACCTTATTCCAGAATTCACTGTCCCTCTTTTGCTTTACTAGAGTAGCTTCTCTACTTTTAGGTCCTGAGTTTTTATCTTTCTGCTCCCTAATCCCCTCTTAATGCTGTAGTCAGAAGTATTATTGTAGGTCAGTGTGAAAATAATTGTGGTTTTTGGACTGTGAATTTTAAATAATTATACCTAGGCCCAAATACATCTTTACTAATCAAAAGGGAACCATTACAATCAACACATTTTTTTGTTAATGAGATATAAGTTTATTTCTGTTATGTAAAAATCAATGCTCTGGCACCTATAAACTTAGAAAGTATTTTTGTCATCCTTGTGGTAATGGAAATGTTTTCCTTGTGAAAATTTCTCAAGATGCTTGAAGAATTTGTAGTCAATTGGCAAAAGGCCAGGTGAATGTGGTAGATGAAGGAAACCTTAGAATCCAATTTGCTCTACTTTTGGATGATTGGCTGTGCAATGTGTGGTTGAGGGTTGTTTGGAGAAGTGTATGCTTTCTGTTGACCAGTGCTGGCTTCAGGCATTGCAGTTTTTGATGCAACTCATTTATTTGCTAAACATAATTCTATGATATAATGATTGTGCTGGGATTCAGAAAGCTGTAGTGGATCTGACTGGCAGGACATCACTAAATAATGATCATAACTGTTTTTGGATGCACATTAGGCTTTAAGGAGTATTTTGGAATTTCTTCTCTAATTACTGATTTGGTCATTACAGGTTGTCATAAAAATCCACTTTTTGCAGCACATCACAATTTGATCAAGAAATTGTTTATTTTTATGGTGTGGATTAAGAATGACAGTACTTTAGAATGGTGGGTGATCTTTTTGGTTTTCAGGCAGCTCAAGAGGCACAAACTTCCCAAACTTTATTACTTTTCCAATTTGCATCAAACAACTGTAAACGGATTGATGTTAAATTTCTTAGCAGTTTCTTGAGTAGCGGTTAGATGATCAGCTTTGACGATGGCTCTCCGTCATCTCTTTTCAAGGCAGTTACTGAACCAAATGTGTTGTGGATGGTGCAACTTGTCTCCGCAGCTTTATAACCTATTTTAAATTCAAATAAGAAAATCATTGAATTTGCTTTTTGTCTATCATCATTTCCTTAGTCTAAAATAAAAATAACATAAGCATCAAGTAATTTACCAACAGCAAAAAAACCCCAAGAAATAAATGTGCATTAAAATCATAATAACATACCACATGTACTTATGAATATATTCCAATATTGCTTGGTGAATTTCAGCAACACAAAAACTTCGATTCATTTTGTACTAATCTGACACAAGATGGTATGAATCACATCGCTCCATTTCTAAAACCTTTGTAATGCATGGCTGCTGCACAGAGGAAACTCAAGTTCTTTTTAGTTTTCTGCATCATCTGACTCACCTATTATGCTAGTTTTTCAGTCTCATTCCTTGTTCTCTGTCTCTCCCTACATTCTATGCTACGGAAATATCTTTCAGTGTGGGCCAGCTACTTCCAGAATCACAGGGGAACTTTAGGAAGGTGTGAAGACTTAGGTTCGACTCTATGAACTCTGAATCAGGAATTCCAGGTGTGGATTCTAGGACTACATAGCTGATAAACTTCCCACGTTACTTCAGAATATCCTAGCACATAGAAACTTTTAGCAGCAAAAACTGAAATCAAGGGTGTACAGGTATTTTCTCGTTGCTTATGCATTTTAATTTTTGTTGTGTTTCACTGAAGTCAGTTTTATTATGCACTCATTACACAAATGAGAAAATAGACAGATGATCAACATGTGAAGAGAATTGTCTAACCCACACAACCAGTAAAATTTGGAATGAAATCAAGTCTACTCTGTACAAATCCAAATTATGAATTTTTCATTATGCGTTGCCAGCTTTTCATTTGTGCCTGTAAGAGAAGGTAGTGGCCTCGTGTTATACGCCTTTGTTAAATAGTTGATCATTCCTTAAGGTGGAGATTGTAGCTGCTCTTGCCATGCAGACACTTTTCCAGTTTGCATGGTAGGTCAGTAAGTGTCCTACTGGAAAAATACCAAAGATTTTCTTAACATCTGTCACTTGGCCTGAAAAAGAGACAGAAGATATACACCTGAGAGTGCCCTGAGGAGCCAATAACAGTGGGAGCCAAAGGAATAATTAATATTCGACTTCTGGGAACAGGGTGAGAGGACCTTGATATGAGTTCTACAAGGTCTTTCTGGGCTTTCTAGTGGAATTCACACTGATGTACTGCTTCAAAAGCTTCCTTTTATCTCCCTCTTTCTCCCTATCTCACATTTCTACTCTCCTGTACTTCCCAAAATTACCTCCCAAGCAAATTACTTGAATTTACATTCTAGTGTCAGTCTACTTCAGCGAGTCACATTGAAGACACAAGCCCAGCTTAAATATGGCTTTAAAGATCTTCTCACCGCGCCCAGAGATGGTCAACTGCACACATGCAGTAGCATTGCTCATCCCATGTCTGCCTCCCCCATTTTCCTTTCTGTCTCTCTGTTACCCTAACTTTTCTGTTTCGTTTTTCTGCGTGTGGGTTTATTTGCAAGAAGCGGTACGATGTTGGATCATGCTGAAGCCTAACTAAAAGGAAAAGTGAACTCCCTCCCTCTAGGTATTTTTATCCATTTTTAATGTTTAAATATTTTCGGAATTAGATTTTTAAAATAATGACATTACTTTTTTCAAAATAAAATTAAAATAAATTCTGCATTAATTACACATAAAATATTTACACTTGAAAATAAACTTTTCCTATTCTGAAAAAGTTAATAGTTAAGAAATATATAATCTGGGCATGATGGTCGATGCTTGTAATCCCAGCACTATGGACAGCTAAAGTAGGAGGACGGCAAGCTCAAGTCCTGCTGTAGGGAGAGCCTGTCTCGAAATACGATTAAAAAAGAAGAAATGAGAATGTATGTGGCAAGGTAGCACAGTGCCAAGGACAGTACTGCACAGAAAAAGGAGGAGGAAGAGGAGAAGAAGAAAAGAAACACATTAACACTTTCATAGAAGTTAGCCACTTTTTATCTTCAAGTTCTAATGTGGCTTATTATAATATTGCATCACCCAAACTGTTGATTTTACCCATTAGGGATTATTTTAAAATTTTCTTTAAAAAAAGATTCAATTTAAATTACTTTATATTTGATTTGAGAAGTGTGTGTGTGTGTGTGTGTGTGTGTGTGTG